>JARQOD010000001.1:168594045-168753532 GCA_033576555.1 Oophaga sylvatica | reverse complement strand
AATATTATTTAGAGAAAAGGTGAACCCCGCAACCCTGACAGAGGAACAAATTTTTGGGTTTTGATTAGACAATTCTTATTTTTCTACATCTGTTTTTATTTATAACCTTGATTGTATCTTTCCAGAAGTAGTATCCAAAAAAAAAGGCCCCCCCAATCTCTCTTTTTCATGCATACGGGTAACGAAGGGGGTCATGGAATTTTAAAATTTTTTGGCATTTGAAATGTCAGGGCTAGTACCATCAAAAGAAACACATCTCCCCACTTCTTAAGGGGCCATTGCACGCGCTATTTTTCCCCCGGTTTATCTGTGTTTTTATATTGCATGTGGGTAAAGATTGGGTCTCTTCATAATGATTAATGCCAATGCTTTAATGATGGCACACAGTGGCTGGTGGGGAATGCATTGCTTCTTTTAAAACCAACCTTATTATTATATACAGTAATACTTGGGGGGTTGGGTCTTATTCAGATAAAACTTTCACTGTCTGTAAAAAAAAACGGAAATGCAGTCAATTAGTTTAAAATTTTGTTTGTTTTCCAAACACAAAAAAAGGTTGGGAATTACTGGAATCAAACAATGTGGTTTTGGGAAGAGTTTCTGTCCAAAAAATGGAACCCAAAAAAATATTCCCTTTTAAAGGAAGGGAAAACCCATAATTCGTAGATACTCACGGGGCTTGCTGTTTTTAGGCCTTCGGGTTTTTAAAACAACATGGGCTTGTCTTTTTGAGTGAGTGTTGAACTGCAGCAATGTAGATTACAGGGTACTGTAACAATTTGGCAGTAGTATAATATTTATAATCCTATATAACACCAACATATACTGTAGCAATTTTTACTATACAGTTGAGAGGGTACATTTACAGACAAAATCGGACATTCCATAGTATTAAGTTAAACAATTCATACAAGCTTTGGTTGACTGCTACTACAAGGTCCAAAAATTTGTTTAGTGCTAGGGAGGTCCAAAAGACTAAACCAAATCTCTCAAGGATTGGTGTGGCTAGTTGACGTAAGTTAACAGGAACCTGATAGATTCCCCAGGCCCCTCAACCTGCCAGCATGTGTGTATTTCTACCATCAAATCCTTCAAGCACACTTTGTCTTATTGATTACTGCATGTGCCAAAAATCAATTTCATAACTTTGGTGATAGGTTAACTAGTGGGTGACTAGTTGTGGGTGCATTGTTTTACCCAGACTAATCATTTTATTAACCCCTTGCGGTTGTGAGTGACATGATTTGCAACAACGGCATCACCACCAGTTCTTTTGTATATCTCGCCCCTTCTGATCGTTCACAGTAAGCTGGGTATTCACACCCTGACTTCATCAGCGCACTGTACAACCCCAGGGATAACGTGATTAGTCTGGGGAAAACACCCCCACTACTAGTCGCCTACTAATTATCTTATCACCACCGCAGTTATAGCATTGATTTTTGGCATATAAAGAAATCAATAAGACAATAAAATGGGATTGTTAGGAAGGTTATCTTCGTAGCAGCAAATAAATGGTGGCGGATTTAGAGGTTCCTTTTTAAAGCGAATCTGTCAGTAGCATCAACCCACCTAAGCAGTCTATATGGGAATGTAGGTCATAGAAAGTGGAATAAAATTATACCTTGATGTCTGTGATATGATATTTTATTCCTGAGAAATCCATATTTATCCTAATATGTAAATGAGCTGTTAAGATCTATGAGCCAGAACTGAACTGCATGAGACTCTGCCTCCAGAGATTATTTTAAATGAAAGGTGGCATTACCAGTGTGAGACATGTAGTGGCTGACAGCCTGATCTCCTTTCATTAAAAATAAGATCTGGAGGCAGAGTCTCATGCAGATCAGTGTCCGGCCTATTGATCCTAACAGCTCATTTAATCATTAACACAAATGTTGATTTCTCTGGAATAAGACATCAGCTCACAGAGAACAAGGTATCTTTGTGTTCAACTTTCTATGACCTGTATGTCCATATAGACTGCTTAGGTGGGTTGATGCTACTGACAGATTCTCTTTAAAAGGGTTGTCCAGATTTATCACAAAAGTCTGCAGTCACTCTGAGACAGTGGTCATGTGACCACAAGTGTGCACTATGCATACTTCGAGCTACATTCTGACTAGACATGCGTGGCATCACTCAATTCACTTGTATTGAGCGTTGCCACTCACGTCTAGTTGGACTGTGCCTGGAAGTATGCATATTGCATACTTGTGGTCACATGATCACTTCTTGGCACTGGAGACTCCCACAACACGTGTTGTGAGGATTCACAAGTCTGCAGTCACGTGGAGTGACTGCAGACTTTTGTAATACACCTAGACAACTCCTGTTAAGTTCTAAGAAAATATTCCTTTGCTGACATGGTGACTAGAAAAGTACAGTATTAACATGTGGATTTTTCTTTAATTGTCATCCATTTTAATACTACGTTTAAAAGTTAATTTTCAGCAGTGTATGATTCGCCAATAATTTGTATTGTCCCGCTGCATCAGAATTCCCAGTGACTCGACAATTTTTGAACATGGGCAAAAGCTGGTTGTGTAGATGTCTTTTCTACTGTGTAGAAATCACAATATATCGGATGAATGTTGAAAATTGGTAGTTGCGGCACACATTTATCATGTGTATGGCCAGCCTATAACTGGGACATTGCCACCTGATGAAGACGGAACTGTTTCGTCGAAACGCATTGTGGGTTTAAATAAACAAAGAAAAAATTTAATCTCCTCATCTGTGTCCTTTGCGCTCCCCTGTGATGGGAGTTTCCTGCATTTCAGAGTATCCATGTAGGCACCGTTTTCTCATTTTATGGGACCACTTTATATAAATGGGATACAAATAAAAGCGAAGAACTACACGTGCATCTCACAAAATTAGAATATCATGAAAAAATTAATTTATTTCAGTTCTTCAATACAAAAAATGAAACTCATATTAGAGTCATTACAAACAGAGTGATCTATTTCAAGTGTTTATTTCTGTTAATGTGATGATTATGGCTTGCAGCCAATGAAAACCCAAAAGTCATTATCTCAGTAATTTAGAATAATTAAGAAAAAACCTGCAAAGACTTCCTAAGCGTTGAAAAGGTCCTTTAGTCTGTTTCAGCAGTCTCCACAATCATGGGGAAGACTGCTGACTTGACAGATGTCCAGAAGGCAGTCACTGACACACTCCACAAGGAGGGTAAGCCACAAAAGGTCATTGCTAAAGAAGCTGACTGTTCACAGAGTGCTGTATCCAAGCATATTAATTGAAAGTTGAGTGGAAGGAAAACGTGTGGTAGAAAAAAAGGTGCACAAGCAACCGGGATAACCGCAGCCTTGAAAGGATTGTTAAGAAAAGGCCATTCAAAAATTTGGGGGAGATTCACAAGGAGTGAACAGTTGCTGGAGTCATTGATTCAAGAGCCACCATACACTGACGTATACAGGACATGGGCTACAAGTATCACATTCCGTGTGTCAAGCCACTCATGACCAATAGACAATATCAGAAGCGTCTTACCTGGGCCAAGGAGAAAAACCACTGGGCTGCTCAGTGGTCCAAGGTGTTGTTTTCAGATGACAATAAATTTTACATTTAATTTGGAAATCAAGGTCTCCGAATCTGGAGGAAGAGTGGAGAGGCCACAATGTGTGAAGTTTCCACAATCAGTGATTGTTTGAGGAGCCATGTCATCTGCTGGTGTAGGTCCACTGTGTTTTATCAAGACCAAAGTCAGCGCAGCCGTCTACTAGGAAATTGTAGAGCACTTCATACTTCCTTCTGCTGACAAGCTTTTTGGAGATGGAGATGTAAATCTCCAGCAGGACGTGGCACCTGTCAACACTGCCAAAAGTACCAATACCTGGTTTAAAAATAGTATCACTGTGCTTGACTGGCCAGAAAACCCACCTGACCTTAACCCCATAGAGAATCTATGGGATATTGTCAAGAGGAAGATGAGATACCAGACTCAACAATGCAGACGAGCTGAAGGCTGCTATCAAAGCAACCTGAACTTCCATAACACCTCAGCAGTGCCACAGGCTGACCACCTCCATGCCACGCTGCATTGATGCCATAGGAGTCCCGACCAAGTATTGAGTGCATTTACTGAACATACATTTCAGTAGGCTAACATTTCGGATTTTAAAATAATTTTTCAAGCTGGTGTTAAAGTATTCTAATTCACTGAGTTAATAACCTCTGTGTTTTCATTGGCTGTAAGCCATAATCATCAACATTAAAGGGAATCTGTCACCCCATTTTTGCACTATGAGATACGGCCACCGCCATCAGGGGCTTATCTACAGCATTCTGTAATGCTGTACATAAGCCCCCGATGTCATCTGAAAGAGAAGAAAAACGAGTTATATTATACTCACCCAGGGGCGGTCCTCCGTCCGGTCCGATGGGCGTCCGGTTCGGCGCCTCCCATCTTTCAGCGAAGCCAGCCTCTTTTTTGCATCCCATCGCGGCTCCTGCGCAGGCGCACTGATCTGCCCTGGTGAGAGCAGAGCAAAGTACTGCAGCGCGCAGGCGCCAGACCTCTCTGACCTTTCCTGCGCACTGCAGTACTCTGCTCTGCCCTCACCAGGGCAGATCAGTGCGCCTGCGCAGGAGCCGCAACGGGATGCAAAGAAGAGGCCGGCTTCTCTAGAAGATGGGAGGCGCAGAACCGGACCGGACCGGACTGCGGATCGCCCCTGGGTGAGTATAATATAACTCGCTTTTCTTCACTTTCAGGTGACATCGGGGGCTTATCTACAGCATTACAGAATGCTGTAGATAAGCCCCTGATGGCGGTGGTCGCATCTCACAGTCCAAAAATGGGGTGACAGATTCCCTTTAACAGAAATAAACACTTGAACTAGATCACTCTGTTTGTAATGACTCTATAATATTTGTGAGAATCACCTGTATGTGACATGGAGTTGAACTATAGTATTGAGGAGAATCCAAAATAACTGGCGATTATTCATCCTGACTCATCCATTCACTGCCTCGCGGTCTGCCACATTTGGCAGAAAAATAGCACAGCATGCAACACTATTCTTGCCGTCAAAATGAAAGAAAAGTGAAATGGTACTTGTTGTTCTACTGTGATCTTACACTGAGGATTCACAACACTACATGTAACATTGTTTTGAGGCGCATTTTCACTTTTTTTACTATTTTATGACCATTAAATATTTTCGATACATATCCACTCTAGTGTTTTCAAACTTGCCAATGTACTAACTTAAATATCTAATTTTATATATTTTTCTTTAATTTATAGATTACATTTGACATGTTGGTTATAAAATGCTTAGATCACCATTTCTCTGTAGAAATTGTTATTTAAACGACAATCTGCTCTTGTGTTATGTGCTTACATCTTGGTTTTTCAAGGGTGCTCCATTGAAATGCCTTTAGATCTTTCTAAGTGCTTTTGGCCACAAGCAGGCTTTCTCATTTCTATGGCAGTTGCTCTGTATTGTTGATGGGGGAACAAGTTTTCGCTACATACAAGGACATAATGAATATAATTAACTTTTCATAGCTTCAGCGGCTGGAAATGACGACCTGCCTGCAAATGAAAGAACAATTAATATAAGTGGGAGGGAAGACTATGGAGAACAACTTGTGACTTTGTTTTGATTGCCATTTACCTACTCATATCCAGGTCATGTTTTTATACTCCGGAATATAACCCGTCTTACTCATCCCAAGTATTGAGAATTGGACTTCAGGAATGACAAGTAGAATAATAATAATAACCAGACTGGAATAATAATTGGAATGTAATAAATGCACAAAAATATACTGACAGAGTAGTTCCATTTTCCATTTCAGTATGAAAAAACTTATGCCATCTGTCATTCTATTTTGTAGCCTTTGTGCCCCTTATCTTTGTAACTGCGTATTCATACACAGGTGGTCAAAATTGTTGTTACCCCTCATTTAATGACGGAAATACCCACAATGGTGACAGAAATAACTTGAATCTGACAAAAGAAGTAATAACTCAAAAATGTATGAAACTTAACAAATGAAAGTCAGACATTACAGAATTAAAAAATAAATAAATAAAACTCCTGAAATAGGCCTGGACGGAAATGATGGTACCCTTAACTTAATATTTTGTTGCACAACCTTTTGAGGCAATAGCTGCAATCAAATGATTCCTGTAACTGTCAATGAGACTTCTGCACCTCTCGACAGGTATTTTGGCCCACTGTTCAAGAGCAAACTGCTCCAGTTGTCTCGTCTTTGAAGGTTGCCTTTTCCAGGTGGCATGTCTCGGCTCTTTCCAAAGATGCTCAATAGGATTTAGGTTATGGCTCATAGAAGGCCACTTCAGAATTGTCCAATGTTTTCCTCTCAGCCATTCTTGGATGTTTTTAGCTGTGTGTTTTGGGTCATTATTCTGTTGCAAGACCCATGACCTGTGACTGAGACCAAGCTTTCTGACACTGGGCAGCATATTTTTCTCTAGAATCCCTTGATAGTCTTGAGATTTCATTGTACCCTGCATAGGTTATAGACACCCTGTGCCAGATGCAGCAAAGCAGCCCCAGAACATAACAGAGCCTCCTCCATGTTTCACAGTAGGGACAGTGTTCTTTTCTTGTTATGCTTCATTTTTCCATCTGTGAACGTAGAGCTGATGTACTTTGCCAAAATGTTCCTTTTTTGTCCCATCTGTCCATAGAACATTCTCCCAGAAGCTTTGTGGCTTGTCAACATGTAGTTTGACACATTCCAGTCTGGCTTTATGATTTTTTTCAACAATGGTGTCCTCCTTGGCAGTCTCCATGAAGTCCACTTTGGCTTATACAACGACGGATGGTGCGATCTGACACTGATGTTCCTTGAGGTTGAAGTTCACCTTTAATCTGTTTAGAAGTTTTTCTGGGCTCTTTTGTTACCTTTCGTATTATCCATCTCTTTAATTTGTCATCAATTTTCCTCCTGCGGCAACGTCCAGGGAGGTTGGCTACAATCCCATGGAGCTTAAATTTCTGAATAATATGTGCAACTGTAGTCACAGGAACATCAAGCTGCTTGGAGATGGTCTTATAACTTTTACCTTTTAACATGTTTTTCTCTAATTTTCTTTCTAATCTCCTGAGACAACTCTTTCTTTCGCATCCTCTGGTCCATGTTGAGTGTGATACACACCATGTCACCAAACAGTACAGTGAGTATCTGTAGACCTCTATACAGGCCCACTCACTTATTCCAAGATTGTAGACACCTGTGGTGCTAATTAGTGGACACACCTAGATTAAACATGTCTCTTTTCTCCCATTATTTTCAGGGGTACCATCATTTCTGTCCAGGCCTATTTCATGAGTTTTATTTTTAAAAAATTCTGTGGAAGCATGGTTGAAAAGCAATGTCTGACTTTCATTTGTTCATTTTCATAGATTTTTGATTTATTATTACTTTTGTCAGATTCAAGTATTTCTGTCACCATTGTGGGTTTTTGTCATTAAACGAGGGGTACCAACAATTGGCCACATGTGTACGTTGTCTGCATCAGATATTGAAAGGCTTTGTTTTTAATTTTGATACACATGAAAACACAGCAGCACTCTATACACTGTATATACGCCAAGATATGTATAAACACTGAAAACATTGAATCTAAACTGTTATTACTCAGTAAGATGTATGATACTTACAAAAATGAAGGTTCTTAGCTAGGTTAGCATTCGATACCGAACTGTCGATCTGAAATCAATGTAAGTCTATGGAACAAATATCGGAATTAAAATATTCGTATTGTTCATACTTACAGGAAATCGGACCGTTCTATCGAATGCACACCATCTTAGAAAATTGCTATGAATCCATCATACAGCAAGTGACCTTGTTGATGGGTCCTAGTCTACTGTACATACCTCTTTTGAGCCATCAGCCCACAGTTAAATGGACAAACACGTCTCGGGCTATAAGCCTACAATTCAAATGGGTCAGTGGAACTATTAAAATCACCTGCTGGTGTATATATGTATGTTTGTGTGTGTGTGTGTGTGTGTGTGTTGGTATATATATATATAATTATATATATATATATATATATATATATATATATATATATATATATTTTACAGTACAGACCAAAAGTTTGGACACCTTCTCACTCAACGATTTTTCTGTATTTTCATGACTATGGAAATTGTAGAATCACACTGAAGGCATCAAAACTATGAATTAACACATGTGGAATTATATATTACACTTTACAAAAAAGTGTGAAACACCTGAAAATATGTCTGATATTCTAGGTTCTTCAAAATAGCCACCTTTTGCTTTGATTACTGCTTTGCACGCAGAAAAGGTGAACGGATGGATTCTACATGCCTGGTTCCCACCGTGAAGCTTGGAGAAGGGGGTGTGAAGATGTGGGGTGCTTTGCTGGTGACACTGTTGGGGATTTATTCAAAATTGAAGGCATACTGAACCAGCATGGCTACCACAGCATCTTGCAGCGGCATGCTATTCCATCCGGTTTGCGTTTAGTTGGACCATCATTTATTTTTCAACAGGACAATAACCCCAAACACAACTCCAGACTGTGTAAAGGCTATTTGACCAAGAAGGAGAGTGTTGGGGTGATACGCCAGATGACCTGGCCTCCACAGTCACCAGACCTGAACCCAATCGAGATGGTTTGGAGTGAACTGGACCGCTCACCGCTTCAATTTTGAATAAATCCCCAACAGTGTCACCAGCAAAGCACCCCCACACCATCACACCATCTCCTCCATGCTTCACGGTGGGAACCAGGCGTGTAGAGTCCATCCATTCACCTTTTCTGCGTGCAAAGCAGTAATCAAAGCAAAAGGTGGCTACTTTGAAGAACCTAGAATATAAGACATATTTTCAGTTGTTTCACACTTTTTTGTAAAGTGTAATGTATAATTCCACATGTGTTAATTTGTTAATTCATAGTTTTGATGCCTTCAGTGTGATTCTACAATTTTCATAGTCATGAAAATACAGAAAAATCTTTGAATGAGGTGTCCAAACTTTTGGTCTGTACTGTGTGTATATATATATATATATATATATATATATATATAATATATATATACATATATATATATATATTATTATTATGGTTATTATTAACTAGCTGAAGAGCCTGGCATTTCCCTGGCATAGTAACGAACTGTGGTTAGTTATAACAAATTACAGTGATTATATTGCACATGCACTTCCATATACAATTGGAAACACTTGATCCCGAGAGAAATTGCACTAATTGCAATAAAGTGTATCGCATACACAGCCTACTTCTTCTGCAGCACCACACTTTTCTCCTTTAGACCTCATTCACACGTTATTTGGTCAGTATTTTTACCTCAGTTTTTGTAAGCTAAAACTTTAAGTAAAACAATCAGAGGAAAAGTATATTAGAAACACGTCACCAGTTCTGTATTTTTCTCCCACTCCTGATTTTGGCTTATAAATGCTGAGGTAAAATAGTGACAAATACTGAACGTGTGAATGTATGCACAGCCTCCACCTGCAGCGCCTCACTCTTCTCTATACACAGCCTCATACTGAAGCGGCACCTCACTTCTCTCATTTTCCCCCTCACAGCTCTCATTTTCCCTTTCACATCTCATTTTCCCCCTCACACATCTCATTTTCCCCCTCACACATCTCATTTTTCCCCTCACACCTCTCATTTTTCCCCTCACACCTCTCATTTTCCCCTCGCATCTCTCATTTTCCCCCTCACTCCTCCTCCTCGTTTTCACCCTCACTCCTCCTCCTCGTTTTCACCCTCACTCCTCCTCTCATTTTCACCCTCACCCCTCCTCTCATTTTGCCCTCACTCCTCTTTCCCCTCACTCCTCTCATTTTTCCCTCACTTCTTTCATTTTCCCCTCACTCCTCTCATTTTCCCCTCATTTTCCTATCACTCCTTTCATTTCCCCTCATACGTGAACAGCTACTACCTGTTATGAGCACAGTGGTGTAATCCATGAGCTCCTCCCTTTCCCTTGACGTCATGCCTCACAAGAGCAACTCCTTTCCAGATACGACGGAGCTAGATGTGGCCTGTGCCTGCCGCGCACTGATACTCTGAAGGCGGCGGCCCTGATTGTAGCTCGTAGCGGCTGGGACGTCGCAGCCGGTGAGTTTTGCAGGGTGACTCTCGAGGTGAATATGTCTCCGCCCATGTACGCTAACAATGTGGGCCGTGTGGACGGGGCTTTGCGTGTGGAATGAGTGTGGCTAGGCAGAGTGGATGGGGCTATGTGGCTTGATATACACACACTCTGCTATATACAGTGTATATAAGATTATATATATATATATATATATCTCTATATACACTGTATATACAAAATCATAGGACACATTTTAAACAATGTATCTTCAGATGGTATCTTTTGGTAATGGGCGAGCGTGCTCGGCACTGATGCATGAACGAGCAGCAAGCAGTGACGGGTATCGTGTGATGTTTAAGGGTTTTGATCCCCTTACGTAAATTATCTGAGTCGGGTGCAGAGAGAGAATTTTTCTGTGCTCCGGAAAAATGCTTGAGTTTGCCATTCACTTCCATTATGCTCGCTTCTCGAGACGAGTACATCCAAGCGTCTGACGTGCATGATTCGGGGACTGATAACTTAAACATTTCACTGCTTGATCAACATTAATAACTTTACAAAACATAAATCGCAGCTAAAAATTGATCGGGGAATCTAATGAACATGTCCATCAATGTGAACCTCACAGTTGCTGACTTTGCAGCACGGTGGCCAGTGGTTAGCACTGCAGCCTTGCAGCGCTGGAGTTCTAGGTTCGAATCCCACCAAGGACAACATCTGCAAGGAGTTTGTATGTTCTCCCCGTGTTTGCGTGGGTTTCCTCCGGGTACTCCGGTTTCCTCCCACACTCCAAAAACATACAGATAGGGAATCTAGATTGTGAGCTCCTTCGGGGACAGCGACGGTAATGTGTGCAAAACTGTAAAGCGCTGTGGAATATGTTAGCGCTATATAAAAATAAAGATTATTATTATTATCGTTATGTTTTTGTGCACCTTCATACTGATTTTGCTTACTCTGTAGTGTCTATTGGGGCAGGCAGGCTGTAATGTGGTAATGTGCACATTTTATGCAACAAGGCACTAAAAATAATCAGTCCTAAATAAACATGGCGTGATTTGTTAACCATGCTTATTTTCCATGTGTGGTGATTTGCATTATGAAGATGTCAGGTGTTACTGATTCCAGCACATATGAAGGCACAATTTGCTGTATCGTTATTTTAATATTTAAAGGGAATCTATCACCCCATTTTTGCCCTTTAATCTGCGGCCACCGCCATTAGGGGTTTATCTACAGCATTCCAGAAGGCTGTAGATAAGCCCCCGATGTCACCTGAAAGTGAAGAAAAACGAGTTATAAAATACTCACCCAGGGGCGTTCTGCCGTCAGGTCTGGTCCGGAGGGAGTCGTGGTCCGTTCGGCCGCCTCCCATCTTGTAGCGAAGCCGGCCTCTTCTTTCCGTCCCGTCGCGGCTCCTGCGCAGGCGCACTGCTCTGCCCTGGTGAGGGCAGAGCAGAGTACTGCAGTGCACAGGCACCAGGAAAGGTCAGAGAGGTCCGGCGCCTGCGCACTGCAATACTCTGCTCTGCCCTCACCAGGGCAGATCAGTGTGCCTGCGCAGGAGCCGCGACGGAACGGAAAGAAGAGGCTGGCTTCGCTACAAGATGGGAGGCGCCAAACCGGACCGCGACTCCCTCCGGACCGGACGGCGGAACGCCCCTGGGTGAGTATTTTATAACTCGTTTTTCTTCACTTTCAGGTGACATCGGGGGCTTATCTACAGCATTCCAGTATGCTGTAGATAAACCCCTGATGGCAGTGGTCGCAGCTTATAGGGCAAAAATGGGGTGACAGATTCCCTTTAAATGCTCATGAACTTAAGAAACCTGTTATCTGAACAATCCTTCTGCTCCGTTATGGTTTATTCATATTATCTATATTCTGACGTGCAGGAATATTCATATCTGTAGGGAGTAAAGGGATATAAAGCTAATTAATGTGCGTAGTACTATATTCGCTATACAGATTCTTTATTATCAGCATGTGACTGCGTAACTAACTCTGTCCATACACAATCTTTCAATGTTTACTAAAAAGACTGGGCTGTTTAGAACCTCTGAAAAAGATGTAGTGTGCACATACCCTTAAACACAAATAGTTTTCGCTCTAAGGGTATGTGTCCACGGTCCGGATATGCAGCGCTTTGGACGCAGAGGTTACCCGTTCCACCCAAAGCGCTGCCCCCTTTTGTACGCACGGTGATTCCGCATGTGTTCATTGAACACATGCGGAATTACCGCATCCTATACAGAGACTGTGTTATTTCTCATGCTGAGACTGAGCGTCTCCACAAGATAAATAGACATGCTGCGGTCTAAAAAGATGCGCTGCATGAGCGTATACGCAGGTCTGCCACCTGCGTGTTTGAACGCATAGTAGAGATGGGATTTCATAAAATCTCATCCACTATGCTGTAACATCTGGACGCTGCGGCTGTATGCAGCATCCAATCTGCAGCAAATCCTGAAGTAATCCGGCACGTGGAAACATACCCTAAAATGCACAGAAAAATGACTTGCTTTTCATATATTCAGTCATTATGAGTATCTTGTAACTGCGGTAGGTTTACAAGACAACAAGCAGCTTAAAGGAGTGAGCACACAATTCTTAAAGGGAACCTGTCAGCTGTTTTGGGTGATATAAGATACGGTCACTGCCTTTCAGGGCTTATCTACAGTATTCTATAATGCTGTAGATAAGCCCCAGATCCGACCTGCAAGATAAGAAAAATAAGTTTTATTATACTCACCCGGGGGGGCGGTCCGGTCCGATGGATGTCGCGGGTCCTGCGCCCCCACCTTCTTATGATCGCCGCCCTCCTGCTTGCTTCATGGTCCCTGGCATCGCGCTCCTGCGCAGGCGTACTTATCTGCATTGTTGAGGGCAGAGCACAGTACTGCAGTGCTCAGGTGCTGGGCCTCTCTGACCTTTCCCGGCGCCTGCGCACTGCAGTACTTTGCTCTGCCCTCAACAAGGCAGATAAGTACGCCTGCGCAGGAGCGCACTGCCGGGGACCATGAAGCAAGCAGGAGGTCGGCGATAATAAGATGGGAGGCGCAGGACCCGTGACATCCATCAGACCGGACCGCCCCCCAGATGAGCATAATAAAACTTATTTTTCTTATCTTTCAGGTCAGGTTGGGGGATTATCTACAGCATTATAGAATGCTGAAGATAAGCCCTGAAAGGCAGTGGCCGCATGTTATATCACCCAAAACAGCTGACCGGTTCCCTTTAAGGAGTTTTCCACTCTAAAGACACTCCATTCTTTACCCTACAAGTCAATGGAAGGGTCCAAAACTCATCCATGTATCTGTTTGAAAGTTTTGGAGTTCAAAACTACTTGATAATGCAAGTAAAAGACGCCACAAAAATGCTGGGAAGAAGGATTTAAATAAAAGCGGTAGTTAAAAACATTGAAAAAACACTTGGGAAATGGCCAAAATATGCTAAAAAAAGTTGTTTGGGGGGGGTGAGACACGCTGGAGTTTACTGAAGCATATTTCACTTAAAAAAAATTTTTGGTTTGCCTGCCCGAAAAATGCTAATATGGAAAGTTATTTACATTGTTTGCAAAGTGTCTTTTTATTACTAGTAAAGTACAACAGTATAACCTAAAGGAAGGCTTTAACCTCCTTACTATGAGTGATGAGCGAACGTGCCCAGATAACGTGTTCTCCGAGTATCTCGGGTGTGAACAATATGTTCGAGTCCCCACTGCTGCATGTGTTGTGACTGTCTAATAGCTGCAGGGACTCGAATATATCATTCTATCACATCCGAGATACTCAGATAACACATTATCCGAGCACGTTCACTCATCACTACTTACTATGTTGTGAATTTCTCATTTTCCACATGTTCATTGTTGGTGCCCAAACGAGTGGCTTTCTTTTATGTAATATGATTTTTTTTTTCTCCTTTTAGTGTGCAAGGTGGAAGGGAACGTGACCCACATGTCAGTGGTCTAGGATGGCCAGTGAAGGTTCCAATATCCCTAGCCCTGTGGTGCGCCAGATTGACAAGCAGTTTCTGATCTGCAGTATATGCCTCGACCGATACAAAAATCCCAAAGTACTTCCTTGTCTGCACACATTTTGTGAGAGGTAAATGACATTATGCTTTTTCTTTGACCTTTTACTATTCTTCCTCATTTCAGATATACTTCAGACTTGTAAAATTATCATACTAAACATTAGACATTGTCAATAGTTACAGGTTAAGGACTCATTCTCAGGAAAGTTTTTCTGGTATTGGTGCTCTCCATATTTTTCATGGCTAGCACTTACAGTGGGAACGGAAAGTATTCAGACCCCTTTAAATCTTTAACTTTTTGTTTCATTGCAGCCATTTGGTAAATTCAAAAAAGTTCATTTTTTTTCTCATTAATGTACACTCTGCACCCCATCTTGACTGGAAAAACAGAAATGTAGAAATTTTTTGCAAATTTATTAAAGAAAAACTGAAATATCACATGGTCATAAGTATTCAGACCATTTGCTCAGTATTGACTAGAAGCACCCTTTGAGCTAGTACAGCCATGAGTCTTCTTGGGAATGATTCAACAAGTTCTTCACACCTGGATTTGGGGATCCTCTGCTATTCTTTCTCGCAGATGCTCTCCAGTTCCGTCAGGTTGGATGGTGAACGTTGGTGGACAGCCATTTTCAGGTCTCTCCAGAGTTGCTCAATTGGGTTTAGGTCAGGGCTCTGGCTGGGCCATTCAAGAATCGTCACAGAGTTGTTCTGAAGCCACTCCTTTTGTTATTTTAGCTGTGTGCTTAGGGTCATTGTCTTGTTGGAAGGTGAATCTTCTGCCAAGCCTGAGGTCCAGAGCACTCTGGAAGAGGTTTTCATCCAAAATATCTCTGTACTTGGCCGCACTCATATTTCCTTCAACTGGCAACCAGTCGTCCTGTCCCTGCAACTGAAAAACACCCCCATAGCATGATGCTGCCACCACCATGTTTCACTGTTAGGATTGTATTGGGCTGGTGATGAGCAGTGCCTGATTTTCTCCACACATACCACTTACAATTATCACAAAAAAGTTCTATCTTCATCTCATCAGGCCAAAGAATCTTATTTCTCATAGTCTGGGAGACCTTCATGTGTTTTTTAGAAAACTCTATGCGGGCTTTCATATGTTTTGCACTGAGGAGAGGCTTCCGTTGGGCCATTGTGCCATAAAGGCCCGACTGGTGGAGAGCTGCAGTGATAGATGACTTTGTGGAACTTTCTCCCTACTGCATCTGTGGAGCTCAGCCACAGTGATCTTAGGGTTCTTCTTTACCTCTCTCACCAAGGCTCTTCTCCAACGATTGCTCAGTTTGACTGGAGGACCAGGTCTAGGAAGACTTCTGGTGGTCCCAAACTTCTTCCATTTAATGATTATGGAGGCCACTGTGCTCTTAGGAACCTTGAGTACTGCAGAAATTCTTTTGCAACCTTGGCCAGATCTGTGCCTTGCCACAACTCTCTCTGAGCTCCTTGGCCAGTTCCTTTGACCTTATGATTCTCATTTGGTGTGACATGCACTGTGAGCTGTGAGGTCTTATATCAGTGATTACGAACCTATGGCACGCGTGCCAGAGAGGGCACGCAGAGCCCTCTCAGCTGGCACGCGGCCTCGCCTCCTTGTTCCGGACTGCAGTGCACACATTGATTGCACGCCTCCTTGTTCCGGCCACTCACACATTGAGCAGCGCGGCCGCTGAGCTGAATGTTGACGTCATCCAGCCGCGCCTGGCAGCGCCACTCAATGTGTGAGAGGAAGCGAGAGGAAGGAAGCTGCGGGGGGAGAGGTGAGTGTGGCCGCTGTGCCAGTGAAGTGCTGTAGTGTGTGTGCGTGCATGCGTGCTGGCTGAGTGTGTGTCTGTGCGCTCGCTGAGTGTGTGTCTGTGCGCTTGCTGAGTGTGTGTGCATGTGAGCATGTGTCTGTGTGTGCTGGGGAGGCTCCAATGATGGGGAGAGCTCCAGAGATGGGGAGAGCTCCAATGATGGGGAGAGCTCCAATGATGGGAGAGCTCCAGTGATGGAGAGAGCGCCTGTGATGGTGAGAGCTCCAGTGATGGGGAGAGCTCCAATGATGGGGAGAGCACCAGTAATGGGGAGAGGGGAGCCAATAATGGGGAAGAGCTTCAGTAATGGGGAGAGCACCAATGATGGGGAGAGCACCAGTAATGGGGAGAGCGCCAATGATGGGGAGAGCTTCAGTAATGGGGAAAGCTTCAGTGATGGGGAGAGCACCAGTGATGGGGAGAGCTCCAATGATGGGGAGAGCTGCAATGATGGGGAGAGCGCCAGTGATGGGGAGAGCTCCAGTGATGGGGAGAGCGCCAATGATGGGGAGAGCGCCAATGATGGGGTGAGCTCCAATGATGGGGAGAGCTCCAATGATGGGGAGAGCTCCTATGATGGGGAGAGCGCCAATGATGGGGAGAGCTCCAGTGATGGGGAGAGCTTCAGTGATGGGGAGAGCTCCAATGATGGGGAGAGCGCCAGTGATGGAGAGAGCGCCAGTGATGGGGAGAGCGCCAGTGATGGGGAGGAGGAAATCATGGAGGTGGTGGAATTTCTACATGAAGGGGATCATGATGGGGCATTTCTATATGAAAGGGATCATGATGGGCATATTTCTGCATGAAAGGGATCATGATGGGGCATTTCTACATGAAGGGGATCATGATGGGGCATATTTCTGCATGAAGGGGATCATGATGGGGCACATTTCTGCATGAAGGGGATCATTATGGAGCATATTTATACATGAAGGGAATCATGATGGGGCATTTCTACATGAAGGGGATCATGATGGGGCATTTCTACATGAAGGGGATCATGATGGGGCATATTACTACATGAAGGGTAGTTCACGCAGTGGTAGTTCAGTGCCAACAGCTGTCACAGACAGCTGACAGGCACAGCAAGCGGTGTGGGGACCTTTGCCAATGGTCCCCGCACCTACAGCGCTGTGATTGGTCAGTTAATCTGACTGACCAAACACAGCAGCGATCAGGCAGAAGAGGCTGAAATTTCAGCCTCTTCTGCCCGATCAGTGCAGGAGCTCAGCGCTGCAGTGGCCGAGCTTCCTGCACTGACAGCCGGGAGCGGCGCCCCTGGCTGTTAACCCCCTGACTGCTGCGATCGAGCGCGATCGCAGCGCTCAGGGGGAGAGGCAGAGGGTCGGGAGCTCCCTCTGCCTCAGATCGGCGCCCTGCAATGTATTTGCAGGGCCCGATCTCTGCCTTGATGACCCGGGGGTTGTCATGACAACCTCCGGGTCATCTAGCTACGGAAAGCTGCTGTGATCATGGTCACAGCAGCTTTCACTATAGGTACAATGCATTGCAATGCTGGAGCATTGCAATGCATTGTAACTGCAATAAAAAGTAAAAGGCTGGAGTCACACACAACGACAAAAAATCGGTCCGTTTTAGTCGGTCGATTGTCGGATCAAAATGCAAACATCACACATCCTTCTGGCATCCGATTTTCCTTCAAAGATGCGATTTAGTCGCATGTGTGTGTACCTTGTAACATCCGATTTTCATCCGACTTGCGAGATTTTCTCGCAGGCTTGCAAAACTGACATATAATGGATCCAAAAGAATAGTATTTCAATCACAAAAAAAAGAATAGATATATACACATAGACACATATATAATATATATATATTATATATAATTTACATGTCATTGTGACATGTACATATACATATATTTATAGTTCCTAGACTTCTACATACTGTTATAGCCGCTAATTCAATTGCCGGCTTCTGTGAAATCACAGAAGCCGACATGAAATGATACATTGTTTCCACACAGTTAACCATGTCATTTCCTGTATTTTGATATTTGTTTAGAACTTACAATTACATGAGTGTATTTGTGCAAAATTTCAGACATGTAGGGGTTAATTAAAGGTGTAATTTCGTTGAAAAAAAAATGCATGGGCTCCCGCTGTATTTTCTCCACCAGACAGACAAAGCAAAGCGATTGGGGGCAGATAATAACAGCCTAGGGAGGGTACATTTTTTGTGCCCCCCCTGGCTACTAACATCTGCCCCCAGACACCCCAGAAAGGGCAAATCTATAATTAGATTCGCCCTTTCTGGCACTTTGCCCGTCTATTCCCATTGCCCTGTAGCGGTGGCGAATGGGTTAATAATCTCACCTTACTGTCACCTTAGTATTGAAAGGTGACCTTAAGGCAGGTTAATAATTGAGAGCTGTCAATTAGACAACTATCAATTATTAATCCTATTGAAGTAAATTAAAAAAACACAGACACATTAATAAAAATTAATTTTAATGAAATAAAAACACATTTTTTGACCATATTTTATTTTACACTTAATCCGTGCGAAGCCATTGATCTCCTAAAATAAAGATAAAAAAATAAAAAAACATTATTCTTACCTATTCCGCTGATCTGTCACGTCCCACGCTGTAATCCTTCACAAAGGGTTAACTAGCTTTGAGCCAAGCAGTGCAAGTAATCCTGCATGCTCAGCTCAAAGCTCCTGAATGAATAAGTTCCTCTCCTGGCGACAGGAGAGGATGTGTTTCATGAATGAAGCTTAATTGATTGTGTCCACTTTCCCTTTAGGTCAGGTCACTAAAGTTAAATTGCCAATAAATCAATTAAGCTCCATTCATGAATCTATTCCTCTACTTTCGCTGGGAGAGGAACTTATTCATTCATGGGGTTAGAGCTAGGAGACAGACTTATCTCCCTGCTAACTGTAACCTCTTAACCCTTTCTGATGGATTACAGCGTGGGACCTGACTGTACATCGGATTGGTAAGTATAATTTTGCTTTTTTATTTTATTTTTATTACAGGAAATGGTTTTAGCAGGAAAATAAAATATGGTAAAAAACTGTGTGATTATTTAATTAAACTTATTTTTTATTAAACTGTGTGTGTTTGATTTTTCTTTCATACAATAGGATTAATAATTGATAGTTGTCTAATTGACAGCTCTCAATTATTAACCTGCCTTAAGGTCACCTTTCAATTCTAAGGTGACAGTAAGGTGAGATTATTAACCCATTCGCCACCGCTACAGGGCAATGGGAATAGACGGGCAAAGTGCCAGAAAGGGCGAATCTAATTATAGATTTGCCCTTTCTGGGGTGTCTGGGGGCAGATGTTAGTAGCCAGGGGGGGCACAAAAAATGTACCCTCCCTAGGCTGTTATTATCTGCCCCCATCGCTTTGCTTTGTCTGTCTGGTGGAGAAAATACAGCGGGAGCCCACGCATTTTTTTTCAACGAAATTACACCTTTAATTAACCCCTACATGTCTGAAATTTTGCACAAATACACTCATGTAATTGTAAGTTCTAAACAAATATCAAAATACAGGAAATGACATGGTTAACTGTGTGGAAACAATGTATCATTTCATGTCGGCTTCTGTGATTTCACAGAAGCCGGCAATTGAATTTGCGGCTATTACAGTATGTAGAAGTCTAGGAAATATAAATATATATATATATACATGTCACAATTACATATATATATATATATATATATATATATATATATATATATATATATATATATATATGTATATTATATATATATTATATTGTATATCTATGTGTGTATATCTATTCTTTCTATTCTTTATTAAAGCTGTCAGTGTGATTTTACAGTATAGCCGGGGATGAATTGCCGGCTTTTCTAAAGGACACCGATGCGATTTCATCGCAAGTCACACAGTGTGGTCCGTTTGTAATCCAATTTTTCATCGCTCCCATAGACTTGCATTGGCAATTGTCGACCCACAATCGGTGACAATCGCAGCATGCTGCGATTGTACACGGACGTTTAAAACGGACCACAAAAAATCTGATACTGGAAGCTGCTCCATAGATTAACATAGGGCAGACTGCAATACGATTTTTCATCGCATTGCAGTCGTCCGATTATGTCGCCAGTGTGACGCCGGCCAAAAAGTGAAAGTCCCATAAAGGGACAAGTTAAAAAAAAAGCATTTTTTTAAAAAAATTGTAAAAAAAAAATTTAAAAAATAATTTTAAAAAGTTCCCCTAAAAAATACACATTTTTATGTAATAAAAAAAAACAAAACAAAAAAAATACACATGTTTGGTATCGCCGCGTCCATAAAAATCCCATCTATAAAAGCGTAATCCTAGTTAACCCCTTCAGTGAAAGCCGTAAAAAAAAACACAAAAAAGTAGTAAATTATACTTTTTCCAAGCGGTATCATCATACCGCTTGGAAAAAGTGCAATAACACGCGATCAAAAAGTGGGATATAAATAATCATGGTACCGCTGAAAACGTCATTTTGTCCCGCAAAAAACAAGCCACTAATGAAGCATCATCAGCGAAAAAATAAAAAAATTATAGCTCGCGGAATAAACTGGTGCAAAAATAATTATTTTTTCTATAAAATTTTTTATTGTGTAAAAAAACGCCAAAGCATAAAAAATAAATGAGGTATCGCTGTAATCGTAGTGACCCGAAGAATAAATCTGCTTTATCAATTTTACCACACGCGGAACGGAGGAAAAAAAAATAAAAAAATTCCTGAATTGCTGGTTTTTGTTCATTCTGCTTCCACAAAAATCGGAATAGGAAACGATCAAAAAACGTTATGTGCCCGAATATGGTACCAATAAAAACGTCAGCTCATCCCGCAAAAAATAAGCCACAGATAACTGTCGGACGAAATATGGAAAATTATAGCTCTCAAAATATGGCGATGCAAAAATTTCTTACAAAAAATTCTTTAAAAAAAAGCATCTTTTAGAGTGTGACAGAAGCTAAACATGTAAAAAGGGTATAAATCTGGTATCGCTGCAATCGCACCGATCCGAGGAATAAAGTAGCCTAATCACTAATACCGCACGAGGAACGACGTAAAAAAGAAAACCAATTCTTCACCTTTTGTGGATTTGTTCATTCTGCCTCACAAAGACCGCAGTAAGGCGATCACAGTGGTTCCCCCCACATATGGGATATCAGCGTACTCAGGACAAAATGCACATCAACTTTTGGGGTCCTATTTCTCCTGTTACCCTTATAAAAATAAAAATTTGGGGGCAAAAAGGTAATTTTTGTGGAAAAAAATATGATTTTTTCATTTTCACGGCTCTACGTTATAAACTTCTGTGAAGCCCTTGGGGGTTCAAAGTGCTGACCACACATCTAGATAAGTTCCTTGGGGGGTCTAGTTTGCAAAATGGGGTCACTTGTGGGGGGTTTCTACTGTTTAGGCACATCAGGGGCTCTCCAAGCACGACATGACACCCGCAGACCATTCCATCAAAGTCTGCATTTAAAAACAGTGCTCCTTCCCATCCGAGCTCTGCCATGTGTCAAAATAGTGGTTCCCCCCCACATATGGGGTATCAGCGTATTCGGGACAAATTGCACAATAGCTTTTGGGGTCCTATTTCTCCTTTTACCCTTATAAAAATAAAATTTGGGGGCAAAAAAATTATTTTTGTGGAAAAAAATATGATTTTTTCATTTTCACGGCTCTACGTTATAAACTTCTGTGAAGCCCTTGGGGGTTCAAAGTGCTGACCACACATCTAGATAAGTTCCATGGGGGGGTCTAGTTTCCAAAATGGAGTCACTTGTGGGGGGTTTCTACTGTTTAGGCACATCAGGGGCTCTCCAAACGTGACATGACACCCGCAGACCATTCCATCAAAGTCTGCATTTGAAAAAGGCGCTCCTTCCCTTCCGAGCTCTGCCATGCGTCAAAATAGTGGTTTACCCCCACATATGGGGTATCAGCGTACTCAGGACAAATTGCACAATAACTTTTGGGGTCCTGTTACCCTTTGGAAAATAAAAATTGGGGGTGGAAAGATCATTTTTGTGGAAAAGATATGATTTTTTAATTTTACAGCTCTACGTTATAACCTTCTGTGAAGCCCTTGGGGGTTCAAAGCTCTCACCACACATCTAGATAAGTTCCTTAGGGGGTCTAGTTTCCAAAATGGGGTCACTTGTGGGGGGTTTCCACTGTTTAGGCACACAGGGACTCTCCAAATGCGACATGGCGTCCAATCTCAATTCCAGCCAAAAAAGTCAAATGGCGCTGCTTCCCTTCCGAGCTCTGCCATGCGCCCAAATAGTGGTTTACCCCCACATATGGGGTATCAGCGTACTCAGGACAAATTGCACAATAACTTTTGGGGTCCTTTTATCCTTTAGAAAATAAAAATTGGATGAAAAGATCATTTTTGTGGAAAAAATATGATTTTTAAATTTTACGGCTCTACGTTATAACCTTCTGTGAAGCCCTTGGGGGTTCAAAGTGCTCACCACAGACCTAGATAAGTTCCTTTGGGGGTCTACTTTCAAAAATGGGGTCACTTATGGGGGTTTCCACTGTTTAGGTACATCAAGGACTCTCCAAACGCAACATGGTGTCCGCTCTCGATTCCAGCAAATTTGACATTCAAAATGTTAAATGATGCTACTTCCCTTCTGAGCACTGCCGTGCGCCTAAAGATTGGTTTTCCCCCACACATGGGGTATCGGTGTACTCAGGAGAAATTGTACAACAAATATTGTGGTTCATTTTCTACTGATACCCTTGACAAAATTTAAAAAATTGTGTTGACATAAAAATTTTGGGAAAAAGTTAAATGTTCATTTTTTTCCTTCCACATTGCTTCAATTCTTGTGAAGTACCTAAAGGGTTAATAAACTTCTTGAATGTGGCTTTGAACACCTTGAGGGGTGCAGTTTTTAGAATGGTGTCACTTTTGGGTATTTTCTGTCATATTGACCCCTCAAATTCACTTCAAATGTGAGGTGGTCCCTAAAAAAAATGGTTTTGTAAATTTTGTTGGAAAAATGAGAAATTGCTGGTCAACTTTTAACACTTATAACTTCCTAACAGAAAAAAATTTTGGTTCCAAAATTGTGCTGATGTAAAGTAGACATGTAGGAAATGTTATTTATTAACTATTTTTGTGACATATCTATCTGATTTAATGGCATAAAAATTAAAAATTTGAAAATTGCAAAATTTTCAAAATTTTTGCCATATTTCCGTTTTTTTCATAAATAAACGCAAGTTATATTGAAGAAGTTTTACCACTATCATGAAATACAATATGTCACGAGAAAACAGTCTCAGAATCGCCAAGATCCGTTGAAGCATTCCAGAGTTATAAGCACATAAAGTGACAGTGGTCAGAATTGTAAAAATTGGCCTGGTCTTTAACCTACAAAATGGCTTGGTCGTTAAGGGGTTAATTAAACTCAGCTGGTCTCCAATGAAGAATTAGAACCATCTCACTTAAACATGAGGATCTGAGCAAAGGGTCTGAATACTTATGACCATGTGATATTTCAGTTTTTCTTTTTTAATAAACTTGCAAAAATGTCTACATTTGTTTTTTTACAGTAAAGATGGGGAGCAGAGTGTACATTAATGAGAAAAAAATTTACTTTTTTGAATTTACCAAATGGCTCTATACCTATGATAGTCTATGGAAGTTCACATCTCATTTTATTTTCCCTCTCGGACCAAGTGGTCTAATGAAAAGCATGTAGACTTGTCCGATATTGATCAGTATTGGATAAAAGTTGCCATTACAAGTCTATAAATCTGTGAAACCATCAGAAAGGCATCAGTGGCTGTGTGTTTGTAAGAGGATGAATAAACGCGGGGGTGCCTCTTCTTCTTTGGGTCTGGAACCATCGGGGCTGTCACCCATGTTGCAGGGGGAAGCTCATTAGGAGAGGAACGGGGTTTTGTGAAGTCTGATGTGGCAGAGCCTAGGTAAGCTGTGCGTGGGAAGACAGATAGACGGGTGACAAGGGAGTCGTGTGGAGAGATGTGTGCAGGTCTGACGGAAGAGACAGAGCACCCGTGTAGATTAGGCCCATCAGGCAGTGCCTTAAGACAGTTACCTGTTGGAGTTGGACGACGGTGTGTCCGTGCCCCGTCATCCGTCCCGCCTTCTAGCTACGCTTCCCAGCAAGCTGTGACTATGATACGTGCGCTGTATGTAGATGGACAGACTACCAGGCCAGAATCTTGTAGGCAGACACCCGGACATACAGCGGAGCAAGGATTCGTTCTGTCAGTTCCCTACACTGGACAAAGTACCGTGCTAGATACCTTTTGGGCACAGGAATCCTCTCCTCAGAGACTGTCGAGACGACACGTGCCGCTGCTGTCGGTACCACCGTTGGATTCTCGCCTGCCAGAGACTGGAGGATCACAGTTTGTCATATTACTTTTATTCTGAACTACAGTTGCCCTCACCTTGCCTACCCCGTCACTCATCCAGTTCTGTCCCATTCTCTGCCACTTCACTGCAACCTTTACTTCCTGCGTGGAGATCATTGTTTGTTCCAATAAATCTGTTAACTCTTGATCTGCCTCGTGTCCGTGGCAGCATCCCGCGTTCCTGCGATATCTACTTGTTTTTCACGGACTGTTTGGTATGAAAAAGTTGAGAAACCTCCATAGCTGTTGTTTTTTTTTTCCCTTTCTTTCAAGAAAATCTGATGAACCCCTGGCACTGACCCTGACTGACTGAACAAAAAACACTGATGAAACTCACTTTTTTTTTTTTTTTTTTTGAGTACAAGTAAAATCCCTAACCTCTGAATGAGTCTTAACTTTTATGGGGTTAACAAGTCCTCATCGAGTGGTTCCTGTTGGTGAAATCAGTAGATTAGAAAGGATAGTTTTCATATTGGAGTTCTGTTTCCAGAGATGAAAGCAGAACATTTCTCATCGCAATCTAATTAATTTGGACTTCTGACCAGCCCTTTACCTTAGTGGTTTCTCCATTTTTACATATTCTGAGTCTATGTATGCATTATGTATAATGAGATGCCATATATTAAAGAGACCATTAATCTTAGTGTAGTGAAGGCTCTAAATGATCAGCACTCTTTAAAGAGGAGGTCGGCAGAAAATGGCCTCTTTAAAATGTTTGCTATATTATGAAAAAAAAAATCGGACATCTTGCCATTTTCACAGTGGCTACTAAGTCTAATTTTAAACTCGCAGTTCCTGTTCTGTACAGAAGACCATAGATAACAGACGCTACCATTCACAACAGATGTCACAGCTATTGCTGATTATATCCACAGGGATGATGAGAAGAACAGGAATTAAAAAATGGCACAGAAACTTTAACTTGATTTAAGCAGTAGGTCGTCTTCTAATGACACATATCCTTTAAGGTGGGGAACCTTTTCTCTGCCAGAGGCCATTTTAGATATTTATACCTTCATTTAGGGGCCGTAGAAAATTATCAACTTGGTATTTTTCCTGCTATATAAACATTTAACTTACCCTTAATGGAATTGCTTCTCCTTGGTGCGGCTGTGATGTTAGGTGGTATTGATGCTTTTGCAACTCGCAACTGATTTTCCAGGTTTGCACCAGTCTGGAGCACAGTCAGCGCTTTGCAATGAATTTTGAAAATACGATGCTGAGGGCAGACATGACAGGAGGAGATGGGGGCATGCACATGACAGGAGGAGGTGGGGGCATGCAGATGACAGGAGGGAGCCTGGGGGCAGACACGACTGAAAAGATGGGGGTATGCACGTGACAGGAGGGGGCTCTGGGGGCAGACACGACAGGAGGAGGTGGGGGCATGCATGTGCCAGGAGGGGGCCTGGGGGCTTGCACATGACAGGAGGGGGCTTGGGAGCAGACACGACTGGAGGAGGTGAGGGCATGCACGTGACAGTAGGGGGCCTGGGGGCATGCACGTGACAGGAGGGGGCCTGGGGCATGTACGTGACAGGAGGGAGCCTGGGGGCATGCACGTGACAGGAGGGGGTCTGGGGGCATGCATGTGACAGGAGGGGGCCTGGGGGCATGTACGTGACAGGAGGGGGTCTGGGGGCATGCACGTGACAGGAGGGGTCTGGGGGCATGCACGTGACAGGAGGGAGTCTGGGGGCATGTACGTGACAGGAGGGGGCCTGGGGGCATGCACATGACAGGAGGGAGCCTGGGGGCATGCACGTGACAGGAGGGGGTCTGGGGGCATGCACGTGACAGGAGGGAGCCTGGGGGCATGCACGTGACAGGAGGGGGCCTGGGGGCATGCACATGACAGGAGGGAGCCTGGGGGCATGTACGTGACAGGAGGGGGCCTGGGGGCATGCACATGACAGGAGGGAGCCTGGGGGCATGCACGTGACAGAGGGGGCCTGGGGCATGCACGTGACAGGAGGGGGCCTGGGGGCATGCACGTGACAGGAGGGAGCCTGGGGGCATGCACGTGACAGGAGGGGTCTGGGGGCATGCAGTGACAGGAGGGGGCCTGGGGGCATGTACGTGACAGGAGGGGGTCTGGGGGCATGCACGTGACAGGAGGGGGTCTGGGGGCATGCACGTGACAGGAGGGAGTCTGGGGGCATGCACGTGACAGGAGGGGGCCTGGGGGCATGCACATGACAGGAGGGAGCCTGGGGGCATGCACGTGACAGGAGGGGGTCTGGGGGCATGCACGTGACAGGAGGGGGTCTGGGGGCATGCACGTGACAGGAGGGGGTCTGGGGGCATGCACGTGACAGGAGGGAGTCTGGGGGCATGTACGTGAAAGGAGGGGGCCTGGGGGCATGCACATGACAGGAGGGAGCCTGGGAGCAGACTCGACAGGAAGAGGTGGGGGCATGCACGTGACAGGAGGGGGCCTGGGGGCATGCACGTGACAGCAGGGGGCCTTGGGGCATTAAAATTGTCTCAAATTATCAAGTACCTTGGACCCAGTTGTTCAGTTCACTGGTGGGGGGTGCGCTCTCTAAGGATCCATCTTATAATAAAAAGTATCAGCAAAGTTATGCAGGACTTCTGAGCTGGTCGTAGTCGTTGGCACGCTTCTGCTGACAAGCATTTGTGTAGAAAAGGTGTGTATGCAGGTGTCCTGCTGACCTGTGATCTTGATGGTTCTTTTCCTTAGTTTATCCTGGATTTAATTATCCCCTGGTTTATTATTATACACCTTGTGCTGATAAAGTGAACTCTGAGAGTACTTGGAGGTAGTGTCCCTGATTCTGGACAATGTGTAACGACTGTGGTATTCTTTCTGTGACATTCCAGGTGTTTGCAGAATTACATTCCAGCTCACAGCTTGACCCTCTCGTGCCCAGTCTGCCGCCAGACCTCGATTCTCCCCGAGAAGGGTGTGTCTGCGCTACAGAACAACTTCTTCATCACTAACCTGATGGACGTGCTGCAGCGGAGTCCAGATAATGGGATAGAAGAGTCCTCCATTCTGGAGACAGTGAATGCTGTGGCGGCTGGAAAACCTTTGTCATGTCCAAATCATGATGGAAATGTAAGACATTTTCTGTATCATTAGATTGACGACTTTTTACATGTTATGTATGATTTGTGTCTGGAGCAATGATGCACTTGTTACTGTACAAAGGTAAGATGGATCCTCCCACTGCAGCTGTCCTCGGCACCTCCACCGATTAGCTGTTTAAAGGGGCTCCGACTGGCGCTTATGGCGCTGTGGCCTCTTCAGTGTTTATTGTTCCGCCTACCTGCAAGTGCAGATCATTGAAGTCTTGTCCCATTGAGATGAATGGAAGCATTGCTGCCAGTGGATAAAACATTCTAGATTACCGTATATCCAGAGCCAGAAAACATGTCCTCGTCACAGCCGAGAAGTGTTCCCTGTCTGGATAATCCTTGTATGAACTAAATACATCATCACAAGTTCAAGCTGTCAGTTTTTGGCACAAGCCCAAATTCTAGTTCTCTGCCCTTAGTAAATCTTCCCCATTGTTTTTGGTACATTTAATTGGAAAAGTAAAATTGAGCCGCATAAAAAAAAATAGCTTCTTAAATGCATCATTGGGTTCCATTTAGTGGCATTTTTAGGTTTATATTGTTGTAATTTTTTTACACAGTTATGTAACATTTGGCCGCAGCATTTTGAGGCAAAAAAGTATATGGTGACCAAACATCAAGCATTGGATTCCGATTTACCGTCCATTATAAACATGCTGGTAATCACTGGACAAATGAATAAAATGCGCTGTTCATCAACTGATTGGAAACCATTGTTATCAGCAGCTCTTTGCCCCATATAAGCGGAGGATGTGCTGCCGATAGCGTGTTGTATCGGGACAGGACAATCATTCTCGGCGGTGCTCGGCTTGTGTAAACAGGCTAGTAGATGATCGATAAATGACTTGTATGTAGCCAATCAATGCTTGTTAATGGGCTGAGATTGGGCCATCTGATTGCAATCTAAGGCCTTATTCAGACGTTCTGGGATTTTTTTAAAAAAAATGCACCAGTGCCAGTTTTTACTACCGGTGATTTTCACATAGGAAAAAATGAATAAATGACAAAGCTTCACTTATGTGTTATAATGTTAATCATGGGCAGAACACGGATTGTACACTGTCATCTTTATCATGTCTGCTGTCTGTGATTTTCTGGACCCATAGACTGCCCGGTTTCCTTGATTTTTATTTTTTGCAGATACACAGTCCACGAAAAAAAAAAATACGGATATGTAAACATATCAATAGGTAATTGGTACGTCTCCCATTAGTGAAATCCACGGATAGAACATGTATGTGAAAAACTGACATCTGAGTCATGAGCAACATATACAGTGGGGAAAAAAGTATTTAGTCAGCCACAAATTGTGCACGTTCTCCCACTTAAAAAGATGAGAGAAGCCTGTAATTGACATCATAGGTAGACCACAACTATGAGAGTCAAAATGAGAAAACAAATCCAGAAAATTACCTTGTCGGATTTGGCAAGATTTATTTTGCAAATTATGGTGGAAAATAAGTATTTGGTCATTAACAAAAGTTCATCTCAATATTTTGTTATATATCCTCGATGGCAATGACAGAGGTAAACATTTTCTGTAAGTCTTCAGAAGGTTGGCACACACTGTCGGTGGTGTGTTGGCACATTCCTCCATGGAGATCTCCTCTAGAGCAGTGCTGTTTTGGGCCTGTCGCTGGGCAACACGGACTTTCAAATCCCTCCAAAGGTTTTCTATGGGGTAGAGATCTTGAGACTCCAGGACCTTCATATGCTTCTTATGAAGCCACTCCTTCGTTGCCCTGGCGGTGTGCTTGGGATCATGCTGGAAGGCCCATCCATGTTTCATCTTCAATGCCTTTGCTAATGGAAGGAGGTTTGTACTCAAAATCTCATGATAAATGGCCCCATTCATTCTTTCATGTACACGGATCAGTCGTCCTGGTCTCTTTGCAGAGAAACAGCCCCAAAGAATGATGTTGCCACCCCATGTTACACAGTAGGTATGGTGTTCTTTGGATGCAACTCAGCATTCTGTCTCCACCTAACACGATGAGTTTTGTTTCTACCAAACAGTTCTACTTAGGATTCATCAGACCATATGACATTCTAACAATACTCTTCTGGATAATCCAAATGCTCTCTAGCAAACTTCAGACGAGCCCTGTACTGGCTTAAGCAGGGGGACACGTCTGGCACTGCAGGATCTGAGTCCCTGGCGGCATAGTGTGTTACTGATGGTAGCCTTTGTTACGTGGTCCCAGCTCTATGCAGGTCATTCACTAGGTCCCTCGTGTGGTTCTGGGATTTTTGCTCACTGTTCTTGTGATCATTTTGACCCCACAGGGTGAGATCTTGCGTGGAGCCCCAGATCGAGGGAGATTATCAGTGGTTTTGTATGTCTTCCATTTTCTTATTATTGCTCCCACAGTTAATTTCATCACACCAAGCTGCTTGCCTATTGCAGATTCAGTCATTCCAGCCTGGTGCAGGGCTACAGTTTTGTTTCTGGTGTCCTTCAACAGTTCTTTGGTCTTCTCCATAGTGGAGTTTGGAGTGTGACTGTTTGAGGTTGTGGACAGGTGTCTTTAATACTGATAACAAGATCAAACAGGTGCCGTTACTACATGTAATGAGTGGAGGACAGAGGAGCCTCTTAAAGAAGAAGTTACAGTCTGTCAGAGCCAGAAATCTTGCATGTTTATAGGTGACCAAATACTTATTTTCCACCATAATTTGCAAAATAAATCTTACCAAATCAGACAAGGTGATTTTCTGGATTTGTTCTCTCATTTTGACTCTCATAGTTGTGGTCTACCTATGATGTCAATTACAGGCCTCTCTCATCTATTTAAGTGGGAGAACTTGCACAATTGGTGGCTGACTAAATACTTTTTTTCCCCACTGTATATGACCACCAACCGGCTACATGTGAAGGATGATTTTCTAAAGCTAATTTTCCCCCGACATCTTGCCATCCGTCAGGTGATCATCAGCCTTGTTACTAGGAACACTCCTTCACGGTAATCATGCAGTATACATGCGCCGTCATTCTTCTCTGAACGGTCTTCTTTTTATTGTACATTGTAGTGATATTGAATAAATAATGGATATTGCTAAATGTAATAAGATGTAATTAATGGACTTTATGGTGATGGTAATAACTGATCATTTGATAAGAACTCCTCTTTAGTAGGTAATTCTTTGCAGTTGTGAAGATGACCATTTTGCGATTTTACTTGCTCGGTAACTGTTATTTTTCCACTTAAATGGGTTGTAATGGATTGTAGGACATGAGACGTGTGTTCTGCATGTCTGGATTCCTGTCTGTAGTGTCCAGTGAATGGACAATGAGCAGGAGGAAGTGAAAGGAGCCGATTAAATAGGATCACAAGTAATTCTGCTTGTCATCTGTACAATCCTGTTACTTGAACCCACCTAATCTTTGTGACCTTTTAATTATTAACAAAATGCTAATTCCTTCGTGTCTCACGTTTAGAGCGTTGGAGCCTTGGACGGGTCCCAGCAGCTGTGGTTATTCATTAGATCAAACTGCAGAAGTAAAAAGTAACTAGTGCCACTAAATATTCTTATTAGACATCAGGGTATTAGAATATCCTATCCAGGGTCATGATTTTCTGAGCAGTCTCATCATGTATCTCTCCTAGTATCTCCTATGGAGGAAGAAATGGCAAGAATCCATTTGGATTTTTAGGACCATTAAACCTGATATCTACATAAATGGTTGCTAGAGCTAGGTGAGCTACAGTTATCATGGTTGCAGCTTCTGTAATTCCATGATGGAGGAAAACGAGTTGATGGGCCATATCTAGGTGCTCTGTAATTTTAAAGTAATGTTTAATCAGAAAATGACCTATTGGACTTATCATTTAAATCAGGTTTTATTTTAAATGTGTGTATGATATATGCAATTTATTTATTTTTTTTTTACAAAACTATTGCAAGCAATTGTCAATCAAAATCTGTATTTAAAAAAAAATGCTTTACATTGTTACACTGGTCACTGGGAGTATTTGAGGCTCACACAGACTTCTCTCAGACAGGATAATAATGGTATACACCTCTATATACCGCTGATAACAAAAGATTAGTGATGAGCCAACGTGCTTGGATAACGTGTTATCCGAAAATGCTCGTGTGCTAACCAAGTGTAATCCCTGCATGTGATGTGGCTGTCGAACAGCCGTGAGACATGCAGCTGCGGGGACTCCTAACATATTTTTTGATCCTGCCAAAGACACTGTTGGCACACAAGCGCGTTTGCTCATCACTACAAAGGATCCACCCGCTCCTCCTCCATTTGCAATGACCTTTGCACATGCTCATTAGATGCCACAGTGCAAAAGACAGGGTCTATTGCTGTTAATATACATGTGCATTTTCTGAATCAACAGAAGTCGGAGTCTAAAGAAAAGACCCAGTGGCCAGTTTGAAAATGGCAATGCCTTGTTTTTGTTTTTTTTTTAGCAATTTTCAAACTGGCCACTGGGTATATGTTATGATATATGTATTTTATCAATAGTTAATTTCTAATGCCACATTTCCGTTCATAGTGGTCACTTTATTACAATGGCCATTTAATTTTGCCTGCATGCCTGCTAGCTGTTGTGTATTTACAATGTACAATAATAATTAACTCCTGCAGAAAAATAATCAGATAACATAAGGATGTTTAGAGAGACATGACCGCCACACTTGTTGATAAGCTTTGTATCGCATTGCCAAATTCCACTCCAGACCTAAATTACAAAGCTTTGGATAGGTGTGGCGCAATTTTGGGGAGAAAGCTGCCATGTTTTTCTAATCCTTTAACCACTGCTATTGATGATTTATTTGTTAAGTTTTTATTTTTGTTAGACTAAAGAAATATAAAGTATTGCAAAGGAAAAAAGATTTCTGTAAAAGCTGAACTTCCATATTTGTTACATTACATTGATACAGATTGGATGTGGGAATACATTGCTGTCAGAACTGTGTGTTGTGTATTTTTTTAGGGTTAAGAATAGTAAATATTTTTCTACTTGGTTTTCTTTGCCGCAGGTTATGGAATTTTACTGCCAGTCATGTGAGACTGCTATGTGCCAAGACTGTACTGGGGGGGAGCACGCTGAGCACCCCACTGTGCCCCTCAAAGATGTGGTGGAGCAACATAAGCAGCCCTGCAGGCTCAGCTGGACGCCGTCAAGAAGAGGTATCTGTTTCTTTCGGAGCAGGCCTGCTTTTTCGTCTAGTGCTCGGCAGCATGATGTGATTAATTGGAGCATTGGGTCTTGGTTCCTGGCCATATAGAAATGCATTTCTTACCAAAAGCAATTACCATTACATTGTAAATAATTGGATCTAATTCACAATTTAACTCCGTCACTGCCATGTAGACCATGGCTGTGCAAGAGAGAGAAATACATACCGTAATCTCCTTTTTGGAATTTCCGATTTCTCCATCGCCGTCTTGTATGTATTGGTTACTAGATATATGTATACCTCTTTATTTTATTATTATATTTCTTTCCATGATTTCAGATTACCAGAAATAGACTCGGCATTACAGGTTGTATCAGAAATCATCAATCAGCTCGCAGCGCAGAAGTCCAGCATAGTGGATGAAATTCACTCCACCTTTGAGGACTTGCAGAAAACACTAAATGTTCGGAAGAGCGTCTTACTTATGGAACTAGAAGTGAACTATGGGCTGAAGCATAAGGCATGTTACTCATATTAAAGAAGTTGTACGAATGTAAATTCTGCTAAAAGGCTCTTCTCACTTTTGCGGGGCTACTGACCTGTATGATGGCCACTTTCCAGGTCTTGAGCACAACCAGCATTGCCTCTTGCATGCGTCCTGTTCTAATTAAAAGGACAGATGAAAGCTGCCTGCTGGCCATGCATAAGACCTGGCAAACCTCCAGCAGATGCCATGTGAGTAGAGTTCTTCACCTGCAGGATTACGCCTTTAAAGGCAATCTGTCAGTAGGATTTCACCTCCAAAATGATTTATATGCGCATGCCTAGCAATACTTTTATATGGCCAGTGTGTTCCTCTGTTATTGAGAATTCGGGGTTTGATTTAATTTGGAAATTAGGCAGAACACCTATTTGTAGATCTGAGGCCTCTGTCACTCCAGCTCTATTCCCCGACCAGCATCTTTGCCTCCTGCTTGACTGATGGCCTCTGTACTACATGATTTCAGGCAAAGGGGCCATCTAAAATGTGTCCTGCCTGACAGCAGCTCATTTTCTTCTCCCCGCTAACTCTTGAGTCTTGTCTGGTAGCGGCCAGTCTCGTGTAACAGCGTGTATGTGTAGTGATGGGCGTTTCTGACTAGTCAAATAATTAACTACTGCATTCTGTACTTTGGTCTTAGGTCCTCCAGGCGCAGCTAGACACGTTAATTGAAGGGCAGGATAGCATTAAGAGTTGTAGCACTTTTACAGCACAAGCACTTAACCATGGCACGGAGACGGAGGTCTTGCTAGTGAAGAAACAGATGAGCGATAAGCTAAGTGAATTGGCGGAGCAGGTTTTCCCATTACATCCTCATGAGAACGACCAACTGGACTTCATTGTGGAAACTGAAGGTTTGAAAAAGTCTATTCACAATCTTGGAACTATACTGACCACAAACGCTGTGGCTTCTGAGACAGTGGCCACTGGTGAAGGTCTGAGACAGAGTGTGGTGGGTCAGCCTATGTCTGTAACAATTACTACAAAGGACAAGGACGGTGAACTGTGCAAGACTGGGAGCGCCTATATCTCAGCCGAGCTATTTACGCCCGATGGCAGTGTCACGGACGGGGAGATTCTAGACAATAAAAATGGCACCTATGAATATTTGTTTACAATTCCAAAGGAAGGTGACTTTACTCTGTCGCTGAGGCTTTACGATCAGCATATTAAAGGCAGCCCCTTTAAGCTGAAGGTGGTGAAGTCGGCCGATGTGTCCCCCACAACAGAGGGGGTGAAGAGGAGAGTGAAGTCTCCTGGCAGTGGACACGTCAAGCAGAAGGCGGTGAAGAGGCCAGCGAGTATGTACAGCACAGGGAAGAGGAAAGAGAACCCTATAGAGGATGACTTAATCTTTAGAGTAGGTAAGTGACATGTGCCTAGAAGGAATAATTACATTTAAGTATTTATGTAAAATTTACCTTGTTGGAGTGAAGGGTGTCCTGAAAAATGTAGAATTATGTAACTGAATTATATGGCTTAGCAGAAAATGCAACCACCGTAGCAAGACCTGCATGTAAAACCCGCAGCTCTTCTACCTCGTGTGGTCCTTTGCTTACATGTCTGGGTTCTATAAGACTGTTCTGCTATTTAGTTGTATTTACGAGCATGAGCGGAGCTATCAAAGTACTGTCGATTTTAATTTAAAAATTTACTGCATGAAAAAGTAAATTTTTAATCTTACCAGATCCATCACAAACAAATGTAAAAGCAGATTAGTGTATTTTGGCTGATTTTAGACCGCATGCAAGATGTAATGCTCAGTTCTCTGATTTCTAGTAAATTCTCCAGAGTTGTTCATTTAATTAAATTAATCTTTTAAGTATGTTTTTGCTATGTAATCTGAGAGCACCATTATGTAGGAGCAGAGACCCTGATTAGTGATGTGCCACATGCTGAGCAGTGTTTTGTTGTTTCAATACAACCAGTGTTTTATCAGCAGGAGATTATCACCACCAGACAAGCTGTCTCATGCCTTGTAGTCCATCCATGCCTGCACCACTGATTAGCATCTTTCTGTCACTTTACAGTGTACACAGAAAGCTTCCAATCAGTGATGTGGCAGCGTTATACATGGCTAAACAGAGCTCTGTTAAATCTGCAACAGAGAAAACTGAGACTCTATTATAACTGCTTCACCCAGTAAACGAAGTATTGTATCGCTGGAATCATGGTCTCTGTCCCTACATCATGCTTCATTCAAATCACATTACAAAACCTGCTGACTGATTCCCTTTAAGTTCATTGAGGTTTGTTGGCATTCATTTATGCACAGCTCTCATAACATCCCTCCTCAGCATTTCAGTTGGGTTGAGGTCTGGACTCTGACTTGGCAATTGCTACACCTTTTTTTTTTTTTTAAATCAGATGATTTTTATTTAAAAATTGTCAGCATGAAACTTTGACAGTACATTTAACTTTAGCATATAATATAAACCGTATTCAACCTGACAGGCAATATAACTATTCTTACATCCTAAGTCCCTACCCTCCTCCCCTCCACCCTAACCCCTTCCCTTTAAATCATTGCACATATCACACACCATGTCACATTTTGAATCCTTTTTTTCGAGACAACCACTTACGATCCCTGTTTAAAGTACCAACTCAGAGGGTCAAGGGCGCGTAGGCAGACGCATTCTTTCTCTCATAAGAGCCTCCGAAGCCAGGCCCGGGTGCTCCATCCAGCCACCCCACACATTCTCAAACTGCATGTGCTGACCTCTTTTCGCATATATGTTCTGTTCCATCATAACAATAAAGTTAACCTTATTAATCAGTTCTTGTCTAACTGGCGCTTTGTCATCTAACCAGTGGGCCGCAATGAGCTTTCTGGCAGCATATAGGATTCTGGCTATGGTCAGCTTTCCCCACTCATCAACCGCGATATCCTCCATGCACCCCAATACACACGTCAGCGGGTTCCTTATAAGATCCACTCCCATTACCTCCTGTGTCAAATTAAGTGTTTGTACCCAAAAGTTCTGTAGGGCAGGGCAGGACCACATCATATGTAGGAGATCTGCCCCATCCTCAGAGCAGCGCGGACAGCAGGAATCCCTCCTCAGGCCCGCCCTCTTCATCCAGACCGGGGTCCTGTATACCCTATGTGTTAGGTAGAGTTATGAGACTCTCCTGGCTTCACTCATAGAGACCTTGGGGATGAATTGTAATACGCTCTCCCACTGAGAGTCCGAGATTGGTCCCACATCCTCTTCCCATTTTTCTCTGGACTTAGCCGGGTGCCGTACCAGGAATGAATCCAAAAAACCCCTATATACGAGAGAGATGAAACCCTTAGTGCCCCTTAGTGACCCTATAAGATTCACCATCGCATCTGATTGCACCACTATTCTTGATGTTTTAAGCTGTCAATTGATTGCATGCCGCAGCTGCAAATATTGAAAAAAGAGGGATTGACTCAGAGGGAACTCCTTCCTGATCTCCTCAAAAGTCTTAAGCATGCCGCCAACCAACAGCTGTGACACAAACCATATCCCGACCCTTCTCCATTGAGCAAATCCCCTCAGATGCATTAACTCCCCCAGTCTCGGGTCAAACCAAACCGACGAGAAGCGCGTGAGCTCCGTAATGCCCCTCCATTGTCTAACTCTTTGCCAAATCTTGTCCACCATAGCGATCGTCGGGAGCCCTTTAGGGTTCACCCGGAACCTACCAGCCTCTAGACTAGCAAGCAACGGACCTCTGCCCACTATAAACTCAATGAGCTTCCCAGCCGACGTAGATTGGGTAGGCTCCCCCCACCTCACCATATGCTGACATTGGGATGACACATAATAAACCCACGGGTTCGGGATTGCCAGGCCCCCCTCCTCTTTTGACCTCTGTAGATGTTCAAGTTTAATGCGTGCCCTACTACCCTTCCAGATCAAGTCCCGGAAAAGAGAATCAATCCGGTAGAATTTATTTTGCGCCAACCAGACAGGCGTATTATGGAGTATATATAGGAGTTGGGGCATGAGGATCATTTTTAATAAATTTGCTCTACCCGCCACAGACAGGAATAGTTTCTTCCACGCTGCAATTTTTTGTTGAAACTTATTGATAAGAGGGGTAAGATTGAGCCGTTCATATTCCTCCAATTTAGCAGAGATCACAATGCCCAAATATTTAAACTCACTAACCACCCTTAAAGGGGTCCCAGGGTCTAGCGCTATTGGAACCGCCGAGTCCACGGGAAGCAACACGGATTTATCCCAGTTGATAGTCAGTCCAGAAATAGAGCCGAATTTACTAATAACTGCCATAGCCGGGAGTCGCTCGGGTCAGCCAGAAACAGTAGCACATCATCCGCATATAAGGCCACTTTCTCTACGTGGGAGCCATATTGGAATCCCCGAATATCTGTGGTACCACGTATCTTTGCAGCTAACGGTTCTACAGCGATCGCAAACAGCAGGGGGGACAGGGGGCACCCCTGCCTCGTTCCCCTATGTAGGGAGAAACTCTCAGACAGCAGACCATTAACCCTTATTTTAGCACTAGGGGATGTATATAGCAAACGTACCCAACCCACAAACTGATCACCAAATCCCATGGTTCTCATTACCGCCCACAAATACCTCCACTCCACACTGTCGAACGCCTTAGCGGCATCCAGGGAAACTATTACTCTCTGTCCCACATTATCCGCCCTCGCCTGCATGTTTAAGTATAATCGCCGGAGATTTATAGCTGTGGATTTATTGGGCATAAACCCTGACTGGTCTTGGTGAATTAGGGATTCGATGACCTTGTTAAGTCGGTTCGCCAGCATTTTGGCCAATAACTTAATGTCAGTGGTCAACAAAGAGATCGGACGATATGAAGCTGGGTCCGTCAAATCTTTTCCCTGCTTTGGTAGGACAACAATTATCGCCTCTCGCATGGACCGGGGCAACTCCCCCCCCCCCGCCAAACTCGCAGTGTAAACCTCCATCAACTTGGGAAGCAACACCTCTTTGTATTTTTTGTAGACTTCTCCTGGGATACCGTCCCCCCCTGGGGCCTTGTCACTGGGTACAGAGGCCAGAGCGGCCTCAAGTTCCTCCATATCAAAGGGCTCCTCAAGAAGCCTCTGCTCCGCCAGTGAGAGTCGTGGAAGCCGCACCCCCACTAAAAAGTTATCAATTTCCTCCTCCGATGGCTGCACATGTGACTGGTACAGATTTGAGTAAAATCCCATCATTACCTCCAGTATGGCCCTACTGCCTGTATGCTCACATCCGTCTTTCCCCTTTAATTTAGTGATATACGCTGATTCCCTTTGGGGCGCCACCACCCTGGACAGAAGGTGACCCGCTCTCTCTCCCTCCTCGAAAAACTTCATCGTGCAGAACAGCCTTTTCCTCTCCGCAGTTTTCATAGTCATATTACAAACCTCTCTCTGCGCTGATCTCAAACGTTCCCTGGCCTCAGGGGTTTGCTCCTCAATTAGTGCCGCCTCTGCTCCCTCTAATGACCTAATCAACTCCTGGTCTCTCCTGCCCGTTTCGGTTTTAACTTGCGATATGTTTTTAATGCACAACCCTCTGAAGTAAGCCTTCATGGCTTCCCATACCATCAATACCGAAGCCGAGCCCATATTAATTTTAAAGAACTCTGTCAGGTCATCCCCCCATGGCCGTCCAGATCAATCAGCTGGAGCCAGAACGGATTTAGCCTCCACAGGGGTCTCCTGGAAAACTCAGAGCCCTGCCCCTGAAGCACCACACACATAGGCGAGTGATCCGACAGAGTTCTAGCCAAATAAGTTACCTCACCCACTAGACTTCGCATCGGACCATTCCCCAGGGCCAGATCAATCCTGGACAGCGAGGCAGAGGCGGGAGAGAAGCAGGAGTACTTATAAGTTCCGGGGTGATGGGTTCTCCATATGTCTATTAGTGCAGTCTCCTTCAGAACCGCCCCAAAGGGGGTGCAATTACCACCCAGTCTCAGTGCCTCCCGACCACCTCTGTCCCAATGGGCATCAGGAACATTGTTGAAGTCACCAATTATCAGAAAGGGAACCCCCGGGAAATCGCCCACTACCTCCATGACCTTGTGCAGCACTTTCCCACAATACGGCGGAGGGATATATATCGAGATCAGTAGCATCAGTATACCAGACAATTTACATAGCAAGCTTACGAACCGTCCCAGCGGGTCTATAATCACTTTACACTGTTCAAAAGGTATACCTGTGCGAACAAGAACACTGACCCCCCGTGAGTATGTGGAATATGTTGCATGATACCCCGCCTGCAGCCATCTTTTTTTAAGAAGATGCGTTCTACTCTTTATCAAGTGGGTTTCTTGCAAGCATATGACTGCAGGTTTGGCATCAAGCAAGAAAGTAAACATTGCCTGTCTTTTTACTCCGGACGCCAACCCTCTAACGTTCCAACTTATTATTTTTATTTTATCCGCCATTACCCTGCAATCCCAAATACCGTGTCATCCATTTCCTCATTTGTGAATTAGTAAGGCTGTCTCCACTCGAACCTGTGTGACATAGACAATAGTTTAACATTCCCCCCTCCCTCCCACCCTCCACCCCCCCTCACACAATAACCCAACTTCACCCAACTCAAGCTTTCTATCTCCTCCAGGTGTCACGGAGGAGAGGGCGTACTTTATCCGATTCAGAGTATCCACTTCACCGAAGCAAACCCGCTTTACTCCCCAAACTCTGGGAGTAGCATATGGCTAGTGATTGCAGCCAAACAATACTCAACAATTAACCATAAAACATTCACATTTAGCTTTCTGTTAAATACATTTAACATGTCCAGAACACATGAACTAGAAAAAGGTAGGAAAATTTCTCCCTCCCACTCCAATGCACAGCAAGATTATTTCCCAAAATGAGGGAGGGTCTTCCTCCTGACAAAAAAGGTATTCAGGAGGGAAGAGCGGATATATGTAAGATCCCGTCCCGATTAAAGGACAAGACCCGTCCCGATTAAAGGACAAGTCAGCTCAGTCAGCCAGCGGAGCCTTTAGAATTTGCCTTGCGGAGACGTGTCTCGTTGCTGTCCATCCAGTTAAGGGCCTCCTTTGCATCCGGGAAGAAATGGACAGTGTCCCCGTCTACCACTCTCAGTTTAGCCGGATATATCATTGAGTACGGCACACCCAGGGCTCTCAACCTCTTCTTAATGTCAACGAATTTGGCCCTCTGCTTTTGAACCTCCATAGAGAAGTCCGGGTAAATAGAAATCCTGGAGCCGTTGATTTTCAGGTCCGGATGATTCTTGGAAAAGCGAAGAATAGCATCCCTGTCCCGATAATGCAGAACCTTGACAAGCACTTGTCTTGGAGGACGGCCAGGGGGGAGGGGGAATGCGGGGACACGGTGAGCTCTTTCCACGGCATATAAACGGGACAGGTTGTTCTGGCCAATAGTGTTCAACAGCCACTGTTCAAAGAACTCGGTGGGTGCAGAGCCTTCCGTTTTTTCCGGCACCCCAATAATCCGCACATTGTTACGTCTTGACCTATTCTCTAGGTATCAGTCTTTGCCTGCACAGCTGACATTGCAGTGGCCATACGCTGATGCTGCTTGTCAGATTTTGCAATAGTATCTTCCACAGTGCTAATAGTTTCTCAGCTTCCCCCATCCTCTCCTCAGTGACATGCATGGAGTGCTGTAACTTAGACATACTGGCCTGCAGGACCCCAAGCTGTGCTGCCACCTCAGTAATAGTGTGAGAGTGCATTGCCAGCTTGAACAAGTCTTTTAATGTGGGCTCCTCTGGGATCACCATCCCCCCCATTTGCCGCTTACATTCCTCCATCTCACCTCTCTCCCATTTCATAGTTCCTTGGTCTTCCTCCCGGCTTTCACAGTCACTCTCCCCACCATCCTCCACCCAGATTCCTCTGGCTCCTCTGCATTCCCCGCAAGCCCCCTCTGACCTCTACCTGCACTTGCCGGACACTGCTTATCTTCCTCCAGCCTGGCGTACCTCCGCAGTTTAGACACTGCATCTGACCTGCTGGGGATTTCCCCATCCTCCTCCGGGCCCACCATCAATACATCTTCTCCACCGGCGCCATCTTGTGCCTTCTTCTCGACTCGCCTTCTGGCCTTTTGCCTCATTTCTTCCCAGCCATTTGCTTGTGCACTCCTGATTTACAGAGCCTGTGGTCAGGGTCAACACCCTCTCCAAGGAATGTGAATTTAACAGCTAAATAGTGGCTGCAATCTATCAAACTGTCATATATCCAGCGGGAGCTCCTGCTGCACGCGTCTGCTCACATCTCCCTCAGGCCACGCCCCCGCAATTGCTACACCTTGATTCTGTCCTTAGTCAGTCATCCTGACGTAGGTTTGCTGGTGTGCTTGGGATCATTGTCCTGTTACATGACTCTGTGTCAGTCAAGTTTTAGCTTTAGATAGCCTCACATATGTTGCTGGAATACTTTTAATATACAGATGAGTACATGGTTGACTCAATAACTGCAAGTTGCCCAGGTCCCATGTCCTTAAAACAGGCCCAAATCATCACCCCTCCACCACCGACCTTGACAATTACTATGACACATTTGTGATAATATTCTGTGTTTTGTCTTTACAAAATGTTTGTGCAGAGCATTATGGCCAGACATCTCCATTTCGGTCTTTTCTGTTCAAATGACATTGTTCCAGAAGTCTTGTGGTTTGTTGATATGCAACTTTTTAAACATTTACCTTGCTGCCATGTTCTTTTTGGAAAGAAGAGTCTTTCTGCTGACATTTCCAAACAAGCCATAGATGTTCAGTTTATTTATAATTGTACTGTTATGAACTTGAACATTTAACTTGTTGAGGCCTTTAGAGTCTGAGCTGTAGCTCTTTTGTTTTTGTTTTTTTTCCTTTGTGACAATGACCCCGATGACGTAGCATCACGCGAGACCGCTACGTCTTCTGGGGTGATTCTCGCAATGCATTACTGGGAACGGGATTGGCCGGGAGCGCCGCTAAGAGGCGGGAAAGCTGCGGGGGCCGCCGGAAGGTGAGAATATGACTATTTTTTATTTTAATTATTTTTTTTACATGGATATGGTACCCAGGGCCTGGAGGAGAGTCTCCTCTCCTCCAGACCCTGGGTACCATCCGCACATGAACCGCTTACTTTGCGCATGGCGGGCACAGCCACATGTGGAAAGTAAGCGGTTCAATGCATTCCTATGGCGGGTCGCCGCGGTTCCGCAAAAAAGAATGAGCATGCTGCGGATTCTTCCGCGATGTGATTCCGCAGCATGTGCACAGCATTGCGGAATCCCATAGGCCATAATGAGTTGTGTTGTGTAAGCGGTTTTGCGGCGTTTCCGCCGTGAAAAAACGCGGAAAAAACGCTAGGAATCCGCAACGTGTGCACAGACCCTGAGGGTGATCAATGAGTATAACATGCTGCCATGAGAGGTGGTGAGTTCTCCTTCAATGGAAGTCTTCAACAGAGGCTGGACAGACATCTGTCTGAGATGGTTTAGTAAATCCTGCATTGAGCAGGGGATTGGACACGATGACCCTCGAGGTCCCTTCCAACTCTACCATTCTATGATTCTATGATTACTAGATGGTGGCCCGATTCTAACGCATTGGGTATTCTAGAATATGTATGTAGTTTATTTATGCATGGCTCCGCTCCCTCCCTCCCATCCTTGCATGCATGGCTCCCCCCCTCCCATGCTTGTATACATGGCTCCCCTGTCCCATCCTGTATACATGGCTCCACTCCCCCTCCCCTCCTTGTATGCATGGCTCCTCTCCCCCCTCCCCTCGTATGCATGGCTCCTCTCCCCCCTCCCCTCCTTGTATGCATGGCTCCGCTCCACCCTCCCATCCTTGTATGCATGGCTCCGCTCCACCCTCCCATCCTTGTATGCATGGATCCACTCCCACCCTCCCATCCTGTATACATGGCTTTGCTCCACCCTCACATCCTTGTATACATTGCTTCCTCTCCCACCCTTCCATCCTTGTGTGCATGGCTCCGCTCCCACCCTCCCATCCTGTATACATGGCTACGCTCCACCCTCCCATCCTTGTATGCATGGCTCCCCCCTCCCATCCTTGTATACATGGCTCCCCTGTCCCATCCTGTATACATGGCTCCGCTCCCCCCTCCCATCCTTGTATGCATGGCTCCCCTGTCCCCTCCTTGTATGCATGGCTCCTCTCCCCCTCCCCTCCTTGTATGCATGGCTCCGTTCCACCCTCCCATCCTTGTATGCATGGCTCCACTCCCACCCTCCCATCCTGTATACTGGCTCCGTTCCACCCTCCATCCTTGTATACATGGCTCCACTCCCACCCTCCCATCCTTGTATGCATGACTCCGCTCCCACCTTCCCATCCTGTATACATGGCTCCGCTCCACCCTCCCATCCTTGTATGCATGGCTCCCCCCTCCCATTCTTGTATACATGGCTCCCCTGTTCCATCCTGTATACATGGCTCCTCTCCACCCTCTCATCCTGTATGCATGGCTCCGCTCCACCCTCCCATCCTTGTATACATGGCTCTGCTCCACCCTCCCATCCTTGTATACATGGCTCCGCTCCACCCTCCCATCCTGTATACATGGCTTCGCTCCCACCCTCCCATCCTGTATACATGGTTCCGCTCCACACTCCCATCCTTGTATGCATGGCTCTGCTCCCACCCTCCCATCATGTATACATGGCTCCGCTCCACCCTACCATCCTGTATACATGGCTTCGCTCCCACCCTCCCATCCTGTATACATGGCTCCGCTCCACCCTACCATCCTGTATACATGGCTCTGCTCCACCCTCCCATCCTGTATACATAGCTCCGCTCCCACCCCCCATCCTTGTATACATGGCTCCGCTCCCACCCTCCCATCCTGTATACATGGCTCCGCTCCCACCCTCCCATGCTGTATACATGGCTCTGCTCCCACCCTCCCATCCTTGTATGCATGGCTCCCCTGTCCCATCCTTGTATGCATGGCTCCCCTGTCCCATCCTTGTATGCATGGCTCCCCCTCCCATCCTTGTATACATGGCTCCCCTGTCCCATCCTGTATACATGGCTCCGCTCCCCCTCCCATCCTTGTATGCATGGCTCCCCTGTCCCCTCCTTGTATGCATGGCTCCTCTCCCCCTCCCCTCCTTGTATGCATGGCTCCGTTCCACCCTCCCATCCTTGTATGCATGGCTCCACTCTCACCCTCCCATCCTGTATACATGGCTCCGCTCCACCCTCCCATCCTTGTATACATGGCTCCACTCCCACCCTCCCATCCTTGTATGCATGACTCCGCTCCCACCTTCCCATCCTGTATACATGGCTCCGCTCCACCCTCCCATCCTTGTATGCATGGCTCCCCCCTCCCATTCTTGTATACATGGCTCCCCTGTTCCATCCTGTATACATGGCTCCTCTCCACCCTCTCATCCTGTATGCATGGCTCCGCTCCACCCTCCCATCCTTGTATACATGGCTCTGCTCCACCCTCCCATCCTTGTATACATGGCTCCGCTCCACCCTCCCATCCTGTATACATGGCTTCGCTCCCACCCTCCCATCCTGTATACATGGTTCCGCTCCACACTCCCATCCTTGTATGCATGGCTCTGCTCCCACCCTCCCATCATGTATACATGGCTCCGCTCCACCCTACCATCCTGTATACATGGCTTCGCTCCCACCCTCCCATCCTGTATACATGGCTCCGCTCCACCCTACCATCCTGTATACATGGCTCTGCTCCACCCTCCCATCCTATATACATGGCTCCGCTCCCACCCTCCCATCCTTGTATACATGGCTCCGCTCCCACCCTCCCATCCTGTATACATGGCTCCGCTCCCACCCTCCCATGCTGTATACATGGCTCTGCTCCCACCCTCCCATCCTTGTATGCATGGCTCCCCTGTCCCATCCTTGTATGCATGGCTGGGCTCCCCCATCCTCCCCCATTATACTTACCCTCACACCGTCACTGCACGTCCCTGCATCTCTATCCCGGCGCGTCAGCTTCTTCCTGTGTGGTGCGGTCACGTGGTACCGCTCATTAAGGTCATGAATATGGACGCCACACCTATGGGAGTGGAGTCGCGGCCATATTCATGACCTTAATGAGCAGTACTACGTGACCGCACCGGAAGAAGCAGACACGCCGGGACAGGGATGCAGGGACCGAAGGTGAGTATGTACATGGAGGCTGCTGCTGGGTCTTACGTGGAGGCCGCCGGTCGGGGTACTTCCGCTGCGCCGGTCATCTCCCAGCTGCGTCGCCGCTGACCTCCATGCGGCTGGAGATGACCCGCGGCTACTGTCGGGAGATCAGCCTTTAGCGCCGATGATCTCCCGACGATAGCGGTGGCTTGCATGGTTCAAATCCTGCGCCAATTCGTGACCGGACTGTGCCTGTCGCTGATTGGTCGCGCATGCCTGGCCGATCAGCGACGCAGGATTTCTGTTACAGACAGACAGAACTAGACAATTATATAGTAGATTAAAGGAAAAAAAATTCCAAACCTACAGGGTCCTGTGTGAAAAAGTGATTCTTTTTTTTTCTTTTCATCTTCTGTACAACAATATAACTTTTCATGGCTCGTTTGGATATCCTCTCCTACAGTTGTATGTTGTCTTTCACTTGTAAAGGTATAGAGTAGAGAAAATTAATTGTAATAAAAAGTTATCTTACCACATTTTTGTTTTCTTCATCACTTTTAGGTACAAAAGGGAGAAATAAGGGTGAATTTACTAATCTTCAAGGGGTTGCTGCATCCACCAATGGCAAGATATTGATTGCGGATAGCAACAACCAGTGTGTTCAGGTGTGTTTTTTATTCTTTTTTAAAAAAAGAACTCTGCATTCCTATATGTCATCTCGTAGTTGCGCACCCTTTAGCTTTTCCTCATCATTATATACAAGCCTAAAGTATTGACTGGAGCAACATGTTGTCAATTTTCCTCCCAGCTTTGAGCTCCAGGTATAGCTTCATGTTCGATAATCTTTTCACAGTGATGTAGGTTACTGTTCAATGAGCTAAGACGTGGATGGAAGAGAAATGGCTGAGAGGACTAATGGGGGAAAAAAGCAATATGCTGCCCATACACGTGAAATATCTATTTGCAGAACATTGTCAGATCCAGCTAAATATGGATTAATTGGGTTTTCCAGTAATTTTATATTGATGACCTACCATTAGGATCAGTGGGGTCCAACACTCAGCACCCCCACAGAACAGCTGATATCAGTACTGATGGCCAGATGTAAGCAATGTCTGGAGTGGCATACCATGCTCTGCTGATTACTGCAGATTAGTTTCTACAGCAATGATTTGAAGCTGATCTACAGTACCCAGCAGCAGACACTACAGTGAACGGAGCTGTGGTGTTCTGTACACTTTTTTCATGCAGCCGTCACCAGAATTAATAACTGCTTATCGGTGGGGGTGCTGGGTATCTGTATTCTACTTATTTTATTTATTACTAGATCATCAATATAGAAGTACTGGAAATCCACTTTAACTGAAATCTGTAGGCAGAGCTATAGACATTTAATGGGGTATTCCCATCTTAGACATTTATGGCAAATCACATGATATGCTGCAAATGTCTGACAGATGCAGGGCTGCACCCCTCCATTCACAGCAGACTGTGGTTAGAGACCTCCGTTGTAGAGGTAGATGAGGGTCTAGTGGGCCTTCATCTGTCAGACATTTATTGACTTATTACATGTGCTCTCCAGGTCAAAAGTGGCCAGTGTTTGCTGTTTTTATTCCCGCTGCCCCTGGATCATTTTATTTTTCATTTATTTCCCAATCTGCCATATGGCTCTAGAGATACGGGCTTTTTTATTTAGCGTTACTTTTTATTGTCTTTACCAAGGGGGTGTTTCTTGCAGGGGAGCCTAAAGACACCTCCCCAGATAGTCCTTTAAGCCCCCTCACTCCTCCTTGGTACAAACCATAGAAATTAGCACAAAGAGGAGCAGGCCCACATCTTTTACCATATGGTGGGTTTAAAAAAAAAAAAAATAAAAAAATAACCACTGGAATACTCAGGGGAGCTAGCGGGCATAAAATTGGAGCAAAAACTTGCCACTTTTGACCCGATGACAAGTCCTCTTTAACTTGTTTCCCCAATGAAGAAAAGTTTGAATATTTTACATCAAAAATGCCTGATTTTTCTTCCTTGCTACATCGTCTGTAGGGGGAGAGTAAGGTGGTCTCCGTTCAGGGGGCGATTGGTCTGATATTGCTCTGTTACTCCGCGGAGGTCTCCTGCCTGACACCATACACATGAATGCACGGGAAGAGCTGTGAGGACCCCATACACAATAGACGGTTAGCCGATCCCTCTGACATTATGGGGTATCCTGTGTCCATGCACAGAGGTGGTAGAACCAGGAGCTGTGATATTTTACAGGAGAAAACCATCAGCTTGTTAGTCTTTCCATTGTTGTTGCTCCAGTCCAGCTGCTGATTTATGGCCTGTTGTCACACTGTGTTTGCTCATTATTGCAGATGTCCCTCCGCTGTAATACCGCAGGATAGGAACTCATTGCAGATTCTGATCTCAGCATAGGGTGGAAATTTCCACTGTTTATTTGCCTGCAGACTTTGCAGGAATGATTAGGATTTCACTGCATACATCATTGTAGTGCACTAGTTTCTGTGGATTGTTGCTTTTACCTTGAATATATCTCTAACCACGTTACACAGAAGAGTTGCTATAATTATTTACGCTATTATTTATGTGGAAGTGCACATATGAAGAAATCATGTATAACATTAACTCACCGGATGGCAATATACAAATAAGGGCGCATTCAGACTTTAGATTTTGGGCAAATGCAGATGAGCGTTTATCCTCCCATCCGAGAGAATCGGGTCGATTATGCAAATGACATCGGGTCAAGTTCTGATCAGAGTATGATCATGGTGTGACCACATCCTCTTGGACGAGAAGAAGACAGAATGGAAAAAAAATTTTTTTTTCTTTGTCAGTCTGTGGAAATGGGACTGCACTCTGATGTCATCGGAGTGCAGCCCTATGGTTTCCACGGACTCATCAACTTACATGGCCGAGTACAATCCATATATCAGATCAAACTTGGGCATACAGTGATTTTTTTCTTCCCCTCAAACATTCTCTGTGCAAAATAAAAATTGGACACGTGCATGGCCCCATAGACATTGGTCTGAGTGCAATCCAATGTTTTGTAGGATCACAACGGAACGAAGATGCGCTCATCTGCACGGTCCCTTACTTGTATGTTCTATCCATGTTTTTCACAGATAGAGCAAATACCTTTTTATAGTCTACAGCTGTTTACATGTTTGTGTATTTGTTGCATAGCGAGTGGTACACAAAAAAGTCCCATTTTGATTAGCGTCACTGATCAAACTCTCCAATGTAAGCCTAGGGGTCCATGAAAATGTCAGACAGCTCTCTGATGACATCCTTGTCCTGTCTGTTTTTCACACATTGTTTGATAGATGTTTGTAAAACCTAATTTTTTTTTATTTTTTAGGGACTGTGCCAAATTTTTAAAATCTGACCAGTGTCATTTTATGTAGTAATAACTCAGGAACGCTTCAACGGAGCCCAGTGATTTTAAGATTGTTTCTTTCGTGACACGTTATAATTTATGATAATGGTAGATTTAGGTCGATGGTTTTGTGTTTTATTTATAAAAATAAAAAATTTGACAAAACTGTAAAAAAAAAAAATAGCAATTTTCAAACTTTGAATTATTATCGCTTCAATCCAGATAGTCATCCCATAGCAAAACATTAATAAATAACATTTCCCTCATGTCTGCCTTACATCAGCACCATTTATGAAATGGTATTTTATTTTGTTAGCATTTTAGGAGGTTTAAAAATGTAGCAGCAATTTTTCCTTTTTCTAAGAAAATTTACAAAACCTAACCAGGTTTGAAGTGACTTTGATTCAAAGTGACATAACAGGAATGAAAAAGTATTTTTACCACCTAAATGTCGCTGACTTCTGAACAGGCCACTACAGCCGGCAGAGTCTAAAGGTACTGTCACAGTAAGCGAGATCGCTAACGAGATCGCTAAGAGTCAGCGATTTTATGACGCAGTAGCGATCTCGTTAGCGACTTTAGCTGTGTGTGACATGTAGCAGCGATGTGGCCCCTGCTGAGATGTCGCTGATCGCTTATGAACGTTCTGAGCCGTTTTTTGGTCGTTGGTGTCCCGCTGGTGAGCCTGAATCGCTGAGTGTGACACCCTTTATGAACGACTTCACCAGCGGCGCAGGTGGGACTAGGTTTTCCCAACGACCGCAGAGGTCGTTATACAGATCGCTGATCTCTGATGAGATCTTTGTGTTTGGAAGCTAACTAGCGACCACATAGCAATCGCACCAGCGATCTCGCCAGGTCGTGTCGTTGTCGTGATCGCTAGTGCGATCGATAGGTGTGACAGTGCCTTAAGGCCGCTATTTGGCCGTGATCTGCCAGGCAAACATCAGGACCACATAATCATGATCTCAAGGTGCCGATGGGGATAAAGAGGGAGCCCCCACACTCTGTTAACCATTTATATGATGTAGTCACTATTGACAGCAGCATCTAAGGGTTAAACAGATATGGACGGTGACAACACTGATCGTGGCTGATACAGCAAGTTGTCAGCTATAGTGTACAGCCGACAGCTGCTGGATTGTCACCTGTGTGGGGATGCTAGTCCCTTATATCTCAGGTCAGTAAAAAGATGTATTGGCTGTCACTAAGGGGTTAGCCTGCAGATTTTATGCATCTAATGCAAGTCTATGGGGAAAATGCATATATAAAACTCAGCGTACCCGCAAGAAAAATTGACATGTTGTGGATTTAAAAATGCACCGCAAGTCAGTTTACGCAGCATAAAAAAAAAATCAACAGTGGGCATGAAATGTCTATAAATCACATCAACTTTGCTGGAAATATAAGATGCTCTGGTTTTTTTGAACAGCAAAAATACACAGTGTCAGAACCTTTTAATGTGCAACATAGGAAAACTACATACCCCATAAGACCTGCTGCACACGATCCGGAAGTTGCAGCGCTTTGGAAACGGCACATGTTCTCTGCATCCAAAGCGCTGCTTTTTTATTGTTTGTTGAACGCAGGTGAATCTGCATGTGAGCACTGAATCATGTCCAATACATTCTGTGGGTGACACTAGCGTCTCCGCAAGAGAAAATGGCATGCTTTGGTCTGGAAAGCCACCCCGCATGTCCGTCTCCACGGGTGATCCAGCGGTGTCTGTGGACGGATAGTGGACATGGGCTTTCTTGAAATCCCATCCACTATGCTGTAACATCTGGACGCTGCATAAGTACACAGCGTTTAACCCGCAGCGATTACTGACCGTCTGCACCTCACACTGTACATCTTGTCCCTCCTCGTCACCTTCTCAGCTATAGCTGTGCACGATCTGTTCTTGGGTAGAATTGTTGTCCACCATAATAACCCGATTTTCTGTAAAGCTGTACCAATGTCAGACATTTTGAAGATTTTCATGCAATTCCATCAATGTATCAAGGAAGAAGAAGCGATGCTTGGACAGGCACATCTCAAAATGAAATATTTTTATTCAAGAATGCAAAAAAAAAACCACCAGATACAGACAAGATAAAGGCAATATGCCACTATGAGAATAAGGCCAGGGTCACACTGGCGACAAAATCGGACGACTGCAATGCGAAGAAATATCGCATTGCAGTCGGACCAATGTTAATCTATGGAGCATCTCCCACCATCAGATTTTTTGTGGTCCGTTTTATACGTGCAAGTGCAATCGCAGCATGCTGCGATTGTCACCGATTGTGGGTCGACAATCGCCAATGCAAGTCTATGGGTGCGATGAAAAATCTGATTACAAACGGACCGCACGTGTGACTTGCAATTAAATCGCACCGGTGTCCTTTAGAAAAGCCAGCAATTCATCCCCGGCTATACTGTAAAATCACACTGACAGCTTTAATAAAGAATGGAAAGAATACATATACACATAGAATATATATATATATATATACATGTCATTGTGATGTATAAATATATATATATTTATAGTTCATGCACTTCTACATAGTATAATAGTGCTCTGTCAGGTCCCACGCTGTAATCCTTCACAAAGGGTTAACTGGCTTACAGCCAAGCAGTGCAGCTAATGCTGCCTGCTCAGCTGTAAGCCCCCGAATGAATGAGCGTATCTCCAGGTTGACAGGAGAGGAAGTGATTAGTGTGGGAAGCTTTAATTGATTGCTTCCCAGGCTAATCAGTTCAGGTCAGCCGGGGACACCGCACAGCATCAGTGACATCAGAGGTAGTCCCCGGCTGACCTGAAGTGAACTGATTAGCCTGGGAAGCAATCAATTAAGCCTTCCACACTAATCACTTCCTCTCCCGTGGGCCTGGAGATACGCTCATTCATTCGGGGGCTTACAGCTGAGCAGGCAGCATTAGCTGCACTGCTTGGCTGTAAGCCAGTCAACCCTTTGTGAAGGATTACAGCATTGGACCTGACAGAGCATCGGATAGGTAAGAATAATGTTGTTTTATAATTTTGTCTTTATTACAGGCGAGCAAGGGCTTCGCACGGATTACCAGTTAAATAAAAGATGGTCAAAAAATGTGTTTATTTCATTAAAATTATTTATTATTAATGTGTTTTTTTTATTTCCTTCAATAGGATTAATAATTGAGAGTTGTCTAATTGACAACTCTCAATTATTAACCTGGCTTAAAGTCACCTTTCAATAGCAAGGTGGCTTTAACCCATTAGCCACCGCTACAGGGCAACGGGAGTAGATGGGCTAAGTGCCAGAAAGGGCGCATCTAATTATAGATTTGCCTTTTCTGGGGTGGCTGGGGGCAGATGTTAGTAGCTGGGGGGGCGCAAAATAAATTCACCCTCCCTAGGCTATTATCTGCCCCCACTCGCTGGCTTTGTCTGTCTGGTTGAGAAAATAGCGCGGGAGCCCACGCATTTTTTTTCAACAAATTTGCACCTTTAATTAACCCCTACATGTGTGAAATTTTGCACACATATACTCATGTAATTGTTAGTGAAAACCATATATCAAACTACATGAAATTACATGGTTAACTGTATGTAAACCATGTGTCATTTCATGTCGGGTCTGCAATTTCACAAAAGCCGGCAATTGAATTAGCGGCTATTACACTATGTAGAAGTGTATGAACTATAAATATATATGTGTGTGTCACAATGACGTGTGTGTGTGTATATGTTATATATATATAATATATATCTATATATATATATATCTATATATATAATATATAATATATATATATATATAATCTATATATATATATATAGATATATGTATATATCTATTCTTTCTTTTGTGATTTTAAAACTATTCATTTGGATCCATTATATGTCGGTTTCGCTAGCCACCGACAAAATCTTGCAAGTCGGATGTCAATCGGATGTGTAACGGACGCTCAGATGCGACTAAATCGCATCCTTCCTGGAAAATCGGATGACAGACGGATGAATGTTCATGAAAGTTTTGTGCGATAATCGACCGACTAAAACGGTCCGATTTTTTAGACGGTGTGTGTGACCCCGGCCTAACAGTCTGAGCTGAAATATAGAGACCAGAGACTCCATCACAGGAGAGATCACTAAGTATCTGAGGAAAACCACCTGGAACTGTTAGGCCAACATGACCAACAAATGCAAAAAATGCAAGAAAATTTATGTGTTTGTTTGTTTTTAAATGTACAGATTTAGGGCACAAAGGAACAGATACATTAACTAGAGACTTCTTGTAGTAATCGGTTTGTGTTTGGTAGAAAAGCCCCAGCAATCTTCTTTTTTATTACTTGTATTGCAGATATTTTCAAATGACGGTCAGTTCAAGAGCCGCTTTGGCATTCGAGGCAGATCGCCAGGACAGCTCCAGAGGCCGACCGGAGTGGCGGTGCACCCAAGTGGCGACATCATTATTGCCGACTATGACAATAAGTGGGTCAGCATATTTTCCAGTGACGGCAAGTTCAAGGTAAACTGTATCTATAGTCTTAGTAACAACATATTTATTGCACCTGCTGAAGCTTGTGGGAGCGTGAGCACAAGATATGTTGCCAAAAGACTCTGTTCACACCTACAATTTTGAGTTCTTATTTTCTGCACACAACCAAGAGCAGTCAGACCCCATCATAACCAATGGGGCATTTCTGCTTCAGTTTGCATAATATGGAAACAGATCCACACAAATTCTTACAACTACGCAGCAAAACGCAGGCGTGAACAGAGCCTAATTGACATTTTTTTTTCTTTGACAATTTTGGGTTAGCAGAATGGACAAATATAATATCTATAAATTAGAATGAATCGTTCCCCAAGTGTTGGGAAAGCTGTCCATGCACTAAACCCCACTGTACAGCGTATTACATAGCTTTCTTACTAACACATTTTATAAGTGCATATGAGAAGTGATGGATGATGCTTGCATTCATAACTGTGCAAATCTTCATGCGCAATTCTTTTAAAGGGAGCCTGTCGCCAGATTTGTCCCATATGAGGTAAGGCCAGGACCTTTAAGCCCTCATATACTGCATTTGAATGTGCTGTATATCTGCTCCCACTTTGCCATGCAAGGCAAAAAAAAGACTTTCCATTATACTCTCCTATGGGACGTTCCAGTCCAACAAGCGTCTCTGGGCTGGATCAGGCGCCTCCTCTCTTCTTGTGATGCCATCCTCCTTCTCTGCTTAATGTGGATGACGTGTCCTATGTCATCCACACACTGTCCAGAATCTCCCTCCTGTGCAGGCACACTTCTCTCTGACCTGTTTGGGGCACAGTAAAGTACTGCAGTGCACATGTGACGGCGCTCTTTGAACTTTTTCTGCGCATCACAAGAAGAGAGGAGACCTGGATCCAGACCAGCGATGCGCATCGAACCAGACAGCCCCGCAGGTGAGTATAATAAAAGGTCTTTTTCTTGTCTTGCAGGCTGGATTGGGGGCTGTATATGGGGGCTTACAGGTACTGGCATTGGGTCATATGTAGAGATAAGTGAATATTTCAATATTCGGTTTGGATTACAACCACTGTATTTGCAATATTCACCGCACGCCATTGGAGTCAATGGGAGTACAGATGTGCGAAAATGTTCGGACACGATCATCAAACATAAAATCGGCACGAATATGGCCCATCCGGATTAGGCGATCGTTTTCCGAACATATTCGCTCATCTCTAGTCATATGGGAAAAACCTGGTGACATGTTCCCTTTTAAGCAAATAGTCTTCTGCACGCTGTTTTAAAGCAGAACATATTCCTACATTAAGAAGTGTGCAGTCCGTCATTGTCATTAATAATAGTGTGAAGGGAACCTGTCAGGCCAGGACTCCTCATCTAGATAAAGGCAGAGCAGGCAGGTGGTTATAACTAGCTTCCAGATTATTTCTGTGTAGGTCGCCTTCTGCAGTGAAAGCATAAAATAACATTATCTCACTGAGCCCCGGTTCGTTGCAGTCGATCCGACAGGGTGCAGCGCTGATCAGCTATTCTCTAATCATGCCCATTGCTCATTTGATTGTTGGACTACTCATCTTATACTTGTGCTGCATGGGATACGATCAACTGAACAGCGGGCATTATTGGAGAACAGCCGTAACTCCTCGTGGAAAGTGCAATTATTATGTTATGTTCTTCATTCATCGCATAATGCTAGACATGATCTGGATGTTTATTATGACCCTCCGCCTACCCTGCATTTACCTGGATAGGAAATTCTCACCTCACAGGTTCTCATTAAACCTAATCTCAATCATTACTTTTTTGTAGATCGATCATTTACCATGTACAACTTCTACTTCATAATCTCGGCTAGAGCTTTCCTTTTTTTTTTTTTTTTTAAAAAAAAAAAAAACACAAAAAAATTAAGCTTTTTTTTCCAGTAACCAAATTCCTCCTGCCCATAGACAAAGTCTAATACTGCAGCGTATTCTTTCTTAGATGAATGGTGTAAAATCACAATATCAGACACATCCCTAAGACAAGAATGGTATTTTTCTAATCTACAACCCCCTTAATGATGTAAACTTAACATATATTTGGCTGTTTCCTATGTAAGGCAATTGTTTTAATGTTGAATCTATGGGACCCTTGTATAGATCAATTGTGCCAATATGTCAAGAAGTCCTTACAGGGAATATATCACTAGAATTTCACAACCTAAACTATTTTATAAGTTCTTATAGCTGTTTCAAAGACCAGTCCAGAAATGCTTTTATGTAGACCGTCCATTCCTCCATTTCTGTAAAATCAGTGTTTTACCTGATATGCAAAGAGGCTGAAAAACTATTTGTAGTTCTGAAACGTTTGTCACTCGAGCTCTATTCCTTGCCCAACGCTGCCTCCTCCAGCTTGACTGCCTCTGTGCTGTGTGACTTCATGCAAGATAGCCGTGAGTCACCCAGGTAGGGGCGGCGTCGGGTGGGGAATAGAGCTAGAGTGACAGAGGCTTCAAATCTACAGCCTCATTTACATATACAGTACAGACCAAAAGTTTGGACACACCTCTATTTAAAGATTTTTCTGTATTTTCATGACTATGAAAATTGTACATTCACACTGAAGACATCAAAACTATGAATTAACACATGTGGAATTATATACTTAACAAAAAAGTGTGTAACAACTGAAATTATGTCTTATATTCTAGGTTCTTCAAAGTAGCCACCTTTTGCTTTGTTGACTGCTTTACACACTCTTGGCATTCTCTTGATGAGATTCAAGAGGTAGTCACCGGAAATGGTCTTCCAACAATCTTGAAGGAGTTCCCAGAGATGCTTAGCACTTGTTGGCCCTTTTGCCTTCACTCTGCGGTCCAGCTCACCCCAAATCATCTCGATTGGGTTCAGGTCTGGTGACTGTGGAGGCCAGGTCATCTGGCGTAGCACCCCATCACTCTCCTTCTTGGTCAAATAGCCCTTACACAGCCTGGAGGTGTGTTTGGGGTCATTGTCCTGTTGAAAAATAAATGATGGTCCAACTAAACGCAAATCGGATGGAATAGCATGCCGCTGCAAGATGCTGTGGTAGCCATGCTGGTTCAGTATGCCTTCAATTTTGAATAAATCCCCAACAGCGTCACCAGCGAAGCACCCCCACACCATCACACCTCCTTCTCAATGCTTCACGGTGGGAACCAGGCATGTAGAATCCATCCGTTCACCTTTTCTGTGTCGCACAAAGACACGGTGGTTGGAACCAAAGATCTCAAATTTAGACTCATCAGACCAAAGCACAGATTTCCAGGTCTAATGTCCATTCCTTGTGTTCTTTAGCCCAAACAAGTCTCTTCTGCTTGTTGCCTGTCCTTAGCAGTGGTTTCCTAGCAGCTATTTTACCATGAAGGCTTGCTGCACAAAGTCTCCTCTTAAGAGTTGTTGTAGAGATGTGTCTGCTGCTAGAACTCTGTGTGGCATTGACCTGATCTCTAATCTGAGCTGCTGTAAACCTGCGATTTCTGAGGCTGGTGACTCGGATAAACTTATCCTCAGAAGCAGAGGTGACTCTTGGTCTTCGTTTCCTGGGGCGGTCCTCATGTGAGCCAGTTTCTTTGTAGCGCTTGATGGTTTTTGCAACTGCACTTGTGGACACTTTCAAAGTTCTCCCAATTTTTCGGACTGACTGACCTTTATTTCTTAAAGTAATGATGGCCACTCGTTTTTCTTTACTTGGCTGCTTTTTTCTTGCCATAATACAAATTCTAACAGTCTATTCAGTAGGACTATCAGCTGTGTATCCACCAGACTTCTGCACAACACAACTGATGGTCCCAACCCCATTTATAAGGCCAGAAATCCCACTTATTAACCCTGACAGGGCACACCTGTGAAGTGAAAACCATTCCTGGAGACTACCTCTTGAAGCTCATCAAGAGAATGCCAAGAGTGTGCAAAGCAGTCATCAAAGCAAAAGGTTGCTACTTTGAAGAACCTAGAATATAAGACATAATTTCAGTTGTTACACACTTTTTTGTTAAGTATATAATTCCACATGTGTTAATTCATAGTTTTGATGCCTTCAATGTGAATGTACAATTTTCATAGTCATGAAAATACAGAAAAATCTTAAATGAGAAGGTGTGTCCAAACTTTTGGTCTGTACTATACGTTCAAAAGCTGATTTATCTGTAACGGAGGAACAGACTGGCCATGTAAATATATTGCTGGACTTGTCTTTACATGAACATGTAGCTTTTCTAAAGTTTAGGGGTGCAATCCTGCTGACCGCTTCCCTTTAAAGGCACTGCTCTCTTATAAAGAATCAGAAACAGTTGTGCTGATGGTTCTGCGTTTACTTAACAGACAAAAATTGGATCAGGAAAACTGATGGGTCCCAAAGGAGTATCAGTTGATCGCAATGGACACATCATTGTAGTCGACAACAAGGCATGCTGTGTGTTCATCTTTCAGCCAAATGGTAAAATAGTAACCAGGTTTGGAAGTCGAGGAAATGGAGACAAGCAGTTTGCAGGTACGCTTGGTGTAGTATCTAGCTCATTTATATATACCGTACTTTCATCTGCTGTACACTCTTAAGATGATTTTCTATTTTATTTCATTGTATCAGTCTGATAATGTTGAGGCATATTGCTAGGATATGACATCATAATCTGACTGGTGGCAGCCCAACCTCGAGGTCAATCCAGCAACAACACCGATTACCTTGTGCCGTAGCTGATTTTCAGCAACAACACCGATTAACTTGTGCCGTAGCTGATTTTCTTGCAGAATGTTTCATGTCTTGTGTGTTAACTGCCAAAAATGCTCCATATACCTGAACGTTAGTAAATCAATCACATTGTATAATTGTGTGTGTGCAGGATGTTAACGAGCTGTCTCATTCTCCACTTCTCCAGGACCCCACTTTGCTGCTGTCAATAGCAATAATGAAATCATTGTGACGGACTTCCATAACCATTCAGTTAAGGTAATGTATCTTTACCAAGCTCTGCTATTTGTGACTTACCCAGAGTTCCAAACCATCCCAGATACAGCGGACAGTCCCAGATTTTGGTCTTTGCCCTGCTGTCCCGGCCACTCAGGGCAATGTCCTGGTCCCGGCCACCTCTTATAAGTCCTCCTTTCAGCTAGGCAGCGCTGCGCAATGGTCAGCACCTTCTAAGGAGTTTCTTGTGAATACAGCTCCCTATAAGATGCTCCTCTCTGCCCTTGGTCCACAGCATATTGTGTTGTTTTCGGAGTTGTGACATGCTGTGGTGTGATCATTGCTAAGCTGACGGCTTGAGCATGGACCTAAAAGAACAAGAACTTAGGATGGAAATATGATTGACATGTGAACAGAAAATTGATGGAGCTCATTATAGGCTCAGCTGATTAATCCATCCCTAGCTGTCCTATAATGATAAATGCATGGTTAAACAGTATTGTAAATGCAGCATTAAAGGGGTTGTTCATCACTTTATAACATATTCTTTGTGGCCAGGGAAGAATGAAATCATGACTTTGGTATGGCCCAAAATTTTGCAGAGTCCCCCTCTCTGTTTGGGAGTATGAAGTTACCATGATCACATGAAAAACATCAATAAAAAAATAGCAGCCATACTTGGAGTACCATTATCCAGACATATGCACAACAGGATGCATCAGGTCCTCATGATAAAGGCAGGGGCAACACAGGTGCAAAATGTTAATAAACCAACCACTTACTGACCCACCAAACATCCATGGGGTAGGTGCCTAGTATTCAGATTGAAACAAATGGAACAACTGGAGACACAAAAAAGGGGAAATAGGTTCTTAAGTAGTAACAAAGTGGTGTAAAATATTTTGGGTACGCTCACCTGGCTGATAGGGTTGTGAAAGTCACAACTTCTATAGAAGCATGTAAGGGCTGCTGCAGTGCCACCAATGGGATACAACCCAAGAAATGAGGAATATGGTGGTTCACAATCGCACTGCCTGAGGCACCATCACACACAAAGCTGAAGAATGAATGAATGAATGAGGTTATGTCAATGCTTTTCAAGGTATTCAGACCTCTTCATCAGGACCAGACCACACTGAATCATTGAAGGCACGTATTACAGAAAACCTTTAGTTTCCTATGGCACATCTGTGCCTTATCAACATACAATACAAGTGGTGAATTAGTATTTTTGTGCTGATCACTCTGAAAAAGCTAAATGATCTCGCATACAAATTTTGGAGACTTGTTTGACTACCACAATAAAATTAAAATTATTTTTAACTCTTTTGTAACCATTTTTTTTTTTTTAACTCGTTTTATTGAAGATCATGCAACATAACAAGGTTACATAGAACATACAGCATTTCTCATTGCTCATTAATATTGTCTGGCAAAGTTAACCTTGCCCTTAACATACCGTGGGTCTAATACCTCAACCAAAACCATAAGACGCCCATGTCCGGCACCAAATATCACACCTTTTATCATGAGACAATACTCTTCATCACCTGGGGATTAACGGGAGAATCGGCTTCCATAACTTATCACATTTTTGAGGACAATGTCTATGTGTACTGTACGTACCAACCTCTCATAGGAAGCTGCAGTATTTACTAAATTCCTGGTGTTCTTCTATCCATCCATCTCATGGCGATAGCCTTGTGATGCAAAAACAATGATTCCCTGAGTATAGTGCAAGGGTAGTGAGGCCAGATCCCCTCATCAAGGATTCCTAATAAGCACACCTTAAAGGGATGGTCCAAGCTTTTTTCTAATATACCTGCTTTAATAATGTCATACTATTCCCTAACTACACGGTCTAACTGCTTTTTGTATTTTTTTCTTCCTTCCTGTCCGATGACTATTCGTTTCAGTATCACTGGTGCATGCTGGGATACTCATACAAAACATCATCAGGGTGCAGAGTCTGCGGTCACAACGACAGCCTCTGCCCCATCCCTGAAACAAAGCGCCATCAGTAACGCTCGTTTCAGTGTCTGGTCCCTGAGTGTCTCTCCCTTGTGCAGTCCCCCCATCCTACCCCCTGTGCAGTCTCCCCTGGGGGTGACTAGCCCTCCTGCACATCGGGCATAGTGACACCGCTCTGCTGCCGGCTTATTACTATTCATCTAAGCAGACAACAGACCAGACGCTGCTCTCATTCCACAGGGCCTACTGTTGTGAATGTGTTGGAGATGAGTTCTGAGCAGAAGCTCCCTCTGGTGGTTGCTGACAGTGCTGAACCATTTAGTGAAGATTGGCAATCAGGAGTTACAGACTGGTCCTATATAAGGGAGGTTCCCTCCCATCAGGGTTGCCGGTGATCAATTGTTCTTGTCTAACTGCTGTTGTTCCTGGTTCACTTGAAGCCTGCTGAATCTTGCCTCTTCTCCTGCTCTCAGATAAGACATTTTCTGTTTTTATTTCTGTGCTTGCTTTTTGCATTGTTTCCTGCACTCTTGTGGAGGTCAGCCAGGTCCCCTCCGGGGGGCTTGTGCTCCTCTCAGTTTATCTGAGCCTCTGTTATTTGTTCATTTGCCTTCTCCAGTTTTTTCAGTGGCTGCGGCTTAGTTTTGTTACACCAGAGAACTAATTTAGGTGGTAGAGGTCGTGTGATCTCAGGTGTTTTTGTAATTAGTAGAGTTGGTACTTTTTAGGTTTTTTTGGGATTGCAGTAAGTGTCCTTCCTATCCTTTTCTGTCAAGGAAGATTGGGCCCCAGCGTTTGCTCATACTATTTTCTGTCTGTGTTTGTATTTCCTCTTGTCTAACCGCCATTACATGTTTGGGGGCTTCCTATGTTCTTTGGGGATCTGCTCCGGGCAGATAGTTTTCCTCTTTCTATCTTTAGGTGTAGTTAGCTTCTCAGGCTGTGACGAGGCGTCTAGGACCAACGTAGGTACGCTCCACGGCTGCCTTTAGTTGTGGTGGTTAGTCAGGGTACTGCAATCCAGTAGATTCCAACCTCTCTGGTGTATTGCCGTTTTTGCCTGCTCTCCTCAGCTACCAAAACATAACAGTATCACCGGCCAAACTGAAAATTATATGGTACTCACAGAAGGGAAAAATAGTGTAAAAAAAAAAAAAAAAGTTGTCAGAGTTGTCAGAGATTTTTTTTTTCTGTTTGTTGCATTTTTTTTTCATCTGTTTCTCTGAGTGCTGAGGAGGATTTTTTTTTCTCTCAATGGAGCTTGCACAGTTGTCTGGCCGTGTGGATCAGCTTGCCACTGAAGTTCGGAGTATTGCTACCTATCTTGCTAGGTTGCCGGTTGTGGAACCTAGGATCCCCATGCCAGATTTATTTTTGGGGGATCGAGCTAAATTTCTGAATTTCAAAAATAACTGTAAGTTGTTTTTTGCCTTAAAACCTAAGTCCTCAGGGAACGCAGCACAGCAGGTTCAAATTGTCATCTCTCTCCTGCGCGGCAATCCTCAGGATTGGGCTTTTTCCCTGACACCTGGGGACCCTGTTTTGAGTAATGTCGATGCATTTTTTCTGGCTCTGGGGTTATTGTACGATGAACCTAATGTCACTGATCAAGCTGAAAAAACCTTGTTGGCATTAAATCAGGGCTTGAGGACGCTGAGTTATACTGTCAGAAATTTCGTAAGTGGGCAATCCTGACCAAATGGAATGATGATGCTTTGGCAGCCCTTTTTCGGAAGGGTCTGTCAGAGAATGTAAAAGATGTTATGGTGGGTTTCCCTGCTCCCTCTGGTCTCAATGATTCTATGTCATTAGCGATTCAAATTGACAGACGTTTGCGTGAGCGTAGAGGTATGCGTGGAATAGTGTTGCCTTGTGAACCAGCTTCTGAACTCATGCAGTGTGATAGAGTGGATTCTGGGGCACAGCGTCATGAGTTTCGAAAACGCAATGGGTTATGTTTCTACTGTGGTGACGCCTCTCATGCTATTTCAGTCTGCCCTAAGCGGGGAAGACGTTTTGCACGCTCAGTTGTCTTGGGTAGTGTTCAGACTAAATTTCTGTTGACTGTTACCCTGATTTGCTCCCTGTCCACATTTTCTGCTCAGGCTTTTGTTGATTCGGGAGCAGCTATTAACCTGATGGATTTTGATTTTGCTAAACGTTGTGGGTTTCCCTTGATACCCCTACGGAAGTCTATTCCCCTACTGGGGATTGATTCTACCCCTTTGGCTGAGAATAAACCCCAGTTCTCTACTCAGGTGATAATGAGGGTTGAACCTGATCATCAGGAGAGTTGCAAATTTTTGGTGCTGTATAATCTGCATGACATTATTGTACTAGGTTTCCCTTGGTTACAGTCTCATAATCCTGTTTTGGATTGGAAATCTGTGTCTGTAACCAGTTGGGGCTGCCAATGTATTAATGCCAACACTCCTGTTTTTTCTGCCTCTCCCCAGGCTCAGGATGTTCCTGACTTTTTGACTGATTTTTCTGATGTGTTTAGCGAAAGTAAATCTGCATCCTTGCCCCCCCATAGGAGCTATGACTGCGCTATTGAATTAGTGCCTGGTAGTAAATTCCCTAAAGGTCGCCTTTTTAACTTGTCTGTACCTGAACATGACGCTATGCGGTCTTATATCAAGGAGTCATTGCAGAAGGGTCATATCAGACCATCCTCTTCACCCTTGGGTGCCGATTTTTTCTTTGTGGCCAAAAAGGATGGTTCATTAAGGCCGTGTATTGATTATCGTCTCTTGAACAATATCACTGTGAAATATCAATATCCGTTACCCTTGATTTCTGACCTGTTTTCCAGGGTGAAAAGTGTTACTTGGTTTACCAAGCTTGACCTCAGGGGGGCGTATAACCTTATTCGCATTAAGCACGGGGATGAATGGAAGATGGCATTTAATACCCCAGAGGGGCATTTTGAGTACCTAGTGATGCCCTTTGGGCTCACTAATGCTCCTTCTGTCTTCCAGTCCTTCATGAATGACATTTTCAGGGATTTTGTGGATAAATTTCTGATTGTTTATTTGGATGATATCTTGATTTTTTCCAATGACTGGGACTCTCATGTGAAACATGTTCGGACTGTGTTCCAGATTTTGAGAGAGAATGCTCTGTATGTGAAGGGATCAAAGTGTCTTTTTGGCGTACAGAGGATCTCATTTCTGGGATTCATTTTGTCCCCATCTGTTATTGAAATGGACCCGGTCAAGGTTCAGGCCATCTGTGATTGGGTCCAACCTACTTCATTAAAGGCTCTTCAGAGATTCTTGGGTTTTGCCAATTTTTATCGTAAATTTATTGGTAATTTCTCTGTTATTGTTAAACCATTGACTGATTTGACAAAAAAGGGTTCTGATGTGGTGAATTGGCCTCCTGAGGCAGTCTCTGCGTTTCAGGAACTTAAGCAGAGATTCACTTCTGCTCCTGTTCTACGGCAGCCTGATGTTTCTCTGCTATTTCAGGAGGAGGTTGATGCCTCTGAAATTGGGGCAGGTGCCGTTTTGTCCCAAAGAGATCCAGAGACCTCTAAAAGTAATTCTTGTGCCTTTTTCTCTCGAAAATTTTCTCCAACTGAACGTAATTATGACGTGGGTAATCGGGAGTTATTGGCCATGAAGTGGGCTTTTGAAGAGTGGAGACATTGGCTGGAGGGAGCCAAACATCAGGTGGTGGTCCTCACGGACCATAAGAATCTGGTTTATCTGGAATCAGCCAAGCGACTTAATCCTAGACAGGCCAGGTGGGCCTTGTTTTTCACACGTTTTAATTTTGTGGTTTCCTTTCTTCCTGGCACTAAGAATGTTAAGGCGGATGCCCTATCGAGGAGTTTCCTTGCGGACTCTCCTGAGTTATCTGATCCTGCTGTTATTTTGAAAGAGGGTGTAGTTCTTTCCGCCATCTCACCCAATTTGAGACTGGCTCTGGAAGGGTGTCAGGAGGATAAACCCGAGCGCTGCCCTATTGGGAAATTGTTTGTCCCAGACCGGTGGAAAAAGAGTGTGATGTCTGAGATTCATTGTTCCGCGTTGGCCGGTCATCCCGGAATTTTTGGTACCAGAGACTTGGTTAGTCGGTCCTTTTGGTGGCCTACTTTGTCTCGTGACGTCAGGGAATTTGTGCAGTCCTGCGGGACTTGCTCTCGCTCCAAGCCTTGCTCTCGCTCTAGTGGTTTGTTGATGCCATTGCCTGTGCCCAAGAGACCATGGACCCATATCTCTATGGATTTCATTTCCGACCTCCCTGTTTCTCAGAGAATGACCGTTATTTGGGTGATTTGTGATAGGTTTTCCAAAATGATACATCTTGTGCCATTACCTAAGTTGCCTTCCTCCTCTGAATTGGTGCCTTTGTTCCTTCAGCACGTGGTTCGGTTACACGGCATTCCTGAGAACATTGTGTCTGACAGAGGAGTCCAGTTTGTTTCCAGATTTTGGAGAACTTTTTGTTCTAAACTTGGTGTTCAATTGTCTTTCTCCTCGGCTTTTCATCCTCAGACCAATGGACAAACTGAGAGAACAAACCAGACATTGGAGACTTATCTGAGATGCTTTGTGTCTGCTGATCAGGATGACTGGGTTCTCTTTTTGCCTTTGGCTGAGTTTGCTCTTAATAATAGGGCTAGCTCTGCCACTTTGATGTCTCCATTTTTCTGCAATTTTGGGTTTCACCCTCGATTTTCTTCGGGACAGACGGAGGCTTCTGTCTGTCCGGGTGTTGACTCTGTTGTGGAGCGTATGCAGCAGATTTGGGACCAGGTAGTGGAGAGGTTGTCCATCTCTCAGGAAAGGGCCCAGCGGTTTGCCAACCGGCATAGGACTGATGGTCCTCGGTTTGAAGTGGGGGACTTGGTCTGGTTGTCCTCAAGAAATATCCCTATGAGAGTTGCATCTCCTAAGTTTAAGCCTAGATTCATTGGACCTTATAAGATCATGGAGATTCTTAATCCTGTTTCCTTTCGTTTACTTCTTCCAGGGACATTTAAGATCCATAACGTGTTCCACAAGTCCTTATTGAAGAGGTTTGTCGAGCCGTGGTTCCTATGGCTGCGCCTCCTGACCCTGTTTTGGTTGAGGGCAATCTGGAGTATGTGGTTGAGAAAATATTGGATTCACGTTTTTCTAGACGGAAACTCCAGTATTTGGTTAAGTGGAGAGGTTATGGTCAGGAGGACAATTCTTGGGTGTTTGCTTCGGACATCCATGCTAGGAGACTGATCCGTGCGTATCACAGAGCTCATCCTGACCGACCTGGTTGCCCAAGTGAGGGTTCGGTGACCCCTCCTCAAGGGGGGGTACTGTTGTGAATGTGTTGGAGATGATCGATTCTGGTGGTTGCTGACAGTGCTGAACCATTTAGTGAAGATTGGCAATCAGGAGTTACAGACTGGTCCTATATAAGGGAGGTTCCCTCCCATCAGGGTTGCCGGTGATCAATTGTTCTTGTCTAACTGCTGTTGTTCCTGGTTCACTTGGAAGCCTGCTGAATCTTGCCTCTTCTCCTGCTCTCAGATAAGACATTTTCTGTTTTTATTTCTGTGCTTGCTTTTTGCATTGTTTCCTGCACTCTTGTGGAGGTCAGCCAGGTCCCCTCCGGGGGCTTGTGCTCCTCTCAGTTTATCTGAGCCTCTGTTATTTGTTCATTTGCCTTTTCCAGTTTTTTCAGTGGCTGCGGCTTAGTTTTGTTACACCAGAGAACTAATTTAGGTGGTAGAGGTCGTGTGATCTCAGGTGTTTTTGTAATTAGTAGAGTTGGTACTTTTTAGGGTTTTTTGGGATTGCAGTAAGTGTCCTTCCTATCCTTTTCTGTCAAGGAAGATTGGGCCCAAGCGTTTGCTCATACTATTTCTGTCTGTGTTTGTATTTCCTCTTGTCTAACCGCCATTACATGTTTGGGGGCTTCCTATGTTCTTTGGGGATCTGCTCCGGGGCAGATAGTTTTCCTCTTTCTATCTTTAGGTGTAGTTAGCTTCTCAGGCTGTGACGAGGCGTCTAGGACCAACGTAGGTACGCTCCACGGCTGCCTTTAGTTGTGGTGGTTAGTCAGGGTACTGCAATCCAGTAGATTCCAACCTCTCTGGTGTATTGCCATTTTTGCCTGCTCTCCTCAGCTACCAAAACATAACAGCCTACACAACGGAGACAATCAGGGACAGCACAGCCCCTGAAACGAGCGACACTGATGATGCTTTGATTCAGGGTGGGGTAGAGGCTGCGACAGTGACCACAGACTCTGATGTTGCTTAGTTTGAGTATCCCAGCATGCACCAATGATACTCAAACAAATCTTCACCAGACATAAAGTAGGAAAATAATACAAAAGCAGTTGGACAGTGTAATTGGGGAATAGTAGGGCATTTTTTAAGCAAGTATATTATTATTATTATTATTATTTATTTCTATAGCACCATTGATTCCATGGTGCTGTACATGAAAAGGGGGTTACATACAAATTACAGGTATCACTTACAGTAAACAAACTAACAATGACAGACTGATACAGAGGGGAGAGGACCCTGCCCTTTCGGGCTTACATTCTACAGGATTGTGAGGCAGGAGACAGTAGGTCGGGGGGTTGCAGCAGTTCCGGTGTTGGTTGAGGCGATATCTCCGGTAGTGTTGAGGAGGTAGCAGGGTCATTGCAGGCTGTAGGCTTTCCTGAAGAGATGGGTTTTCAGGTTCCGTCTGAAGGATCCGAATGTGTTTGATAGTCGGACGTGTTGGGGCAAAGAATTCCAGAGGATGGGGGATATTCGGGAGAAGTCTTGGAGGCGGTTGGGTGAGGAGCGAATAAGTGTGAAGGAGAGAAGGAGGTCTTGGGAGGATCGGAGATTACGTGAGGGAAGATATTCGAGAGATTAGTTCAGAGATATAAGGAGGAGGCAGATTATAGATGGCCTTGTAGGTCAGTATTAGTAATTTGAACTGGATATGCTGAGGGAATGGGAACCAATGAAGAGATTTGCAGAGGGGAGAAGCGGAGGAGTAGCGAGGAGAGAGGTGAGTTAGTCGTGCAGCAGAGTTAAGGATGGACTGGAGAGGTGCGAGGTGTTAGCAGGGAGGCCAGAGAAAAGGGTGTTGCAGTAGTCGAGGCGGGAGATGATGAGGGCGTGCACAATCATTTTAGTAGATTGAGGGTTGAGGAAAGGACGGATTCTTGAAATATTTTGAGCTGAAGGCGACAGGATGTAGAAAGAGCTTGGATGTGCGGTTTGAAGGACAGGGCAGAGTCAAGGGTTACTCCGAGGCAGCGGACTTCTGGTACGGGGAAAGCGTGATGTCGTTAATTGTGATAGATAGGTCAGGTAAGGAAGATCTGTGGGATGGGGGAAAGATTATGAGTTCAGATTTGTCCACATTGAGTTTGAGGAAGCGGGAGGAGAAGAGGAGGATATGGCTGATAGACACTCCGGGATTCTGGATAGCAGAGAGGTGATGTCTGGGCCAGAGAGGTAGATCTGAGTGTCATCAGCATAAAGGTGGTACTGGAATCCGTGAGACTTTGAGTTGCCCCAGGCCAAGTGTATAGATTGAGAAGAGTAGGGGTCCTAGAACAGAGCCTTGGGGGACTCCAACGGAGAGAGGGTGGGACGAGGAGGTAGTGTGTGAGTGGGAAGTATATTAGAAAATAGCGTAGATTATGGGTCTAAATAGGGCGTTTAAAACAAAAATGCTTTGCCTTTTGACCACCCCTTTAAGGCAGAGTAGTACAGGAGATTGCTGAATCAGGGTATATATTTAATCTATAATCTCAGCATTTTTTTTTTCAGTTTTTATGTATTGGCATGGCTGCAGACTACAATAAATATCATACATACAGTAGATCTGCAAAGTAGCTGTAAATACAGTTGGAAATTTTAATTAAGGCTATTAACACCCAGTATTCACAATAAAAACAGTTAGAAAACGTGTTTTTGGCAGAAAATTATCGTAAAACACTTTGATAAGTCGCAAAATGTTTGTGGAACTCTGTTGCGCAACATTGTTGGGACTTTTGGTGTCTTCACGTTGGGGTGGTATGGAAACAGAATGGGGCATCATGCCGGAGCATCGTCTAATTCGTGATCGGCACATACCTTATGCTGGAAACTTTGCTCCAGACTAAGATTTGTGTTGAGGCACACAGAGGTACACGCCACTTCTCAGATGCACCTGATTCATTAAGAAGTGTGCGCCTTTTTATGAATCGGGCACCAGTGACGTCGACACGACCCCTTATTAAGACTCCCATGTACAGCGTTGGTCTTGATGAAGCGGGGACGTATTTTTTACTTAGAATTGTATCGAAAAGAATGGAAACATAATGAGCAACATATTTCTGTACGGTTTGTACTGTCAGAGTAGTTTGCTGTATACAAATATTTTATATCGTTGGATGAATGATCTGTATTTGACAGTCCATGGTAAATTAGTATGTTTTCCCTACAAGGGTCCGCGGTTTGTCTCTAACGTGGATTTTGCTGCAATATTATTGCTTTGAAAGATGAAATCTGACGTGAAAATCTGCAGCAGAAATTAAAATGCTTCAGGCTTCAATCTACACCACAGGTCAACATCCGACCAGAAACATTCTGCAGTCTGTGGATGAGGTTATATAATATAATAATAATCTTTATTTATATAGCGCCAACATATTCCGCAGCGCTTTACAATTCATATTGGTGCTGTTACAACGTGCAGGCGATCTGCCGGGGTTTGTAGTAAGGACGGGTAAAACACTTGGATTTCAGGTGCTTCTACTGTACAATTCTACAGCAATTTTCGCTAAACCATGTGATCGAGGTCTCCTATATGTAATAACACATTACAACAAAAAGAAAAATTGTTAAATATTCATAGTTTAAACTCATCTACTGGGGGAGCAGAACAGGACGGGTTATTTCACCATACTCGCAAGCTTCTAGATTAAGAGTGAAGATTGAAGTTTACCAGCTTGGACCTGTGGCTTCATGGTGACATTTTACTGATTCACATACAGGTATTTAATCAAGATGGCGAGTTTATCCTGAAGTTTGGATCAAATGGAGAAGGCAATGGTCAGTTTAATGCACCAACTGGAGTGGCTGTGGATTCTAATGGAAATATAATAGTAGCTGACTGGGGAAATAGCCGAATACAGGTAAGAGCTCTGATATAATTCCATGTGTTTCAGAAATGCACAAGGATTCTACATATGGGACCTACCATTACAGCTCGTGCATCTTGAGTGATAATACATTTTTAGGAAAACCCTGGCTAGTGGACAAGAAATCCAATGATTCCCCAGGACACATGCAAAACTACTTTATCCTGTTCTCATTTACCTCGTGCAAATTTAAAATATAATTTAAGGTTCGATTTGTGCTTGTAATATGGAATTTCGTAAGGTCTGCAATGGTTATGGTTTATTCATATGGTAGATAAAATTTTTCCAGTTGTGAGACCTACATTATGCTAACGGTGTGGTTGCAAAAGTGCTTATAATCTGCATAATAAAATGAGCTACAAGATTTACTTAAAATACAAGAACTCCAGTTCCCCAAATGTAGTTTTCTAAGGTGCTTCTTTCTTTATAGGTTCTCGTATACAATGGCTGCACGTTATTGTGCTGTACAGGAGACGTTGTCATAAGTGTCCCCTTCTCTGACATTGCTGCTTACTCTGCTACTATCTGTTAGAAATGTCCCAGAGTTGTGTTAAAATCGCGTCGAAAATGAAATCTGTTTTACTGTGAAATCCGAGAGCAGCATGATGTAAGTGCTGAGACCCTAATTCTAGCAATGTGTCACTTCCTGGGCTGTGTGCTCTTTAAATAAAATCTATTGTTTTATAAACTATAGATTATCAGTAATTGACTAGGTATCTCCTGCCTCCTAGTCAACTGCTCTGTGTAACCCCACCCCATCAAAGATTAGCAGCTTTCTGTCAATATGCAGTGTACACACAACGCTGCCAATCGGTGGTGTGGGCGGGGTTATACAGGGCTCAGCATTCTGAGCACTGCTATAACTGCAGCAGAGAAAACTGTTTTCTTTCAACTTCTGCAGCAAGTAAACTAAGTGATACATCTCTGGAATCAGGGTCTCTGTCCCTGCATCGTGCTTTCAGATGAGGTTGCAAAAACCTTTTGACAGTTTCCCTTTTAAAGGAGTTTACATATTGAAGCTTTTTACCACCACTAGACTCATTGTATTATTGTAGGTTTTAATGCGAGAGGTTAGGACCGTCCCGATTAACCTTGTCGCTGGTGTGATGGCTTTTACACTTTTCTTCTTAATTAAAACCAGTATATATCTAAATATTACATGTACACCAACTTGTACTCCAGTTCATTTCTTTTGGTTTTGCTCTATGTATCTAGAGCTGAAATGTAAACTAATTATTTGTATCTAGAGCTGAAATGTAAACTAATTATTTCTCCTGATTTAAGGGCTCTGATTTTTCCACATACAAGTGAAACGGACCAGAGTTTGATCCGTTTTTCTTGTACCTGGAGAAATTTAAAAAAAAAAAAATTTTTCCACCTTCTCAATTCTTAGTCTATGAAAATGGAACTACATTTGGATTTCATCCAAGTATGTCCCAATGTGTTTCATTGACTTGCATTGCCAATTTTGATCTGACCCTCGGAACAAAATCGGACATGACTCTGTTTTCCATTGACTACTAACTCCGTGGAAAAAATCAGACATGTGCACAACCCAAAAGCATATCGTAGGTATGCGTGCTACCTTTGAAAATTAGACTTGCAAATGAGCCCTAATGATGAGGGTTGTCATTTAAAGATATATATGCTGTATACCATATATACAATATACAGCTCTCGCAAAAATTAAGAGAACACTGCACAGTTTTATAAAAATCAGCTTCTCTACATGTCTGACAGCCAATTCCATTCCAGTGCAGTTGAATTCCAACCAGAGTACACCTCATTCTACTTAATGTGCTTCTGATTAGGTGATCACCTGAACCAAATGTTATATAACGAAGGAAAGTATAAAAAACACTGCTGTGGTTTTCACAATCCTCTTGCAATAGGACAAGCTGGATGGCAAAACAAGTGCCAGTAATATCCCAAAAGTAATAGGAATGAAAAAATAACTTTTACCATGCCAAAGGAGTTGAAAAAAAAAGTCTTGAGTGAGGAAAAGAAGGGCTCAATTCTGGCTTTACTAGCAGAGGGATACAGTGAGTGTCATGTTGCCTCCATCCTTAAAATTTCTAAGACGGCAGTCCATTACAACAAGGTCAAGCAGCAGACATTGGGGACAACGAAGCTACATACTGTCAGAGGGCAAAAACGACTCCACTGACTGGGATGACCGTCATCTTATTTGAATGTCACTCAGCAACCGTAGGATGACATCAAGTGACCTACAAAAGAAATGGCAGCTGGGGTGAAGTGCACGGCAAGAACAGTTTGTAACAGGCTCCTAGAGGCAGGGCTCAAGTCATGTAAAGCTAAAAAAAAGCCTTTCATCAATGAGAAGTAAATGAGAGCCAGGCTGAAGTTTGCCAAGACCATAAGGATTGGACTATAGAGGACTGGAGTAAGGTGTCTGATGAGTCTAATTTAAGCTTTGCCCAACACCTGGTCATCTAATGGTTAGACGGAGACCTGAAGAGGCGTACAAGCCATAGTGTCTTGCACCGACTGTGAAATTTGGTGGAGGATCGGTGATGATCTGGGGATGCTTCAGCAAGGCTGGAATTGGGCAGGTTATTCTTTGCGAAGGACGTATACCGTAAATCAAGCCACATACAAGGTTATCTTGGAAAAGGACTGAGGACTGTTTTTTCCAGCAGGACAATGCACCATGCCACACAGCTAGGTCAATTAATGTGTGGATGAATGACCACCACATCAAATCCCTGTCATGTCCATCCCAATCTCCAGACCTGAACCCCATTGAAAACCTCTGGAATGTGATCAAGAGGAAGATGGATAGACACAATCCATCAAACAAAGAAGAACTGCTTAAATTTTTGTTCCAGGGATGGCATAAGGTCACCCAAAAGCAGTGTGAAAGACTGGTGGAAAGCATGTCAAGACGCATGAAATCTGTGATTAAAAATCATGGTTATTCCACAAAATATTGATTTCTGAACTCTTCCTGTGTTAAACATTAGTATTGTTTCTAAATTATTATGAACTTGTTTTCTTAGCATTATTTGAGGTCTACAGGCACTGCATTTTTTGTGTTATTTTGACCATTTCTCATTTTCTGAAAATAAATACAAAATTTATTGCTTGGAAATTCGGAGACATGTTATCAGCAGTTAAGAGCAATTTACATTTTACTCAAAAATATACCTATAAAGAGAAAAATTAGACAAACTGAAAATTTTGCAGTGGTCTCTTAATTTTTACCAGATCCGTATATCACATGTTTATATGTAGAGATTTTGGGAAGTTACTTTACCCACCATTCAATAATTTTTGTTCTTGACTTTAGGTTTTTGATGGCAGCGGATCATTTTTGTCTTACATCAACACTTCTGCTGACCCACTGTATGGTCCACAAGGACTGGCTCTGACGTCAGATGGCCATGTTGTTGTAGCAGACTCTGGAAATCACTGTTTTAAAGTTTACCGGTACTTACAGTAACTGGATGGCCATCTTTTTCTGGGATATACTGGACTCAATATGAACCAATGGAACTTCTAGCAAGATTGGATGGAAGTAATCTACAAATGACTTTCCTTTAATCTTCATGTGATCAGGTTTACGTTTTTGGCGATGGCTCGTGTCTGTGTCAGATAGTGTCATTGCTGCACGCTGAAGTCAACTTTCAAGTGTCAAATAGGATGCCATCAGCGGTTTACTGGAAACATTGAACACACAAATGTAAAAATGCTCATTTTGTGCACTTAGGTCTTTGACCTCTTAGGGAATGAACTCACGGACTTGGTGCTCCTTGGTGGAGCGCCCCCATTCTATCATCAGTTGTTGTCATACATCATTTGCCCAGCACTAAACTCCAGAAGTCTTTTATCTCTGTGTATCCTGGTAGGTATTGTATTTAAACATAGGAAAAAACTTAGTCTTACTTAACATTAATGTAACATATTAAATGTACACCTGTATTTAAAAACTTTACAAACTGTTGTAACATTTGTAATAATGACCTAGGTCTTCTCTTCACGGCCATTTGCATTTTATGTGCACTTCTATTTATCCTGTGGTATGTTGATAAAGCATCATGAAGTATATGCTGTTTCATTTTATGCATCTTTTTCCATATTTTTAATATAAAATAGTAAATATAGAACTTCAGATAAATGTTGAGGAATGTGCATCCTATGATGGATACAATTCGGTGATTAGCAACGGATCTATGCCTTATTGATTGATGTCCATAAATACCAAAAAATGATAAACTATGGAAACATTGCATGCTTTCTTCCCAGTGTAAGACTTCCTTACGTAGACTCTTTGGGGTCTCCTATTCCAATTCGTGGAAAAGTGTATGGTAAAGTGAAGCCTTGTATGGGACTAATAGCCATAAGAGTGTTGACTTGTGCTAATGGGTCAAATAACATATTAAAGAGAAAAAGGTAACAAAAGTGCTCGTATTTGTATATAATATGGCTTTAGTAAACATTTGTTAAAATACTTGACTGGAGGGGGTTGACACAGTACTAGTATATTGTATATAATGCCAGCAGAATCATTTGATTTTAACAATCCAAAAGTTGAAGTTGCTGCCAAATCAACATATTCTGCATTTCAAATGGAGAGTAAAAATAAAAGAAATATTTTTGTCCTAGAAAACTTTTACTTATCACCAGTCTGAGGCTGCCCTTTTTATTTAAAGGGATATTATCAAGTTGTCTCTTGGGCAGCTCAGAGCTACGCAGTCTCATTAGTCTCTTTACTTTCTGGTTTCTGGCAGGTTGGGTAACTTTTCTGGTGAGTAGCAGAACTGAGTAATAGTAGAACTAAATGCTCAGCCAGTCAGTGTAACACATTTGCACTGTGATTTGTTTGGAGCTACACGATCACTGTGATTCATTGTATACAGGCATGATTCCCACACGGTCTTGAAGTCATTGTGGAGCAATTAAGAGACCTGCTTTTGGAGAAACCATCACGGTGTGATTTTGACAAGATTTATACAGTAATTGTCAGAGAGAGTAGATGTCCAGTTATTGCTGTATTGAAATGCGCTGGAGAGAGGTGCTGAGTATCAGGTTAACTCTCTCGTGCACACTCAGCAGGGCTGGCAGCATGGTTGCTAAGTCTCATGGAAACTAGCTTACACTTGAAAGATAAGCTCCACAACAGGCGTATGAAAGCAGATACAAAGGTAATCATTCAAATGAGCTCTTTCTGCTGTTAATTAACTAAAACATAATAACTGAGAGTACCCTTAAGAAGAGTGGCTGACAATTTTTCTAAATATCACATAATAAAGGCCACAATGGTCTTACCAGCATAAGGACCCATTTACACCGTTGGTTAAATATGGTTTGTGATCCTAGCATGAGAGTAGGATCTCTCTACCCTCCCGTTATGCTCCTCAGATTAAAAGACCGAGATCTGCTGTGTTATCTTTGTTCTATCCCAGCACTGCCGCTTACTAACTCCTAAGTAAAGTATGCAACAGCGCTGGGTTAGTACAAAGAGTGAGATCTCCTGAAAAACCCATGGCATCTGGCTATTTCACATCGAGGAGGACCGTGAGTGTTTATGGGATCCCTGTCTGTGTGCTAAGAACCCACAACTCAAAAAATTCAGACCCCAAATTTGATGGAAACTTGGGTCTTTTATGCCAATATTAGGGATCTTTGTGAATACTTTGTTAATAAGTAATATTAGGAAAATCACCTGTTTGAGGCTGCCCATTCATTTCTAAACTAAAAGTGCAGTCACAGAATGGTGGTAGGTACACTTCAAGATTCATTACTAGCACATGAATTTCAGAACACAACAGGTAAACAACCCAAAACAACAGGCAAACAACCCTGTCTGTAGATGAGTTTCAAGTTTGCCATTTATCACTGGTCTGTTGCATGGCTCATGTTCCGACAAGCCTACAACCTGCATGATCCCCAGTGTACTGAACCATCGCACGACCAGCTCTACCCTTTCCTAGTGTATTCTCACCCATCCCTGCAGACTGTGAGCCCTCGCGGGCAGGGTCCTCTCTCCTTCTGTACTTGTGTGTCCCTTGTCTAGCACATGTTAATTGTACCTGTCTATATTTTTACCTTTTCATATGTAAAGCGCCATGGAATAAATGGCGCTATAAATGTATAATAATAATAATAAAATTAAAGGGCCACATTTTCTAGCGTAGCCTACTTTACAAGATAGAACTTTGTAATATTTATTCTCTTTTTGTTCTTTAAGAGAGATAATTTGCTTATTTTTTCCCCTTGGAGCTTTGCCTGTAATAAGACTCCTTATTTAATTGAGCGTTTTTTTTTTAGTTTTCTTTCTTTTTTGTAAGAAGTGTCGAAACTTACCCCACAATTCAAAATATGGAACCAAATAGCGTTTTGTGCTGGGAAATAATCTGAGGGAATCTGCTAGCTTCTAAATATCTGCTGTGTTTGTTAATAGCTTCAGAGTTTCTGGCTCTATAGTCTCCATTAATCCATTCAGTTTGACTGCAGAGCAATACAGATGCAAGTGAGCTGCCATTTATCATGGCAAACTAAGGCCTATTACACACTCTCATCAATACCAGCCTATTACAACAAAACCAATGCTGACTGCAGTATTTATATTGTTGAGGAAGTGCTACCAAAAAATGTAAAAAAAAAATAAAAATGTAATTTTTATCTACAAGACCCATCTATGATGCTGCTGTGGATGAACTGTGCACCATATATCAGTCTAGGCTGTAAGGCTGTGGTTCCACGGTCCGGAACCACAGCGCTTTGGACGGAGTGGAAATTCCGCTCCGCCCAAAGCCCCGCCCCCTTTTGAACGCGCGATCTTTCCGGATGTGTTCAGGACACCTCCGGAACACATTCGGAATGATCGCAGGGCTGCATACCCTGTGTTATTTCCCTTGCGGCGACGCAGCGTCGCCGCAAGGGACTAGAACATGCTGCGGTCTGAAAAGACGCGCCGCATGTCCGGAAACGCAGGTCTTCCGCCTGCGTGTTTTCCAGCATAGTGGAGACGGGATTTCTTGAAATCCCCTCCACTATGCTGTAACATCTGGACGCTGCGTGTTTGACGCTGCGCCAACGCACAGCGTCAAACACGCAGCAATTCCGGACTGTTTCCTGATAGTGGAAACATACCCTAAGAATAGACTAGAAGTGCCCATTAGTATAATTTCTTGCGTTGTTACAGATGTATCATCATGTACTGCTGCTTGATTGAGATTCTCCGCTACAGAGCATCAGGGTTATATGGAGGTTTCTGCAGGATGACATCATCGTTAGTAATCCTCATGTCAGACATTGCATCCCAGATCCTAAATCGTTCCCTAATGATTCTTCTTTCTCTCATTGAGTATACTTTCTGAAGAGTGTAAAATTTTAGTGATAATTTTTTTTTTTCTCCTAAAAAAGACGTTCCAAGAAATTTCTGCAGAACCGGTTGTTTGGCACTGCAATTAAGATCTCTAAGGCTATGTTCACACTTTGTGTTTTTGATGCGTTGTTTTTTCTGCAGGCAAAACCTGCTCTTTTGGCAGTAAAGAAGCTGCTTACAAAAAGCAGGTTTTGTAGCGTTTTTTTTTCTGTGTATTTGCTGTGTTTTTATGGTCTTTTGTGCATGCTGATAAAGCTTAGTGCAACTAAAATAACACATGATGCAACTTCCTAAAAGTTTTTGCACCAAAACGCAGCAAAAGTTGATACCTGCGTGTTTTTATTTATTTTGGACTTATTGCTTTCTATGGGTGAAAAAAAAACGCTGTCAGTGACCTGCTGCAGTTTTCAAAAACGCAGCAGTTTTTCAAATTAGTTGTAATGTGTGTGGATGAGATTTCTGAAATCTCATAGCTTTTGCTGGTACTGTGAAACACAGCTTAAAAAGTGCATAAAAAAACGCAACGTGTGAACATAGCCTAGGGCTATGTTCCCACAATGAGCTTTTTGGTGAGTTTTTGATGATGCAGATTTTCTGCACCCATTAAGACATTAACCCCTTAGTGACAGAGCCAATTTGGTACTTAATTACCAAGCCAATTTTTACAATTCTGACCACTGTCACTTTATGAGGTTATAGCTTTGGAAGGCCTCAATCAATCCCACGGATTCTGAGACTGTTTTTTCGTGACATATTGTACTTCATGTTAGTGGTAAAATTTCTTCAATATGACGTGCGTTTTATTTATGAAAAAAACATGGAAATTTGGCAAAAAATTTCGCAATTTTCAAACTTTTAATTTTTGTGCCCTTAATTCAGAGAGACATATCGCACAAAATACTTCATAAATAACATTTCCCACATGTCTGCTTTACATCAGCACAATTTTGGAAACATAATTTTTTTTTTGTTAGGACGCTTTAAGGGTTAAAAGTTGACCAGCGATTTCTCATTTTTACAGCAAAATTTACAAAACAATTTTTTAGGGACCACCTCACATTTGTAGTGAGTTTGTGGGGTCAATATGACAGAAAATACCTAAAAGTGACACCATTATAAAAACTGCACCCCTCAAGGTGTGCATTCAAGAAGTTTAACAGCCCTTCAGATGCTTCACAAGAGCTAAAGCAATGTGGAAGGAAAAAAATAACATTTTACTTTTTTCACAAAAAATTTACTTTGGAACCAAACTTTTTTATTTTCACAAGGGTAACAAGAGAAAATGGACAACAAAATTTGCTGTGCAATTTCTCCTGAGTACGCTGATACCCCGTATGTGGGGTAAGCCACTGTATGGGCGCATGGCAGAGCTCAGAAGGGAGGGAGCACCGTTTGACTTTTTGAAAGCAAAATTGGCTGGAATCAATGGTGGCGCCATGTCGCATTTGGAGACCCCCTGATGTACCTAAACAGTAGAAACCCCACAATTCTAACTCCAACCTAACACAACCCTAACCCCAACACACCCCCTAACCCTAATCACAACCCTAACCCTACCTATACCCCAACTATAACCCCAACCCTAACCCTAGCACCAACTATAACCCCAACTATAACCCCAACCATAACCCTATCTATAACCCCAACAATAACCCTAACCCTAATGGAAAAATGGAGACAAATACTTTTTTTATTTTATTATTTTTACCTTACTAAGGGGGGTTTGATTTACTATTTTTTTTCTATTTTGGTCACTGTAATAGGGTCTATCACAGTGATCAAAATGAACCAATAGGAGAAATCTCCTATTGTTGCTGGGTGCCAGCCAGCAGATCTCGGCGGGCACACTGCGCATGCGCCCTCCATTTTTTTTTTTCCCGGAAGAAGACGCCAGGGGGCAGAGCCGGAGGGACCGGGGACATCGCAGATGCCGAGGGTACTCGGGAGACCCCATTTCTCTCTCCTCTGTTGTGCTAGATCACATCAGAGGAGAGAGAAATAAATGGGAAATTGGACTTTTTTTTTGAATAACAGCAATCACAAAACCGGAGTTTTCTCTGGGGTCTCGGCTACCCCCAGTAGCCGAGACCCCCGTAGAAAGTTCGACGCTGGGGGGTGATATACCCTTATTTCTCAGCGCCGTTAAAAAGCGGCACTGAGTAATAAGTACTCATTACTGCCGCCATTAAAAGGTGTATCAGCGGTCGTTAAGGGGTTAAGCAAGAGATTAATTGCATTGCTTCAAAAATACGCACCTTCAAAAACTCATCATGTGAACTTAACCTACATGCCACACACAAGGAGGTTTCTGCTGCATTGTGTGACCGAGACGTTTTCTTTTAAGGGTTATTCCATTTTTATAACTTTATCCATGGGATAGGTAATAACTTGATGAATGTGATTCTGCCTGCGGAGACCCCCGCCGATCTGAGAAAGGGGCAGTGCAGAGCCATGCACATTCATCTTTGCTTTTTTCACCATTCCCATAGAGAATGAATGTCTGGTTGCTGCTGTGTTCAGATTGGGGTCTGTAGAGACTGCTCTCAGGTACGGTGAGGGTCCCTGTGGTTGGGCCTTCATCAGTCAGTAAGTAATCACCGCTCCTAATGATAGGTGATGGTTTCTGAAGATGAGAATAGCCTTCTCTTAAAGTTTGCGTCTTATCCTAGTGGCCAAACCAAAGCGTGTGAACACTGCCCTATAACTAGGAGATTAGTTCACCAATAATTTCTTTTTGATCCACTCCGTAGTAAATGTATTTATGCCAATCACCTGCATTTGTTGGGAGGTTTCCTCGATTAGTAAAAAGGAGTCTGTAACATAAAGACACAAGATACTTTTTTTTTTTCTCTAGTACTAGACAAAACACTTAAAGCTCTTTTTATTGGTATTTTGTACTTTAATTCTCATTATCACAGGTAATTATGTACCGTATATGATAGGTAGTAGGAACCCATTCATACCTGGATCCATTTAATTACATTTTTGTACTTCATATCCATCATTACATTTTCTTTCCCTCTAATCTTTTCCTTAGTATAATAAAATCTGTCTGATCTAGAAAATCCTAGAGATAAGTTTAATTGTTATTTTATGAGGAATTTAAGTATTTAAAAGTCCTTTCGGCCGAGCAGACAGGCGACCTTTATACACTGGCAAAGTAACGCTGGAATATTCCTCTAACCGCTGTGATCCTCCTGAATGGACCTGCAGCTCCATCGAGGGAGGGATTTGGGGGTTACATTCACAATATGAAGAGTTAAACACCGTATTATACACTACATTTGGGGCCTAACAAGAAATGTATCTCTGCTTCTATCCATATATTTACAGAAAATGACTAGTGATGAGCCAACGTGCTCGGTAAGGTGTTATCCGAGCGTGCTCGTGTGCTAACCCACTGACTTCAGCGTGTTTGGAATATGTGTTGGGGTCCCTACGACTACTTGTATCGCGGCTGTTCGACAGCCGTAACACATACAGGGATTACCTAACAGCCATGAGACATGCAGCTGCGGGGACGCAATCATATTTTTCGAACACTGTTGGCACACGAGCATGCTCCGATAACGCCTTATCCGAACACGTTCTCTCATCACTAAAAATTACCTAAAAATCATGCTAATACAATACAGGGCCCGATTTTACCCTAATGCTCCTGCTAAGTAAAATGCTACATGAAATATTTCCAGTTTAGCACATTTCCTAATGCTTTTATAATTCCAAAGACATAAGTGGGGTTTTATGGTGTATCGTGAGGCGCTGTGCCCCTGTAAATTCATGTATATTATTTATGATATATACAATACAAAATTTGTGCCTGATCGTTTTGCAAGTATATTAAAAATGCACTTTAATATCTTCTATGTTAAAACCTATCAAATAGTTAAAATTCATAAGAGAAAGTGACTTAACTTATCAGATTATTGCAAGGATTGCTAAATTTGTTGTGACCATGTTTATGTCTGGCTTATGGCAATATTTTAAAGTGAACAGCTCCATAAGATTAGATACCTACAAGTTTTGATCATTTATTGATCTATATTGTTTTTTACTTTTAGGGACATCATGTGAATGAAAGAAACCCTTCATGCGAAGCATATCATGTTATGCCTCTCTTAAAGGGGTTGTCTCACTTTGAATCTTATCGTCAGGAGCGCACTGCTCCTTTACCTCCCTTACTTCCTGCTTGTTCGCTCCTAATGGTTCAGGTAGGAAGTATGGATAAGCTGATGACCTGCACTGTCTGCTTTCCGAGGCAGCTAGCACAAGCAGCTTTGCTTCTGCAACATCAGAGAAGTGCAGGAGAACTGACAATGGCCAGATCCCCCAAACCAGACATGGGTTGTCAGGGACTTTAATATAGGATAGGTCATCAATGTGTAATTTCATGAGGCTGCTACACGCGGCACCGCCGCCGATCAACTGTTCCCAGTGTCAGATTGAACTGCTCAGTTGTGGAGCTGCACAGCTCCATCGATGAACTAGTGTACTGCACATCCACCCCTATTGATTTGAATAGGAGGGTGCAGTACCCAGTCATGGCCACTGTACAGTCAACAGAGCTGTGCAGCTACACATCTGAGCAGTTCTGGCGCCACAGATACCTCCTGGAATAGCTGATCAATGGGAGTGCCGGGTGTCCCATCCCCACTGATCAGACATTGGTGACCTATGCTAAGGAAAAAAACTGAGAAAAAAGTGGCAAAAATAATTTTTTAGAGTGGAATAAAAATTTTCCTTCAGTTTTTGTATATTGTTTTTTCACTGGAGCTAGTGTTTTTTTTTTAATTCTAGGAAGATTTGAACTTCATGTGATCGCTTGTTCTATATACTGCAATGCCACAATATTGCAGTATATAGAGAAAATCATGGTCGCCTATGAAGCCCAGCTCCAGACTGGTATTCAGAGCTACCATCATGGCAAAAAGAGAGACACTCGACAAGCCCACGGCTGCCATCACAATCTATCGGCACTGTGTTTCAGCATCGCAAGGGAGTGGAGGGCATGTGAAACGGACTGCGTGCTTTAAATGCCGTCAAAGATTGACAGCGGAATTTAAGGGGTTCGCAGAAGTTGAGCAGAACTCTGCTACACCCAATGCAGTTAAAGGCTAATGCCGGCTGTGTAACACTATCAACATCTGGTATGATGTAGACTGAGTTTCTGAGCCTGAATCATACACAGGGACCCAACATTGGATGAACCTGTATGTCTAATGTTAGGAAGGATGGGGGGAGGGAGTTTATAAAGGGTAAATTGAAAAGTTGATCAATGTTACCAATTTAATAAGATGAGCGACCCCTGTAAGAGAATCCTTGTATAAACCACTGCCCAGTTGGCCTTGCACTAGGCAGGCTGAACAATGTGTATACATTTTGGCCAAGTGCTCCTTTAAGCAAGGAATTGTTTTTTGGGTTTTTTTTCTGAACATGTACAATTCTAATTGAATGTTTTGTATACTATTTGTATTCTGGCCATAATAATTTGGATACACCCAATTGTTTGTCAACCTGAATTTTAGATTTCACTATTCTTAAAGGGAATCTGTTGGTAGGTTTTTGCTATGCAATCTAAGGACACCATGAGGTAGAGGTTAAAACACCGATTTCAACGATGTGTCACATATCCAGCTGCGTGCTGTTTATTAATTATTCTAAAGGTTTTATCATCTGCTACAGCAGTGGTAAATCCTAGTCCAACTCCGCCCCATTCTTTGATAAGCAGCTCACTATCTACAGCTGTGTACATACAGAACCTGGTGTGGGCGGGGTTAGCTTTCTCTGCTCTGCTGCTTTGCTAAATCTAATAACTCTGATTTTATCAGAACCACTGCACCCAGTAAACTAAGTGGTACGTTGTTGGAATCAGGGTCATTTTGCCTCCATCATGCGGCTCTTTGATGAGTTAGCAAAAACCTGCTGACAGATTCCCTTTTAAAGCTACCTGATGGGTACTATCAGACGTCTTTGTCTTGAACCATATACACAATGTTAAGCCAAGTATGAATGTTTATGGTGGAGTAGAGGGGAACATCATCTATACAAGGCATATGGCCATCTTTATGTTAGTGCTGTCACTTTTATAGTGCAGCTATTTTGTTAGCAGCTTTGTGTAATATTAAAGGGAGTTTCCCATAGAATGTTTGTCATTTGTCAGTGCTAAATATTTTTCTTTACGAATCCCAACCAGTACTAGTGTGGGGATCCGACGTCCCCCAACTGAGTGCTCTGCTGTATGCGCACACTGCTTTGTACAAACTCCTCAAGCATACATCTTTGTGAAGAGGAAGAGGGGACAGAGAGGACGTGGGATCCTTTTAACAGTATCTGTAGTCAAAAGCCATTTCCTTACCTTTTCGTCAAACTGCATAATGCTGGTAAGAATGCATAAATGTCTATAAGAGGGATGTATTGAGTCATACCGAGATTTAGGTTAGATGAAAATCTTTCAATGTAGATATGGTCTTACAACAGAATGATGCTAATGTGCCACATGCAACATTAAGTATAAATTGACACATCTGTACATAATTTCTTTTTCTTCATGGCTCCTTTAAACTACATGAATTTGTATAAAGATGAAATCTTCTTACAACAAATTATCCATTTACTTCTTTTATTCCTGTGTGAGAACACAAACAGTCAATAAATATTTGGATTGTAACTAATGATTTCTGTATAGTGTGCCTGAATTATTGGAAGAAAACAAAAGGCAAATCCTCAGCAAAATGTCAGGAATCTCAGATTAGATCGACTGAGAATGCAGAACATCACAAAAGAAGAGCTATTACAGCCCTTAAAAGAAATTATGTCTTCATGATCAAGGGGCCCAGAAAAAGAGCCAGTGATGTACTTTGGCCCATCCATATGTACATCACAGAAGCAAAGCTTGATAACCAGGTTCTATGGAATTGTAGGTCAATTTTTTTGACTGGAATATCCATCTGACTCGCCAAATCTCTTCTACTGAGGTTGAATATTTGGATCTGCGACTGCTAATTTAAGATGATTTAGTTTCTATGACATTGTTTCGTAAATGAATTGACGTCCGGATTATAACCGCTTTTGTTCTCAACTTGTGGAAAAGGTTTTACTGACAAGAATGGGCTGGTCTGGCCATGGGCCACATCAACAAGACTCCGGTACTGTTAACAGCTCTGTCACTTGTGCCAGCAGGCCGTAGGACATTCTGGCCTGCTGGAGGCCGGCGCCATGCAGGGGATGTTGGTCAGTACGATGACATCACTGCATCTACAAGACAGGATAGAAGAGGAGACTGTGGCCAGATTAAGTGAGTATTCATTTTTTTTTTCTGTGGGCTGTGGTGACAATACTATGCGGGGGAAGTGACATGGTCATTGGCAAAGTACTGGAGGAGCGATATGTATCACTGAGGTTGTTCGCTTAGTGATGTGAACCTAGGGAAAAATGCTCCAGCACACTAAGGGGTTCATAGCTGATTTTTTTTTTTTTTTTTTTTATTAACAGCTGAAGAGTGGGTGGAGGCTTTTGACCATATCAGCACTCCAGGGTGGGGTTTAGAAGGTACATAGTCAACTTCTTGATCATTCAGTGTTCCGTATGCCTGGAGGCGAGAGCTCCAGAGCTATGTTTATAGTGTAAGCTAATTGCAGGACCCTGTTGTTTTTCCTGAGTGGGCGGATTCCCGCAGCCATATAGACTGTGCTATGTGTTCTCTTTTGTTATCCCGTTATGTCAAAAAGGTCATGTTATTTTTGCAGAACTTTTCACTGCCTTGTGCCATATCTTTTAATAAACAGTAGAAGTCTCTAACAAGAAACGTTCCTGTGTTTGGCTCATGTGGCTGATCAGAGGTAATCTACCACAGGGATCATAATGGGTAAGAATGCTAAGGCTATGTTCTCTTGATGTGCTTTTGGTGTGTTTTTGATGCCACATATATTTTCAGTGTCTTACAGTTCCAAGACTTTCAATTGAGATGTATCGCGCCACAGAGACCCATCTCTGCGCCACATTACCAATACAAGTCCCCAGCCAATCAGAGGCTGATGGCGGCTGGCCTGGGCAGTGTATGATGTCACTGCCATGCGCTATGAAGGAGAAGAGAACTCTGTTCACCAAGGGAGCGTAGGCCAGATGAGGACTTTTTATAATGTGGATGTGAACAGCAGCAAAAATTACTGCAATATGAAGACCAGGCTCAGGCACCATTACAGCAATATGGGGACCAGGCTCAGGGACCATTACTGCAATATGGGGACCAGGCTGGGAGACCATTACTGCATTATGTGTTGCAGGTTGGGGGACCATTACTGAAAGATGTGGACCAGCCTGGAGGACCATTAATGCAAGATGGGGATCATGCTGGGGGACCATTACTGAAAGAAGGGTTCCGCTGGGGGACATTTACTGCAAGATGGGGATCAGGCTGAGGGACATTACTGTAAGATGGGGACCAGGATGGGGGAAATTGCTTCAAGATGTTGGCCAGAATTACGATATGGTGATAATTGAAAGACTATTACTGTATGAGGCCAATTGGGGGACAAGAAAAAAAGAAAACGCTTGAAAAAAAATTGCCACTAAAAATGTTGTTTTATTTACAAACTAAAGTAAACAGAAAGTGAACGTTTATTATCGCCACATCTGTAATGACCCAAGTTATAAAATGGCACCATAACCCATACGGTTAATGCCATTTAAGGACATTAAATAAATAGCAAGCCAAAAATGTAAAAAATGGATCAAATAGCGCTAAAAATGTCATCTCATCTTGCAAACAATGTGGCCCGTCAAATTCAAATTTTTTTCTATGTGCGCGCCATATACCCAGCCGCGTTTGAGACCCCTGGTCTAGGGAACTGGTCATAGCACTATGTGGTTTGTTTGCATAGAGGTGGAATGTGAGGGGGGTCCTGGAAAAGAAGAAAGCCAAAGATGTCTCTGTGTTACATTTTGAAGGAATAAGTGGTCATGACTTTCTGGGCCGAATGGAAGGAAAAGTGAATGACTACGATCAGCGAGAACATCACTGATGAGAACCTTGACAGGCAGGGTCAGACTGGGGTGAATTGGGTCCGACAGCTATATGCAAATACCTGTTAACCACTCCCTGTTATAGTGGAGTGTCTACTGTAAAACACAGGCTGCTCCTGCACATCAACTATGCGCACACCATAACTGGTGCTAGGACTATGGCCACTTGGTACCCCGCTAATCACCTCATCGCTCCTGCGTCCCGGAGTATTGCTGGATGGGGATCGCGGCGTGCTCATCCTGCGCTGTCGGCGGCGAAACTTCAGGTCTCGCGCATGCGCTGTAGGATGCGGCCGCGCGTATTGCCTGCACCTTTAACCACTGCGGTGTCCTGACCCGGAAGCACCACCTGGCCAATGGAGTCGCGCTGACAGGTATATCAGGCTGCCCTCCCTTTAGTGGAGGCACCTGATTATTATGTATCTCTCAGTGCCAATATTTAGGCTCCTGTTATCTGGTTTCCCAGTGCACTTTTCTTTCTTGTGGCTACCCGTTCTTCGGTTTCTAGGTCCCTTTCTATGTGTTTTCCCTGTGCCCTGCCACTCTGTGGTCATTAGCTTTCTCTCCTAGTTTTTCCTACCGCTGCCCACTTGGTACCAGCTGTCAAGGTACTTGAGCCCCCTGGGCCTGCCCCTAGCGATCCCTGTATAGGGGTCGGTTTCATCTGGTTAGCTCACCCAGGGGGGTTGGTACTGCAACCCAGAGGGTCCACTCTAGGAAGCTCGCCTCTCCAAGGCGTTACAGCATGATCAGGCCATGGACCCCGCCGGTGCTGCTTACTCCGCCCAGAAAGAATTGACCTCACTGTGCGAGAATCAAAGCCGCATTATGTCCTGTATGCAATCTATGGAGTCTATGCTATCTTCCCTACAGGCCTTAAACCCGGTAAATGCCACCCAGCTTGCCAGCCTTCAACAGGAGCTTGCACAGCAGCGTGATACGCAATCTCACATGCTGAGTTACATGGCCTCTGTGGACGACCGTCTGTACAACCTTCAGTCCGCCGCCACAGCCTCTGCACAGGCTCCATCTCGTGACCCTGAGCCGGCCCCTGCTCCACATCCTCCGCCACGCCTAGGGAAGCCGCCTAGATATAGTGGAGAGCCTAAACTTTGCTGGGGTTTTCTGAACCATTGCCACCTTTTTTTGAGCTACTACCCCAGCAATACCCCACCACCGGGCCAAAGTGGCGTTTATAGTGTCTCATCTAGAGGGAGAGGCCCAAGCTTGGGTAAATCCCCTATGGGAACGTGACAACTGTTGTGAATGTGCTAAAAATGGTTTCTGAGCAGAGGCTCCCTCTGGTAGTTACTGACAGTACTGAACCTTTCAGCGAGGAATGGCAATCTGGGATCACGGACTGGTCTGATATAAGGGAGGTTCCCTCCCATGATGGTTGCCGGTAATCAATTATTCTTGTCTCAATTGTGGTTCCTGGTTCATTTGGAAGCTTGCTGAGTCTTGCCTGCATCTTATGCTATCAGATAAGATATTTTCTGCTTTTATTTTTGTGCTTGCTTTTTGCATTGTTCCCTGCACTTCTGTGGAGGTCAGCCAGGTCCCCTCCGGGGGCTTGTGCTCCTCTCAGTTTATCTGGAGCCACTGTTGTTTGTTCATTTGCTTTTTCCTGTTTTTTCAGTGGCTGCAGCTTAGTTTTGTTACCCCAGAGAACTGATTTAGGTGGTAAGGTCGTGTGATCTCAGGTGTTTTTGCAATCAGTAGAGTTGGTATTTTTAGGGTTTTTTTTGGATTGCAGTGAGTATCCTTTCCTGTACTTTTCTGTCTAGACAGATTGGGCCCCAGCGTTTGCTCATTCTATTTTCTGTCTGTGTCCGTACTTCTTCTTGTCTAACCGCCATTACATGTTTGGGGGCTTCCTATTTTCTTTGGGGATCTGCTCCGGGGCAGATAGCTTTCATCTTTCTGCCTTTAGGTGTAGTTATCTCTCAGGCTGTGACGAGGCGTCTAGGATCAACGTAGGAACGCTCCACGGCTACCTCTAGTTGTGTGGTTAGTTCAGGTTACTGCAATCCAATAGGTTCCAGCCTCTCTGGTGTATTGCCGTTTTTGCTTACTCTCCTCAGCTACCAAAACATAACAGACAACCCCATAGTTTCTAGTCTGCCCACCTTTTTTTATACATTTCGTAGAGTTTTTGATGAGCCAGGTCAGCTGGCTTCCACCACTGAGTCTCTCTTTGGGGGCTTCCAGAAAAAGCCAAGTGCAGCCACTTATTGTCATGGGTGTATCGCCACGAAGATCGTCGCGATTACACATTCTGACTTCTCGCAGCTGAGTTGCTGGTGCTTTGTGTTTGGCAATGAGGGAGTTAATTCTACCTAGCTCTGTGCTAAGACTAGGTCCAGCCCCGCCCGGCTGCAGTTGATTATGCACTAATTAGCTCCCTTCATATACCTGCCAGTTTGCTTGGGAGATGTCGGTGAAAGCATTCATTCTGACCAGCAGAGCGGATCGTTTCTGAGAAGACTTAAGCTAAGAGTGCCTGTTGTGGTTAATCCTCTCCTCGCTTATTGTTTATCTCCTTAACCTTTTGTGTTCCCTCTGTGTTGTTGTTTTTGTATGCAAGGCAGTATTTACTTTACCCCTTGTCTGTCTCGTGTGTCTAATACTGTTAGTAAGCTGTGATCTGCCCATTCCCTTTGGTGGTAATCAGGGTCCTTCTCAGGACTGGATTACAGTGGTCAGGGATCTACAGGAGACAGGGTTAGGCTGGCGGCCTGGACCTCTGTACCATTAACAGTATCTCCAGGTAGAGGGACTAGTCAGGACCCAGTTTAGGGTCAGCATAGACCCCGGTCCACCTCTATCCTGAGACAGCGTGACATTTTCACCGACCATACTAAAGATTCTCCCCAGCCACCATGGATCCAGTAGCCCATTTAGCTCAGCAGTTGCAGAGTTTGTCCATGGAGCTGACGGACGTTAAATCCAAGGTTTTGTACCCCCGGGAGCAAGCCAGATCTGAACCTAAAGTGGCTCTCCCGGACAGGTTTACTGGTGGGCGGGACAAGTTTTTTACTTTCCGGGAAGCATGTAAATTGTATTTTCGGCTGCGGCCGCGGTCGTCGGGGAGTGAGGATCAGAGGGTGGGAATTGTCATCTCACTCTTACAAGGGGACCCTCAATCCTGGGCGTTCTCTCTCCCCCCGGGCTCCCCGGCTCTCCAGTCAGTGGACTGATTTTTTACAGCCCTGGGTCTGGTATATGATGACCCGGATCGGGTCTCCCTTGCTGAAATGAAGTTACGTAGGATACAGCAGGGAGATCGTCCGGCGGAGGAATTTTCTTCAGAGTTCCGTAGGTGGGCCACGGATACTCAGTGGAATGACCCGGCTCTTAGGAGCCAGTTTTGTCAAGGTTTATCTGATAAATTAAAAGATGTGTTGGCTCAGTATGATTCTCCCCCGTCACTGGAGGCCGCTATGGCTCTTGCAATTCGCATTGATAGACGGCTTCGGGAGAGGTGTGGGGTAACTCCGCCCCCTGTGATGACTCCACCTCCTTCTAAAGTCCCTAATATTGAGGTTCCCCTGGTTTGTTCTGAGGAACCTATGCAGTTGGGAGGGACATCATACCGAGGGAGGGGGTCGGCAGTACGTCGCAAAACAAGAAGGTGTTTCTTCTGCGGGAGAAAGGGACATTTTATTGAGGGGTGTCCATCCCGTACTGCACTGAGCAAGAAGTCGCCGGAAAACTATTAATCCCAGGTTGTGTGGTGAACGGCAATCTGGGAGTATGTATTTCGTCCCCAAGTCCGTCTCAGTTTCTCGTACCAGCGGAGGTGGTGGTAGGTACGAGAACTGAGAGGATTTCTGTTCTTCTGGATAGTGGGGCCGGGGCTAATCTGGTGGACGCTCGGTTTGCCCAGGTTCAGGGTATGCAACTGAGTGTACTAGCCAAACCTATCCCCATATTCTCTATCGACGCCAGGCCTCTCGGTCAAGTAGCTTTTTGCAAGCCGTACATAACATTGACCTTCGAGTGGGGGCAATACATAAAGAACTATTGTCTTGTTATGTGTTGGAGGGTCTCCCCACTCCTATTGTGTTGGGTCTTCCTTGGTTAACTAAACATAACCCAGTTATTAATTGGCAAACCAGAGAGATAAGCCAGTGGGGTGAATTTTGCAATAGTAACTGCATGAACACGGTCATCAGTGCGGTCGTGCCTAGAACCTTACCTCCTTTTCTGGAGGACTTTGAGGATGTGTTCTCAGAGGAGGGGTGTCAAGAATTACCTCCTCATCGCGAATATGACTGTTCTATAAAATTGCTTCCTGATGCTAAGTTACCTAAATCTAGGTTATATAACCTTTCTGGTCCTGAGAGGCAGGCTATGAAGGACTATATTTCGGAAAGTCTGGCCAAGGGGCATATTAGACCTTCATCTTCCCCAGTGGCCGCGGGGTTCTTCTTTGTGAAGAAAAAAGATGGAGGCCTACGCCCTTGCCTGGATTTCCGTGAGCTTAATCGGATTACGGTCCGAGATCCGTATCCGCTCCCACTTATTCCTGATCTCTTCAATCAGATTGTCGGCGCCAAATGGTTCTCTAAGTTGGATCTCAGGGGGGCGTATAATCTGATTAGGATAAAGGAGGGGGATGAGTGGAAGACGGCGTTTAACACTCCGGAGGGACATTATGAGAACCTTGTCATGCCTTTCGGTCTGACTACTGCCCCGGCGGTGTTTCAACATTTTGTTAATGACATCTTTCGCCACCTTGTGGGACAGTTTGTGGTCGTTTATTTAGATGACATCTTAATTTACTCGCCGGATCTTGTGTCTCATCAGGAGCATGTGAGACAGGTGTTGCAGATCTTGCGAGACAATAAACTGTACGCTAAATGGGAAAAATGTGTATTCGCCGTTCAGGAACTTCAGTTTTTGGGTTTCCTGGTGTCAGCTTCCGGTTTCCGTATGGACCCTGGGAAAGTGAGAGCTGTGCTTGAATGGGATCGGCCAGAGGATCTTAAAGCACTGCAGCGTTTCCTGGGGTTTGCTAACTACTACCGGAAGTTTATTCGTAATTTCTCATCTGTTGTCAAACCTCTCACTGACATGACTAAAAAAGGGACGGATTTTTCTAGGTGGTCTGACAAAGCTTGTCAAGCATTTTCCTCCTTGAAAAAATGTTTTGCTTCGGCACCCATACTCATTCAACCAGATGCATCACAACCGTTCATTGTGGAGGTAGACGCATCTGACGTAGGGGTGGGTGCGGTATTATCTCAAGGTCCGTCTCCTGGTAAATGGCATCCGTGCGCCTTCTTCTCTAAAAAATTGTCGTCCGCCGAGAGGAATTATGATGTCGGCAATAGGGAACTCTTGGCCATTAAGTTGGCTTTTGAGGAATGGCGTCACTTTTTGGAGGGGGCAGTCCACCCGGTCACCGTCATTACTGATCACAAGAACCTGCTGTATCTAGAATCGGCAAAACATCTGAATTCCAGACAAGCTAGATGGTCGTTGTTTTTTACCAGGTTTAATTTTGTCGTCACATACCGTCCTGGGTCAAAAAATGTAAAGGCTGATGCCTTATCTCGTAGTTTCCCAGGGGCCGGGAAGACGGATGACCCGGTTCCTATTCTTCAGGAGGGAGTTGTTGTGTCGGCTGTATGCTCTGAGCTTGAGGAGGAGGTATTGGAGGCTCGGGGGACGCCCCTGTAGGACCTCCAGGGAAACTGTTTGTTCCAGATCAGTTAAGACAAAAGGTTATCGAGGCACATCATAATTCTGCTTTGGCAGGACACCCAGGGAGTAAAGCAACTGTGGATCTCCTTTCACGCCGGTTTTGGTGGCCTAACTTAAATAAAGAGGTGGTAACTTTTGTCGCGTCCTGCGAGGTTTGTGCGCGCTCTAAGACCCCACATACCCGTCCTTCTGGGGCCCTCTTACCTTTGAAAATCCCAGAGCGTCCATGGACTCATCTGTCAATGGACTTCATTACGGACCTCCCTCCGTCGTCAGGGAAAACTGTCATACTAGTTGTAGTTGACAGGTTCAGTAAGATGGCACATTTTATTGCTCTTCCTGCTCTTCCTAATGCTAAAACTCTGGCGCAGGTGTTCATTGGGGAGATTGTGAGACTTCACGGGTTGCCTTCTGATGTGGTGTCAGATCGGGGGTCTCAGTTTGTGTCCAAGTTCTGGAAGGCATTTTGTTCACGTCGGGGGATGCAATTGTCATTTTCCTCGGCTTTTCATCCGCAGACCAATGGTCAGACAGAGCGTCTGAATCAGAGTCTAGAGACATATCTTCGGTGTTTTGTCTCAGAGAACCAGGAGGACTGGTCTTCTTTCTTGCCTCTGGCAGAGTTCGCTCTTAACAATAGGCGGAGCGAGTCCACTGGTAAGTCCCCATTTTTTGGGGCATATGGTTTTCACCCCCAGTTTTGTACTTTCAATGGGGGGGGCCCTTCTGGGGTTCCTGAGGAGGAACGATTCTCGTCGTCACTTGCTTCAGTGTGGAGAGGAGTGCTGAATAATCTGAGTGCTATGGGGAACCGTTACAAACGTATGGCTGATAGGAGGAGAGTGTCTGGTCCGGACCTTAGTGTGAACGATCTGGTATGGTTGTCTACCAAGAATATAAAACTCAAGGTTCCCTCCTGGAAACTGGGTCCCAGGTTCATCGGGCCGTACAGGATCAGTTCTATAATTAATCCTGTGGCATTTCGTCTGGACCTCCCTCCTACGTTTAAAATCCACAATGTGTTCCACAAATCGTTGCTTAAGAGGTACGTGGCACCAGTTATACCTCACCTCTACCTCCTCCTCCTGTGGTGGTCAATGGTAACTTGGAATTTCAGGTGTCAAAGATCATTGACTCACGTCGGAATCGCCGGTCCCTTCAGTACTTGGTTCATTGGAAGGGGTATGGTCCTGAGGAGAGGACGTGGGTTCCTGCGTCTGATATTAACGCAGATCGTTTGGTTCGGACCTTCCACACAACTCACCTGGACAGACCTGGCCCTGAGGGTCCGGAGGCCCCTCGTAGAAGGGGGGGTACTGTCATGGGTGTATCGCCACGAAGATCGTCGCGATTACACATTCTGACTTCTCGCAGCTGAGTTGCTGGTGCTTTGTGTTTGGCAATGAGGGAGTTAATTCTACCTAGCTCTGTGCTAAGACTAGGTCCAGCCCCGCCCGGCTGCAGTTGATTATGCACTAATTAGCTCCCTTCATATACCTGCCAGTTTGCTTGGGAGATGTCGGTGAAAGCATTCATTCTGACCAGCAGAGCGGATCGTTTCTGAGAAGACTTAAGCTAAAGGGTATGCCACACTAAACAGCGTCGCTAACGAGATCGCTAAAATACGTCACTATTTAGCGATCTCGTTCGTGACGCTAACGTGTGTGGCATGTAGCAACGACGTGGCCCCTGCTGTGATCTCGCTGATCGTTCACTAGAGTTCTGGACCGTATTTAGATCGTTGGCGTCCCGCTGGTGAGCCTATATCGCTGTGTCTGGCACCTTTTGTGAGCGATGTGCGCTGTTTTTTACATCGCAATGACCGTTAAAGTCGTTAATGAGATCGCTAACCGCTTTTGAGTCGTTAACGAGATCACTAAGTGTGGCAGCTACTAGCGACATTAAAACGATCACAAAAACGATCTCATTAGCTTGCGTCGTTATTGAGATCGCTAACGAGATCACTAAGTGTGGCAGTACCTTAAGAGTGCCTGTTGTGGTTAATCCTCTCCTCGCTTATTGTTTATTTCCTTAACCTTTTGTGTTCCCTCTGTGTTGTTGTTTTTGTATGCAAGGCAGTATTTACTTTACCCCTTGTCTGTCTCGTGTGTCTAATACTGTTAGTAAGCTGTGATCTGCCCATTCCCTTTGGTGGTAATCAGGGTCCTTCTCAGGACTGGATTACAGTGGTCAGGGATCTACAGAGACAGGGTTAGGCTGGCGGCCTGGACCTCTGTACCATTAACAGTACCTCCAGGTAGAGGGACTAGTCAGGACCCCAGTTTAGGGTCAGCATAGACCCCGGTCCACCTCTATCCTGAGACAGCGTGACACTTATGGAATAGATGAATCTGTGCTCGTACATACCGCTCCATTCTAATGTCGAAAAAAGGAGCATAATCTGCAGATCGGTGCAGGTCCCAGCAGTCGGACCCCCACCAATCAATCATTTATTATCACTTATCCTTTGGACACGATCACACGTTCAGTATTTGTTCCACTTCTGAATTTGACTTACAAATACTGATGTAGAAAACTGACCAATCAGAGGAAAAGTATAATAGAAACACGTCACCTACTTCTGCATTTTCCACCCACTCCTGGGTTTGGCTTACAAATACTGAGGTTAAATACTGACCAAATACTGAATGTGTGAACGTGGCCTTGGGATAGGTGATTACTTGTTTTCACCGTAGAACCCCTGTAAGTGCATATTTGCACATGGAAACACGAGAAGCAATGGAATGAAAATGAAAGGGAGAAGATACAGATTAAGTATTAGAAAAAAACATTTTGACAGTGAAGGTGATCAATGCGTGGAACAGGCTGCCATGAGAGGTGGTGAGTTCTTCAATATAAGTCTTCAAACAGAGGATGGACAGTCATCTGTCTGGGATGGTTTAGTGAATACAGCATTAAGCAGTGGGTTGGACACAATGACCCTGTCCCTTCCAACTCTGACATTCTATGATTTAATTATTCTATGATATACAGTTGTCACACACGGGAATTTCAGCCACCGGGCGGCATTATAGACTTATTTGCTATTTTAAAACACTGATGATGGAATAAGGCCCCTTAACAACCAGTGTTTTTATTCGTATCGGTGGTCTTAAACCCCTTAACGACCAATGACGGATCTATCCATCATTGGATGCCTCCACTGTTTGGTGCGGGCTTCGGCAATGAGCCCGCACGTTTTCCGGCACATGACAGCTGATCTGATCAGTTGACGTGCCGCTAACAGCCGCCGGAGGAATAGCGATCCTTTCGCTGCTCTTATCCTGTTAAATGTCACTGTCAAACGCTGACAGTGGCATTTAACTTGCATGTCCGGCAATCGCGCTGGAAATCCGCCCATCGGTGACCCTGTCACGTGATCGTGGGTCACCGATGGGTTGTTAACATAAGCAAAACCCCAACAAAAAAAAGATTTAAAATATAACCTTTATTATACCTAATTAAAATCGGGACATACAACAAAACAACACACACGTTAATAAATGTGCACATTATATTCACCCTAAAAATGATCCCTGAACTGTGCATCTGCCTGGCTGCGGAGGTTGGCACCCTAAGATAGCCCACACGAGATTGGTGTCCCTGCTCACCATCAGCTGACCCTATAATCCTATTGTGCCCTCACAATTAGTGCCCTCTGATAAACCTGCACAACAAATGAAGATAGTCCTTTTAATAAAGGTCAGAAAAGCAGGCAGTGCACTGACTGATATTAATTGATATTCAACTTAAATATTTGTGAGTGAACCCCTCAATCTGATATCCCACCTGCGCTGGCCCCTACCTACCAGCGGAGGTTGGCATCCTAATGTTAAGCGAGAATGGCGCCCCAGCTCCTCATCGGCTATCCCTCAATGACCATTATAATATATATATATATATATATATATATATATATTACAGTACAGACCAAAAGTTTGAACACACCTCATTCAATGATTTTTCTGTATTTTCATGACTATGAAAATTGTAGAATCACACTGAAGGCATCAAAACTATGAATTAACACATGTGGAATTATACATTACACTTTACAAAAACGTGTGAAATAACTGAAAATATGTCTTATATTCTAGGTTCATCAAAGTAGCCTCCTTTTGCTTTGATTACTGCTTTGCACGCAGAAAAGGTGAACGGATGGACTCTACATGCCTGGTTCCCACCGTGAAGCATGGAGGAGGTGGTGTGATGTGTGGGGTGCTTTGCTGGTGACACTGTTGGGGATTTATTCAAAATTGAAGGCATACTGAACCAGCATGGCTACCACAGCATCTTGCAGCAGCATGCTATTCCATCCGGTTTGCGTTTAGTTGGACCATCATTTATTTTTCAACAGGACAATAACCCCAAACCACCTCCAGACTGTGTAAGGGCTATTTGACCAAGAAGGATAGTGATGGGGTGCTACGCCAGATGACCTGGCCTCCACAGCCACCAGACCTGAACCCATTCGAGATGGTTTGAGGTGAGCTGGACCGCTCACCGCTTCAATTTTGAATAAATCCCCAACAGTGTCACCAGCAAAGCACCCCCACACCATCACACCACCTCCTCCATGCTTCACGGTGGGAACCAGGCATGTAGAGTCCATCCGTTCACCTTTTCTGCGTGCAAAGCAGTAATCAAAGCAAAAGGTGGCTACTTTGAAGAACCTAGAATATAAGACATATTTTCAGTTGTTTCACACTTTTTTGTAAAGTGTAATGTATAATTCCACATATGTTAATTCATAGTTTTGATGCCTTCAGTGTGATTCTACAATTTTCATAGTCATGAAAATACTGAAAAATCTTTGAATGAGAAGGTGTGTCCAAACTTTTGGTCTGTACTGTATGTATATATATATATATATATATATATATATATATATATATATTATATCTCCATTGGGCACGTTGCATGTTAATAACGGGTATAGCCATCAGTATGGGGCATATCAAGCTGAACACCATGTAATTTGCACAATATGTATATAAATTTGATGTCCGCTATCATAAAAAGAGGGGTACTTATCAGAATGATGTCATAAAGCCTCTACGCGTTTCACCAGACGGCTCATCAGGAGGTCAGATGAATGGATATTGCATGGTGTCCACAGTACAGTCTCTGTATTTTATAGAGTAAATTCACCAAAGACTCCTCCCCCCATCTCCAGGGCAACAGGCTAACAGCCAAAGAAAAATGTCCCAACCTATAATAACCTCAACCTATTGGGTCTTGTAAGTCGATAGATAGATCAAGGCTACTCCAAAATGGCCCATGTGTTACTAACATAATGCACTCATTTCACGGGTGCCGCCTCATAGATAGTCTGTCATTCTCTACCTGCCCTCCATGTGTAGAGCAGAAGTCTATCACTCCCTACCTGCCCTACATGTATAATGCGGTGGTCTGTCACTCCCTACCTGCCATCTATGTGTATTGTGGGGTCTGTCACTCCCATTTTGCCTTCCATGTGTTGTGCAGGAGTCTGTCACGATCTACCTGCCCTCCATGTGTAGTGTGGGGTCTTTCACTCTCTTCCTGCCCTCTATGTAGTGACGGGTCTGTCTCCCACTCTCTACCTGCGTGCTATGTGTAGTGTGGGGTTCTGTCACTATCTACCTGCCCTCCATGTGTAGTGTGGGGTCTATCAGTCCTACCTGACCCTCCATATGTACTGCAGGTTTCTGTCACTCTCTACCTGCCCTCCATGTGTACTGTCGGGCTCTTTCACTCTCTACCTGCCCTCTGTGTAGTGACGGGTCTGTCTCCCACTCTCTACCTGCCCTCTATATGTAGTGTGGGTTTTAACTCTCTTTACCTGCCCTCCATGTGAAATGTTCTCTCACTATCTACCTACACTTCCAGCAAGCATCGGACTGGAGCACCCTGCGCCTACCAAAGAAAATCATTCTTGGGGCCCACTTTGTAAATACATAGAAATAAATACAATACCACCACATTTTGGTACAAACTCAATGATAAATGTCTCCTGGTGCTTATTAACCATATAGAGTCTGCCTATGGGGAGTGCATTATACAATATAGAGTCTGCCTATATGGGGGGGTGCATTATACTATAGGGTCTGCCTATGGGGGGTGCATTATACTATAGAGTCTGCCTATGGGGGGTGCATTATACAATATAGAGTCTGCCTATTGGTGGTGCATTATGCTATAGTCTGCTTATGGGGAATGCATTATACAATATGGAGCCTGCCTATAGAGGCCTATAGGGAGTGCATTATAGCAAATAGTTTGCCTATGGGGAGTGCATTATACAATATAGAGTCTGCTTATGGGGAGTGCATTATACAATATGGCATCTGCCTATGGGGGGTGCATTATACTATATAGAATCTGCCTATGGGGTGCACTATAAATAGAGTCTGCCTATGGGGTGCATTATACAATATAGAGTCTGCCTATGAGGGGTGCATTATACTATATAGAGTCTGCCTATGGGGGGTGCATTATACTATATAGAGTTTGCCTATGGGGGGTGCATTATATTATATAGAGTCTGCCTACGGTGGTGCATTTTACAGTGTATAGACTGCCTATGGGGGTGCATTATACTACAGTCATGGCCAAAAGTTTTGAGAATGACACAAATATTATATTTTCACATGATCTGCTGCCCTCTGGTTTTTATGTGTGTGTTTGACAGATGTTTTTATCACAGACAGAAATATAATTGCAAACATATGAGTAACAAAAGCTTATATTGACAGAATGAGTTAATGCAGCAAGTCAATATTTGCAGTGTTGACCCTTCTTCTTCAGGACCTCTGCAATTCTCCCTGGCATGCTCTCAATCAACTTCTGGACCAAATCCTGACTGATAGCAGTCCATTCTTGCACAATCAATGCTTTCATTTTGTCAGAATTTTTAGATTTTTGTTTGTCCACCCGTCTCTTGATGATTGACCACAAGTTCTCAATGGGATTAAGATCTGGGGAGTTTCCAGGCCATGGACCCAAAATCTCTATGTTTTGTTCCCTGAGCCATTTAGTTATCACCTTTGCTTTTTGGCAAGGTGCTCCATCATGCTGGAAAAGGCATTGTTGATCGCCAAACTGCTCTTGGAGGGTTGGGAGAAGTTGCTCTTGGAGGACATTCTGGTACCATTCTTTATTCATGGCTGTGTTTTTAGGCAAGACTGTGAGAGAGCCGATTCCCTTGGCTGAGAAGCAACCCCACACATGAATGGTTTCAGGATGCTTAACAGTTGGCATGAGACAAGACTGGTGGTAGCGCTCACCTTGTCTTCGAATGAGGCGTTTTCCTGATGTCCCAAACAATCGAAAAGGGGATTCATCAGAGAATATAACTTTACCCCAGTCCTCAGCAGTCCACTGCCTGTACCTTTTGCAGAATATCAGTCTGTCCATGATGTTTTTTCTGGAGAGAAGTGGCTTCTTTGCTGCCCTCCTTGAGACCAGGCCTTGCTCCAAGAGTCTCCGTCTCACAGTGCGTGCAGATGCACTCACACCTGCCTGCTGCCATTCCTGAGCAAGCTCTGCACTGCTGGTAGCCTGATCCCGCAGCTGAAACACTTTTAAGAGACTGTCCTGGCGCTTGCTGGTCTTTCTTTGGCGCCCTGGAGCCTTTTTGGCAACAATGGAACCTCTCTCCTTGAAGTTCTTGATGATGCGATAGATTGTTTACTGAGGTGCAATCTTTCTAGCTGCGATACTCTTCCATGTTAGGCCATTTTTGTGCATTGAAATGATGACTGCACGTGTTTCTTTAGAGATAACCATGGTTAACAGAAGAGAAACAATGATGCCAAGCACCAGCCTCCTTTTAAAGTGTCCAGTGGTGTCATTCTTACTTAATCATGACAGATTGATCTCCAGCCATGTCCTCATCAACACCCACACCTGTGTTAATGGAGCAATCACTGAAAAGAGGTTAGCTGGTCCTTTTAAGGCAGGGCTGCAATGATGTTGAAATGTGTTTTGGGGGATAAAGTTCATTTTCTAGCCAAATATTGACTTTGCAAGTAATTGCTGTTAAGCTGATCACTCTTTATAACATTCTGGAGTATATGCAAATTGCCATTAGAAAAAGTGAAGCAGTAGACTTTGTAAAAATTAATATTTGTGTCATTCTCAAAACTTTTGGCCATGACTGTATATAGAGTCTGCCTGAGGGGGTGCATTATACAATATAGAGTCTGCCTATGAGGGGTGCATTATACTATATAGAGTCTGCCTGAGGGGGTGCATTATACAATTTAGAGTCTGCCTATGAGGGGTGCACTATACTATATAGAGTCTGCCTACGGGGGTGCATTTTACAGTGTATAGACTGCCTACGTGGGTGCATTATTCTATACAGCATCTACCTATTGGGGTGCATTATACTACAGTTAAAACTAGATAAATAAAATGCCTTAAAACATTCTCTCTCTCATTTGGCAAATATTAATTGTGGTAATCCTAATTGACCTAAAACAGGAAAGGTTTATTCTGATTTCATGTCAGATTTTGAGAAAAACATACATATGTGTTTTTATATAGTGTATGTAAACTTCTGTTTTCATACATACAGTATATATGTGTCCCTATAGTTAGATTTCCTTTCTGTGGTAGAAAGATAAATAGTTTTGGAAGATTACCATTGTCCCTTCATTGTCTGCGCCATTGCATCCAAATAACCTGCTCACAATATCAAAGTATGTCACTGGGTGGGCGGGTTTTAAACAGTCAGTTTTGATGACATCACAAAGCACATAAACATCAGAGACATCAGATGACATCACAATTGGCATAGAATGAAGAAAGTGCAACACATGAGCCATCTTGTTTCATTAGAGCCTGACAGCCTGAAGGAAACAAGTCCAGGTAGGGAACTCTTCACTTATGACCTCACTCACAAATTGTATAGATGGGGGGTTAGAAGTGGGATTCAGAACTGCATTATTCACCTGAAAATCTTATCAAAAAGCGCTATATCCTATGTCCTGTGATTGTTATAATGATTCTATGATTAAAAAAAGTTATTGATCAGATTCTAAGGAAAATCTGCACATTTGGATTCTTTACTAAGCCAGTGTGAGCCCAGCCTAACAGGAGTCACCAATCTGGACCACCCCTTCCTTAAATGAGGACTTGCTGGTAATCAGCTGATCATTGTCACTGGTCTTGAAGACCCTCAGCAATCGGCTTTTTTTGCCCTCTGACACCCATGTGCTCTAATAAAAGCATATAGAAAGGGGTGGGCCAGTGAGACAACTCCACTTGGTTCCATTTTAGGGTAGCTTTGCCATTAATGTGAAAACGTTATCATAACATAAATTTAATTGCAGACTGCTACAGTTCTCCATTGTCAGCTCTCTTGGTCCTGTTGGATCAGGGGTGACCGGGAACTGACGCTTTATCGTGATCAGGAATTGCAGTATGACTCAATAAAAAATGAGTCTGGTGGTTATTTGCGGCCTGTGATTTTGTTTTATTAATTCTACTCTTGATGTTGGAAACTTGATACATAACACATCAGTGGCAGTTATTACGACAGGGCACATGACATCATAGATCTCACATGACATCACAGGGCACATGACATCACAGGGCACATGACATCACAGGGCACATCACATCATACATATCACAATTGGTACAGAATGTATAAAGTTATTATCCTGAACCCCCTTGTGTCCCCAGAGGAAGCATCTTGAGGAAGACAAGTCCAAGCAGGTAGCTGCTCAATTAACACTAAGGCCCATTCACACATTGTGTAGCTGTGGGGAGTTTGTGGTGACGTTTAGAACTGCACCATTTACCCCTAAAAAATCTCAGCTAACATCTCTCTCTTGTGTATTAGAATGATTCCTTAAATAGAACCGACCATTTACTCCTCTTTTTTGTACTGATAGGTGTTTTGTCTCATCTAGTTCAGATGATCTGCTGTAATGAAGCACGGACAGATGATGGTGGCGCAGCAGGAAGGCTGAGCAGTAACAACGGAGAACGTAGTAACACGATGGAAGCAGGAGGACCAGAACTGGAACCACAGGATATCATGAGCAAAATTGATTTAACGGCAACTGCGTAATAGAGTTGCAGACTCCGATCAGGCACAGATCAGAGTTGCATCAGTTTTCCTCGGGCATGGAGAGGGGGAAAAAAAGGTTTCTCCACCTTCTGCATTATGTCACTCTGTGAAAATCAGACACACTTAGATGTCATCCAAGTGGGGCCCAATTTTTTCATGGGCCCATAGACTTGCATTGCCAATTTTGATCTGACACTGATCAAAATCTGACTTTTCTCCGATTTTTTTTCCTTGGAGCACTGGGTCCGAGCAAAAAATCTGATATTTGCACAGCCCAATAGAATATCATAGATACGAGTGTTATCCGTCAAAACCACAGATAGCAAACTCATATATAATTATTTTACTCGTTTACATAGCGCCATTAATTCCACAGCGCTATGTATACATACTATGTATAGAAATAAATAAAATATTTATAAAGAAATATAGATATATATGCATTCATATATATGCTCTCCGATTTTCATAGACTGACAAAATGGAGAAACTTTTTTTCCCCTCTCCACCTCCGAGAGAAACTGATAAAACTCTGATCAAAGCCTGATCGGAGTCTGCAACTCTCGTATAGTTGGTTGTATGGCTAGGTATATAGTTGGTTGTATGGCTAGGTATATAGTTGGTTGTATGGCTAGGTATATAGTTGGTTGTATGGCTAGGTATATAGTTGGTTGCATGGCTAGGTATATAGGTGGTTGTGTGGCTAGGTATATAGTTGGTTGTATGGCTAGGTATATAGTTGGCTGTATGGCTAGGTATATAGTTGGTTGTATGGCTAGGTATATAGGTGGTTGTGTGGCTAGGTATATAGTTGGTTGTATGGCTAGGTATATAGTTGGTTGTATGGCTAGGTATGTAGTTGGTTGTATGGCTAGGTATATAGTTGGCTGTATGGCTAGGTATATAGTTGGTTGTATGGCTAGGTATGTAGTTGTTTGTATGGCTAGGTATATAGTTGGTTGTATGGCTAGGTATGTAGTTGGTTATATGGCTAGGTATATAGTTGGTTGTATGGCTAGGTATATAGTTGGTTGTATGGCTAGGTATATAGTTGGTTGTATGGCTAGGTATATAGTTGGTTGCATGGCTAGGTATGTAGTTGGTTGTATGGCTAGGTATATAGTTGGTTGTATGGCTAGGTATGTAGTTGGTTGTATGGCTAGGTATATAGTTGGCTGTATGGCTAGGTATATAGTTGGTTGTATGGCTAGGTATGTAGTTGTTTGTATGGCTAGTATATAGTTGGTTGTATGGCTAGGTATGTAGTTGGTTATATGGCTAGGTATATAGTTGGTGTATGGCTAGGTATATAGTTGGTTGTACGGCTAGGTATGTAGTTGGTTGTATGGCTAGTTATATAGTTGGTTGTATGGCTAGGTATGTAGTTGTTTGTATGGCTAGGTATGTAGTTGGTTGTATGGCTAGGTATATAGTGGGTTGTATGGCTAGGTATGTAGTTGGTTGTATGGCTAGGTATGGAGTTGGTTGCATGGCTAGGTATATAGTTGTTTTATGGCTAGTTATGTAGTTGGTTTGGCTAGGTATATAGTGGTTGTATGGCTAGGTATATAGTTGGTTGTATGGCTAGGTATGTAGTTGGTTGTATGGCTAGGTATGTAGTTGGTTGTATGGCTAGGTATGGAGTTGGTTGTATGGCTAGGTATATAGTTGGTTGTATGGCTAGGTATTAGTTGTTTGTATGGCTAGGTATGTAGTTGGTTGTATGGCTAGGTATATAGTGGGTTGTATGGCTAGGTATGTAGTTGGTTGTATGGCTAGGTATGGAGTTGGTTGCATGGCTAGGTATATAGTTGGTTTTATGGCTAGTTATGTAGTTGGTTGTATGGCTAGGTATATAGTGGGTTGTATGGCTAGGTATGTAGTTGGTTGTATGGCTAGGTATGTAGTTGGTTGCATGGCTAGGTATATAGTTGGTTTTATGGCTAGTTATGTAGTTGGTTGTATGGCTAGGTATATAGTTGGTTGTATGGCTAGGTATGTAGTTGGTTGTATGGCTAGGTATGTAGTTGGTTGTATGGCTAGGTATGTAGTTGGTTGTATGGCTAGGTATGGAGTTGGTTGTATGGCTAGGTATATAGTTGGTTGTATGGCTAGGTATGTAGTTGGTTGTATGGCTAGGTATAGGAATAGTTATATTTTGGGGACTATAAGACGCACTTAACTAGGGTGTAAGCTCCTAGGAGCAGGGTGTATATTGTATATTAGATTGTAAGCTCCTAGGAGCAGGGTGTATATGGTATATTAGATTGTAAGCTCCTAGGAGCCGGGTGTATATTATATATTAGAGTGTAAGCTCCTAGGAGCAGGTTGTATATTGTATATTAGAGTGTAAGCTCCTAGGAGCAGGGTGTATATTGTATATTAGAGTGTAAGCTCCTAGGAGCAGGGTGTATATTGTATATTAGATTGTAAGCTCCTAGGAGCAGGGTGTATATTGTATATTAGAGTGTAAGCTCCTAGGAGCAGGGTGTATATTGTATATTAGAGTGTAAGCTCCTAGGAGCCGGGTGTATATTATATATTAGAGTGTAAGCTCCTAGGAGCAGGGTGTAATTGTATATTAGATTGTAAGCTCCTAGGAGCAGGGTGTATATTGTATATTAGAGTGTAAGCTCCTAGGAGCAGGGTGTATATTGTATATTAGAGTGTAAGCTCCTAGGAGCAGGGTGTATATTGTATATGAGAGTGTAAGCTCCTAGGAGCAAGGTGCATTTATCTTTTCCCTTCCAGATCGACTCTCCTGAGCTTATAATACATGCAGATATACAGCAATATGCAGCAGGACAGATGTGATCCAGGGAAATATCCGATCGCCACTACTGGGGTCAGGAAGGAATTTTTTCCCCCCCTGAGGCAGAACTCTCCGGGGGGTTTCTTCGCCTTCCTCTGGATCTTGCGGTCCAGTGGCTCTCAGCCGGTCCTCAATGCCCACAGCTAGTTCTGTGGTCTGTAAAGAGACTGACCTGAGAGTCATTGTGATCATGGTTTAATTTCTTAAAGGGCCAGTAATATTTTTATTACAGTGTTGCTTATTGCTACTCCAATAAAAAAATAATAAGAAAGAAAATAAAAGTGTCATGGGAGTTTTTTTCTATTCACTTTCTCTTTACACAGTTACAATGATGGAGTGATCATTACTACCCTCAGTCCTCTACAAGTTGAACCAGGAATTATGGGGGGCGCTATTTACAGAAGGCAGAACACATTAATCTCCACCCATTGTGGTATCGAAATGCCAACTCCTGTCCCAAGTTACATTAAAAGTTTTATGGAGGCAGTGCCCTAAAATAGTATATGTCCTACACAAAAAAGTACCCGATAGAAGATTAAAGACGGGGACACAGAGCTGCAAGAGACACAAGCAGTGTCGGACTGGGGTGCCAAGGGCCCACTAGTGACCATCTCCAGGGCCCCACTTTTACAGCTACATGCAAATGTGACATTATGCTCAATCACAAATTTATATAACAATGAACTGGGAAGATTGTTACATGAATAAGATGCTGCCTCTGTAAGTACATAGTGAATAAAGGATATTTTGCCAAGTACTGCTATATAAGAGGGTGATGGTCCACTAATGCACAGTGACCCACCGGAGGATTTATCCTGTTCTCCTGTGGGTCAGTTCGAGCCTCAGAGTAACATGTGTAATATATGTAAATGTAATACTTTGTGTTTGTGGTGGAGATCTGTGCAGCTACATACTGTAGGGACAGACATAGTTAAAGCTTAGGACTGGCCCATAGTGGGAGGGGAACCCCTCAGTAAAAGAAAACTACTTCCTGATAGTCAGATAGGGAAGTACAGTAACCAAGTTCAAGTTGCAGTGGGAGGCCTTATGAGAATCTCTTGCGGACATTCCTGCAACATCTGGCGCCTAGGGTTCGGTACAGATACTGCCAAGTGTGCCTTATCTTCTAGTGTAGTTAGGAAGCTGATGTGAAACTACGTTAAGAGAAGGTAACGAATGCCCGGTGCACTGAGAAACTGGACAGGAAATCCCTGGAAAACCAGTTAACAGAGGATAGTCCAGTGTGTAGCCCTGGTGTGTAAGGCACACATAAAATCCTGGAGGATGTGCGGAGAGGTAACAGTTTAATGCTTGATATCCATTCACTCCATCACACACTTGGACACACCCATAGGGTATATAAGGTAGTGACATGCAGCAGAGCGGAGTCAAGCTTCCTGTCTCAGGACAGTGTAGTTGAGTTCTGTTTCCTGTCTTCGGACAGAGGAGTCTAAGTTCTGTTTTCCTGTCTGAGAAGAGCTCAGATCAGTGGAGATCAATCAGTCAGTGAAGCAGGGTAGCTCACCTGATGAGAAAGAAGAGTTAGCAACAGAAACTTCAGTCGCCTGTCTCAAGGACAGTGAAGTTCAGTCGATGTGTTCCTGAACTAGGAGAATACTGAGAATCTGTCAGCGAGCTCCAAGAAAGAAGAAAGAAAGGATTGACTTGTACTATCCTAGGAAGTGTGGAGTGCTTATGTTAAGAGCGCGAGCAGGGCGAAGGGCGCAGTGGAAAGAATTAGAGAAGTGCCTTAGATATCGGATTATCTGCACTATCAGCCGGTCACTGGGGACCGAAGTGTTGCTATCGCTTCACGCATAGTAACGGAACAACCAGAGTCTTACTGGACCTTAGGTCGCAGAAAGCAGCCCTTGAAGTGTCGGTACGTAACCGGAGTCAGGGAAACAAGGACTTTGAGTTAAGCGCTTGACAAAAGTAAGGACTTAGTTTCACCATTCAGAAGGCTCCACCACAATGCTGACCGGGCAGTACAGCTATGGAGTTAGCTGGAGTATTCGGAGTTAACTTAGCTTCATGCAAGTTGGACTCATCATATTGGAAGTAAAGGAGGCCTCTAACCTGTTCAGCTGTTACCTCGAAGCACATTCTCCACCCCGACCAGCTCCCCGGGACCTGCCTAAACATCTGACAAGTAAAAGGTATGGAAGACGCTGGATGGTGTGAGACTGATTCATTTAACTGCACCATACATCATTATAACCATAGACTCAGAGGGACAGTCCCACCTGTGGGGGACCCAACACCTAGCTGCTATAACATCCCCTCAGAGTTCTATTCAGCAGCGCTGGTCTTAGTGACTAGACAACTACAGGTGGCGTCACGAACTGTTATCTACCAAATCCCCTGTAAATAATTCCCCCATCATCGCCCTGACCGCCAGGGCCACAGACCGAGCCACCGCTACCAGTGACAACCCCCATAGACTTCCATGGGCTCGGCTCTGAGTACCCCATAGCCCTGGTAATCCACAATTGTGGTGGCGGGTCAGCACATCTTGGCGTCACGAACAGGATTCGAAACTTACAAGATTGTAAGCCCTGTGTGCCTAGATTGAACTGTTTGCTGTATGTTACTTTTGGCGCCAAATACCGCCATTTTACCGCCAAGTTGGCGCCCTGAGGCACTGGTGAAGAAGGTGGGCGTGCATTCGTGGGCGTGTACCCCCCTGAAGCGCGAAAAGTTATGGCCGCCCTCTCCAAGGCCTATTACAATGTGAGATCCAGCCCCACTGCTAAAGAAATACTCCTCCTCTTCATCCTCTATGCGAAGAGGAGGAGACGCAAATCCCGCCTCCACGGAAAGGACCAGGATGTTCCTGTGGGATACCACAGTGAGATCTGGACCGAGATGGCGGAAGGACAGGAGAATCAGTGCCCATTACCAGAGGACTGTCTGCCTGTGCCGGAGCTGTCCCCAGATCGGGACACCGACCCCGCCATGATGGAGCTGTGGAGGGAGAACGCAGAGCTGAAGAAGAAGCTGCAGAATCATGCAATTCGACAAGAGACGGAGAGACGCTGGCGCACCCAAACACAGCGGCTGCTGTGGGACGCCATGTTCTCTCCCACAAGTGAAATACCGTCTCTTGATACCCCTCTACCACTGGATTATCCTAACGCCCTGATGAAAAAGGCTGCGGAGCGACTGGAGGCGGACACCAGATATGCTGTACCTGATCCCACCGAAGGAGCGGTGGAGGCGAAGGAGGCTGAGGAGGTCCTGCCCGTTCCGGAATGCCAGCCAGGTCAGAGGGCCGCAGCGGATTACCGTTCCCTGGCAGGGACACCGGAGGGGTCCTGCCCATCGTTGCCAGACGTCGACTGGGATGCAATGGAGCGGATTGATGACGTCACGTACGCTGTCCAGTGGGAAAGAGAGATGCAGTGTCGTGAAGAGGAGCAGCGACGCCGGCAGAAGGAAGAGCGAGAGGTGCAGCAGAACCGACAACGCCAATACGAGCAGTTGGTCGCTGAAAAGGAGATGGTCCGCAGCGACAAAGGTACCTTGCGGGAACCGCGGCGGCAGGGGTGTGTTACAGAGTTCCAGCTCCGCAAGGGCTGGGGCTTCATTAGAGAACCGGGCCTCTATGCAGGGGTCTTTGTCAGCTACAGGGACGTCGAATCCCACCTGCCCATCGGACACCCGGGGAGGGACCTGATGAATGGGGACACTGTTAGTTACACTCGTCACTGGGGCATGAAGGGGTGGTATGCCCTGAATGTGTCCATCGTTAGTGACCCCGTCCCCGATGCCGGTAACGTCAACACTACCGCAGCGTCCCCATCTCGAGCTCAAATAGCACCAGGCCGTGCCCCAGTATCGCCCCCTGCTGGCCCATCGCAATCTACGACGCGATCGGCATCGCTACCTGCTCGCATCTCTTCACCCAAGTCTTCCTTTGTATCGCAAACTGCGGTTAAATTTGAATCGCTACCTGCAACGCAAATTGAGACGCAATCGGCGTCTCACAAGGAGAAAGCACCCGGCGTGCCCCAAGCGGTTCGCACAAGGACAGTAGCGACCCAAACCCTGATAGCAGGTCACGACCTGTTTGTCATGTGCTCTAAGGAGCATCGCATTGTTCCAGCCCCCGGGGTGGAAAATATAGTTGAAGTAATTAAAAAGTAAAGACCGGTAGGATCCAGAAAGGGGTCTACCGCATGTAACGTTGTAGAAAGTTTGAGAATTTTTGCCAGATTTGCACTTTATTGCCAAATGTATGATGATGAGATATATATGTATGTTTTCTATAATGAGTAGAATACCCGGCTGGGTACAAGAATGAAAATTTGAAAAAGTTGAGTGCATGGTTTTGCATCAAATACCCTGGTTGGGTAAAGTGAAATTAAAGTTAAAACAAGTATATATATAGATATATAATGTAAATATTGAAGTGAAATGTAGGTATGTGTTTTTAACCATGTCATGGACTGAGAGGCTGAGGACTGTGCCAGCCCAGAACTTATCCTGTAAATAGTTGCGCTTCGGTGCATTATATTGGTTTTACACGAAGCCACTATTACACAACTACCTCAGAAGAAAAACCCGTGTGGTGGGACCAGAAAGAGGTCTGCAATAAAGTCCTGCAGCCCACCCAGGACCTACGTGGGAGGTTTTTGGTGCGGGTCCTCCAAAAGAATAAAGTCAAGTATTAAAGTGAATATTTATTGAGTGTCTTGATGTTTTGATACTTTTGTATTTTCCTACTGTACAAAATGCAACGTTTAAGAATCCTCACCTCCCGGATGGGAAGAGTTGTAATGTTTATTGTTAATGCAAAACAAAAATGTCTTTCTTTTTGTATTTTACAGCCTGGGAGTGCTGTGTTTTACCAAGGGGGGATGTGTAGCCCTGGTGTGTAAGGCACACATAAAATCCTGGAGGATGTGCGGAGAGGTAACAGTTTAATGCTTGATATCCATTCACTCCATCACACACTTGGACACACCCATAGGGTATATAAGGTAGTGACATGCAGCAGAGCGGAGTCAAGCTTCCTGGCTCAGGATAGTGTAGTTGAGTTCTGTTTCCTGTCTTCGGACAGAGGAGTCTAAGTTCTGTTTTCCTGTCTGAGAAGAGCTCAGATCAGTGGAGATCAATCAGTCAGTGAAGCAGGGTAGCTCACCTGATGAGAAAGAAGAGTTAGCAACAGAAACTTCAGTCGCCTGTCTCAAGGACAGTGAAGTTCAGTCGATGTGTTCCTGAACTAGGAGAATACTGAGAATCTGTCAGCGAGCTCCAAGAAAGAAGAAAGAAAGGATTGACTTGTACTATCCTAGGAAGTGTGGAGTGCTTATGTTAAGAGCGCGAGCAGGGCGAAGGGCGCAGTGGAAAGAATTAGAGAAGTGCCTTAGATATCGGATTATCTGCACTATCAGCCGGTCACTGGGGACCGAAGTGTTGCTATCGCTTCACGCATAGTAACGGAACAACCAGAGTCTTACTGGACCTTAGGTCGCAGAAAGCAGCCCTTGAAGTGTCGGTACGTAACCGGAGTCAGGGAAACAAGGACTTTGAGTTAAGCGCTTGACAAAAGTAAGGACTTAGTTTCACCATTCAGAAGGCTCCACCACAATGCTGACCGGGCAGTACAGCTATGGAGTTAGCTGGAGTATTCGGAGTTAACTTAGCTTCATGCAAGTTGGACTCATCATATTGGAAGTAAAGGAGGCCTCTAACCTGTTCAGCTGTTACCTCGAAGCACATTCTCCACCCCGACCAGCTCCCCGGGACCTGCCTAAACATCTGACAAGTAAAAGGTATGGAAAGACGCTGGATGGTGTGAGACTGATTCATTTAACTGCACCATACATCATTATAACCATAGACTCAGAGGGACAGTCCCACCTGTGGGGGACCCAACACCTAGCTGCTATAACATCCCCTCAGAGTTCTATTCAGCAGCGCTGGTCTTAGTGACTAGACAACTACAGGTGGCGTCACGAACTGTTATCTACCAAATCCCCTGTAAATAATTCCCCCATCATCGCCCTGACCGCCAGGGCCACAGACCGAGCCACCGCTACCAGTGACAACCCCCATAGACTTCCATGGGCTCGGCTCTGAGTACCCCATAGCCCTGGTAATCCACAATTGTGGTGGCGGGTCAGCACACCAGGAGGAACGGAGAGCGATGCTGGAGACATACTGTACTAAAGAAACAAAGAATAAGAAGTGTTGTGCCAGAAACTGCATGTTACAGTCTGATGAACATAAACTGCCCAATTAATGTTTGCTTGTTACAATGAACTGTGTGTTCATTGAGTTATGTGTGGCGCCTCCTGAGGAGGGAGATCTGGGGAAAGCAGAGGTCTGTGTTCTACAGGTGAATGTGATGCACCCCACACTTGCCAGTAAGTTGGGACTGGGACCAGGGCCGGTTTTAGACAAAGTGGAGCCCTGGGCAGGAGTTTAAAGTGTGGCCCTAAATGCTCACATATTGCACCATCACACAAACACATTTCTGTCGTATTTACATGCGCAGAGTTCAGGCTGTTAAATGAGCGTGATCGACAATATTGAAGTTGTTCGACGCTTGTTTCCTGGCCTCTTTACTCCGACTGGGGAACAATGATGGGGGCAGATACAGAAATCTACAAGTCATTAACCCTCATTACACTTTCAGACTCCCTACACTCATCACTGTCCCCAATCTCCTCTTTTTCATGTCCTGATCTGGCTGTACATCACTACAAGGACACTCTCAGAAGCACCCTGGACCAAGTAGCCCCTCACCCTCAGAACCTCCAAACACAGAGTAAAACAGCCCTGGCTCACATTGCAAACTCAATTTCTCCAGCGATGCTCTTGAAGTGCCATACGCCTAAGGAAGAAAACTCGATCACCAGAAAACTTTACCCACTACAAATTTATGTTACGGACCTATAACGCTGCCCTTCACCTAGCCAAACAGACTTACTTCACCACCCTAATTTCCTCACTGTCTAACAACCCAGAAATTTTTTTGACACCTTTCACTCCGTCCTCAGTCCAAAAACACAGGCCCCTATCACTGACATCTGTGCTGAGGAACTGGACTCCCACATTATAGAGAATATCTGTCAGGAAATCAGCTTCCAGCCATCAAGTGCCACAGCTCCAATCCCTCCCCACATCTCCTCTGGCTCACTCTCCACATTTGATCCCATCACAGAAGTCTCCAGGTTCCTCTCTTCTCGCCAGATTACATGCATTACTGACACCATTCTCTCACATGTCCTCCAGTCTCTCTCCTGTCGTCACTACCCTTCTTACTACAATCTTCTATTTCTCCCTCTCGTCTGGTATTTTCCCCTCCTCCTTCAAACACTCTATCATTACTCCATTATTAAAAAAACCTCTAAATACAGACCAGTCTCCAACCTTCCATTCATCTCTGAACTCTTGGAGCGCCTGGTCAACTCTTGCCTTACCTGTTACCTCTCCACTCACTCTCGCCTAGATCCATCACAGTCCGGCTTCCGCCCCCTGCATTCTGCAGAAACTGCACTCATCAAAGTGACTAACGACCTTCTGATAGCAAAACGTAACAGTGACCACTCTCTGCTCATTCTTCTTGACCTCTCTGCAGCTTTCGACACTGTTGACCACCATCTCCTACTCTCTATGCTCCAGTCAAAAGACATAAAGGATACTGCTCTCTCCTGGTTCTCTTCCTATGTTTCTGACTGCTCCTTCAATTTTTTGTTTGCTGTCTCCACTTCCTTTCCTCTACCTGTTGGGATCTCTCAGGGCTCAGTTCTTGGCCCACTTCTCTTCTCTCTACACAGCCCCAGTTGAACAGACCATCAGCAGATTTGGCTTTTAGTACCATCTTTATGGTGATGACACACAACTATACACGTCATTACCTGACCTTACCCCCCCGCTGTACTACAGAACACCAGAGACTGTCTGTCCGCAGTCTTCAACATCATGTCCGCTCTCTTTCTGAAACTCAATTTTTCCAAAACTGAACTTCTTCTGCTTCCGCAGTCTACTAACCTCCCTAAATCTGACACTTCCCTCTCTGTGGGTGGCACCACAATAACGCCCCGGCAGCAGGCTGCACAGTCTGGGTGTTACGCTTGACACCAAACTTTCCTTCACCTCCCATATACAATCTGTTGCCCACTCTTGCCACTTACTACACTAGCTACTAAGGAAACTCAATGTCTCCAAAAATTCAATATAAACAGCACAAAAAGGCAGCAGCACTCACCTGCCCAGATCTCAGAACAAATGCACGACTACAGGGTGCAGCCAGCCCATAAAGCAAGATGAAACAGCCGCTCTCCACATACCCATTCAAGGAGGGGTTGACTGCTCAGTATACAATTGCACAATAGAGGCCCGCATAGGGTGCTGTTCACACAAGGATACTGCACAGTGTCTGGTTCACAGCCTATTAGTTACGCCCCTACTATTCGACTAGGTGAGCTGGCCAGTACACTCTCTATGCGCACCAGTGTGAATACCTATCATGCGAGACCAAAACGTGCCTGGGGTTTGGCTGCACCCCGAAAAATAAAGTGCAAAAAAACAAAAATAGTGGGGTATTAGTTAATATTTTGGCCAAAATACGTAAGCTTGTAACCTTCGCCAAAGGTCCCCACGCGTACAAGTACCAACACTACACTACACTAGCCACTAAGGAAACTCAATGTCTCCAAAAATTCAATATAAACAGCACAAAAAGGCAGCAGCACTCACCTGCCCAGATCTCAGAACAAATGCACTATAGGGTGCAGCCAGTCCATAAAGCAAGATGTTAGCAGCACAGGTGCAAAATACCAGATTAAACAGCCACTGTCCACATACCCATTCAAGGAGGGGTTGACTGCTCAGTATACAATTGTACAATTGCAACACTCTTGCCACTTTCACCTAAGAAAATCTCTAGAATCCATCCTTTTCTCACCATGGAAACAACAAAGACCTTCACTGTCACCCTGATCCACTCCTGCCTTGACTACTGTAATGCTCTATTAACTGGCTTTCCCCTCACTCCACTTCACCCTCAACAGTCCATCCTTAATGCAGCAGCCAGGGTCATACATCTGTTTAATTGGTACTCAGACGCGTCTGCTCTTTGCTAGTCATTGCACTGACTGCCCATTAGTTATAGGATCCAATTCTAACTGGTTGTTCTCATACTCATTACGCTCTGCAAGTGACTTTTGACTAACCTCTGCACTAATCTGTACCTCTGACTCCCGGCTCCAAGACTTCTCACGGGTCGTGGCAATCCTATGGAATGCTCTACCTCAAGAACGTAGGACTATCCACAACTTACACAGTTTTAGGCACTCCCTAAAACCACATCTGTTTAGGGAAGCCTATATATTCCCTAATCGAAGTGTGTATGTGTGTGAATAGCCCATTCACTATCTAAGAATAACCCTCCATCAAACTCCACCACATCCAATATCACCACAAATACTGTCTGGTGATTAACTCATGCAGCCTTTATCTATCCCCACTCTCTCAAGATGGCTGGACCATCAATGTAAATGAACCCCTGTACCTTGTCTCCCCCACCTCTTTGTAGATTGTAACCTCTCATGAGTATGTTTGTCTTATTTTGCTTTAATTATTGTATTGTTTTTAACATTGAAATTTATGACTTGTGTATGAACTGTTAAACTGTAAAGCTCTGCGGAATATGTTGGCATTATACAAATAAAGATTATTATTATTATTATTATGTATTTATATAGTCCTTGATACAGTATAATGCAGGTTCTATAAAGTACATATAGTTTAATGCACTGACCTTGGTTCTTGATAAAGTATAATGCAGCCGATACGGTTGCTATATACTTCCCCAACCGCTAGGGTCAGAGTTAATGGGCAAATGTCTGGGAGTTTTGCGCTTCATAGGGGGACTAGGCAGGGGTGTCCACTGTCCCCGCTACTTTTTGCTTTGGCAGTGGAGCCCCTGGCGCAGACAATTAGGAGGACGGCTTTGGTTAAAGGGTTCAAATATGGCTTGGTAGAGGAAAAAGTGTCATTGTATGCGGATGATGTGTTGCTTTTTTTGGAGGATTCCGGAGAGTCGTTGTTGAGAGCAATGGAAATTATTAAAACATTTGGGTCTATATCGGGTTTAGAAATTAACTGGGGAAAATCCACTGTCATGGCTGTAGATGATTGTGTTGTTGATTTTCCAGTGTCGGGGGAGGGTAGTAGGTTGGCAGTGGTGCGTCAGTTTAAATATCTGGGTATTCAGGTGGCACTTCCGATTTCCAGCTATGCAGATTTGAATCTGATCCCACTGCTGAGTAAGTTTAGAAGTAAAGTAGGGGCGTGGTGTAAACTGTATCTTTCAGTAGTGGGAAGAATCAATCTGATTAAGATGATTTTAATGCCCCAACTGCTATACGTCTTGCACAATGCCCCTATTTGGTTCCCTAGGCGGTGGTTTCGTACTATTGACTCTATATTTAGGGATCTTGTGTGGGGTAAAAAGCAGCCAAGGGTCAGACTTGAGATATTGCAGAGGCCCAAGGATGGAGGGGGACTGGCGCTTCCGAACCTTTGGATTTACTACTTAGCTGCTCAGGGCCAACAGATGAGAGGGTGGAGGGATGTGTCTGGGGCTGGTTCAATACCAAGGGTCTTGGTTCAGGTGATGGGGAGGGATCCCTTGGTTCAGGGGTTGGAGGCAGGAAGGTTTAGGAAGTTGGGTTTGATGTATCCTACTTTAGCATTGATACATAAAGTCTGGGAGGCAATTAAAAGATTAGGGGTTTGGAACACTTGACAAATTTTTCCCAGATACGGCAAAACGAGACTCTACCGGAATTTGTTAAAATGGGAGAATTTAAAAATTGGATGAGACTGGGAATACAGTACATGGTTCAGGTGCAGGACGTGCAGGGACTGGTGCCCTTTGGAAAGTTGCAGGCAGATTATGGGCTACCGGAGGTCTGCAGATTTCAATATGGGCAGTTTAGGCATGCCTATGTTACGCAGAGTAGGACAATGAATATGGAGATTCACAAGGATATATTGATTGATTATGTCTGTGCAGAGGGGGGAACAAAAGGGGTAGTGTCGGGCATTTATAAGGATCTAATGTATACCTTTTTAAATAATTATCCTATTAGAGCACAGGGGAAATGGGAGGAGGAGTTGGGTAGGATAGAGGAAGATAAATGGGAAGTGATTATGGAATATATACCCCAATTATCGCTGAGTGAACCAGGCAGACTCTCGCAGATATATGTACTCCATAGAGTATATAGGACTCCTGAACGGCTGTATAGAGCTGGTCTGAGACAGACTTCTGAGTGTCCTCGGTGCCGATTGGAGGGGGCTGGAATTCTCCATATGTTATGGCAGTGTCCAAATCTGAACCCATATTGGACGGCGGTGCTTAATGCGATAGGACGAGCGTATGCTTGTAGGATTGAAAGGGATCCTGTGGTATGTGGAGGAGGTCCAGGTACATAATAAATATAAGGTGGCTATAGCTAGATTATTATATATTGCACGAAAACTGATCGCAAGATACTGGATGAATGAAGACCTGCCGACATTGAGGGAATTTTTCAGACAGTCTGACTATATTGTGAATATGGAAAAAGACATTTACGTTAAGAGAAAAAGCATAAGAACATTTGATACACTGTGGACACCCTGGGTGGAGAGAAGATGATCCTGAACTTATGTTACACCATGCATTATTTGCTGCTCTTGTATGCAATGGGGGGAGGGGAGGGGAAGGGATGGAAGGAATTTCTGAAACTAATGACCATTGTTAATTGTTTTCATTGCGATTTTTGTTCTATTGTTTTGTACCTTGAATTTGGTTAAATAAAAATTTATCTGATTTAAAAAAAAAAAGTATAATGCAGCCCTCTCATAGAGTATAATGCAGCCCCCCTGACAGAGTATAATGTAGCCCTCTTCATAGAGTATATGGCAGCCCCCTCATAGAGTATAATGCAGCCCCCTTCATAGGGTATAGTGCAGCCCCCTCAGAGTATAATGCAGAACCCTTCATAGAGTATAATGCAGCCCCCTTATAGTGTATAATGCAGCCCCATCATGGAGTATAATGCAGCCCCATCATGGGGTATAATGCAGCCCCACACACAGTATAATGTAGCCCACTCAGAGTTTAATGCAGCCCCCTCAGAGAATAATGCAGCTCCCCTCACAGAGTATGATGCAGCCCCTCATAGAGTATAATGCAGGCATACACACAGTATAATGCAGCCACCATCATAGAGAATAATGCAGCCCCCTCAGAGTATAATGCAGCCCCCCTATAGAGTATAATGCAGCCCCCTCATAGAGAATAATACAGCCCCCTTCAAAGAGTATAATGCAGCCCCCCTCATAGAGTATAATGCAGCCCCCTTCATAGAGTATAGTGCAGCCCCCGTCATATAGTATAATGCAGCCCTTCATAGAATATAATGCAGCCCCTGATAGAGCATAATGCAGCACCATCATGGAGTATGATGCAGTCCTATCATGGAGTATAATGCAGCCCCACACAGTATAATGTAGCCCCCTTCAGAACATAATGCAGTTCCCTAAGATCAGAAGATACTGCAGCCCCCCTCAGAGTATATTGCAGCCTCTTCATAGAGTATAATGTGGCCACCATCATAGAAAATAATGCAGCCCCCCTCACAGAGTATGATGCAGCCCCCTCATAGAGTATAATGCAGCCCCACACACAATATAATGTAGCCCACTCATACTGCATAATGTAGCCCCCTCAGAGTATAATGCAGCTCCACACACAGTATAACATAGCCCCCTTATAGAGTATAATGCAGCCACCATCATAGAGAATAATGCAGCCCCCTCATAGAGTATAATGTAGCCCCTCATAGAGTATAATGCAGCCCCTTCATAGAGCATAATGCAGCCCCCCATATAGAGTATAATGCAGACCCCTTCATAGAGTATATTGCAGCCCTCCTCATAGACTATAATGCAGCACCTTTCATATTATATAATGCAGCCCCCTCATAGAGTATAATGCAGTCCCATCATGGAGTATAATGCAGCCCCATCATGGAGTATAATGCAGACCCACACACAGCATAATGGAGCCCCCTCATAGAGTTTAATGAAGCCCCCCCTCAGAGTATAATGCAGCCCTCTCAGATAAGAGTATACTGCAGCCCCCTCAGAGTATACTGTAGCCTCATCATAGAGTATAATGTAGCCACCATCATAGAGAATAATGCAGCCCCTTCACAGAGTATGATGCAGCCCCCTCATGAAGTATAATGCAGCCCCACATACAGTATAATGTAGCCCCTCATAGTGCATAATGTAGCACCCTCATAGAGCATAATGCAGCCCCACACACATAGTATAATGTAGCCCCCTCATAGAGCATAACGTAGCCCCCTCATAGAGGATAATGCAGCCCTCTCAGAGTATAATGAAGCCCCACAGAGTGTAATGCAGCCCCCCTCAGAGTATAATGCAGGCCCCCTCAGATCAGAGTATACTGCAGCCCCCTCAGAGTATACTGCAGCCTCCTCATAGAGTATAATGTAGCCACCATCATAGAGAATAATGCAGACCCCTCAGAGTATGATGCAGCCCCCTCATAGAGTATAATGCAGCCCCACACACAGTATAATGTAGCCCCCTCATAGAGCATAATGTAGCCCCCTCACAGAGGATAATGAAGTCCCTTCAGAGTATAATGAAGCCCCATAGAGTATAGTGAAGCCCCTTCAGAGTATAATGCAGCACCCTCAGACTATGATGAAGCCCACACACACAGTATAATGTTGCCCCCTCATAGAGTTTATTGCAGCCCCCCTCAGAGTATAATGCAGCCCCCTCAGATCAAAGTATACTGCTGCCCCCCACAGAATATACTACAGCCTCCTCATAGAGTATAATGTAGCCACCATCATAGAGAATAATGCAGCCTGTTATGTATAGGTAGCTGAGGAGAAAAAAGCAAAAACAGTAATACACCAGAGAGGCTGGAACCTATTGGATTGCAGTAACCTGAACTAACCACACAACTAGAGGTAGCTGTGGAGCGTTCCTACGTTGATCCTAGACGCCTCGTCACAGCCTGAGAGATAACTACACCTAAAGGCAGAAAGAGGAAAGCTATCTGCCCCGGAGCAGATCCCCAAAGAAAATAGGAAGCCCCCAAACATGTAATGGCGGTTAGACAAGAAGAAGCACGGACACAGACAGAAAATAGAATGAGCAAACGTTGGGGCCCAATCTGTCTAGACAGAAAAGTACAGGAAAGGATTCTCACAGCAATCCAAAAAAAAACCTAAAAAATACCAACTCTTCTGATTGCAAAAACACCTGAGATCACACGATCTCTACCACCTAAATCAGATCTCTGGTGTAACAAAACTAAGCCGCAGCCACTGAAAAAACAGGAAAAAGCAAATGAACAAATAACAGTGGCTTCAGATAAACTGAGAGGAGCACAGGCCCCCAGGAGTGGACCCGGCTGACCTCCACAGAAGTGCAGGGAACTATGCAAAAAGCAAGCACAAACATAAAAGCAGAAAATATCTTATCTGAAAGCAGAAGATGCAGGCAAGACTCAGCAAACTTCCAAATGAACCAGGAACCACAATTGAGACAAAAACAATTGATCACCGGCGACCATCATGGGAGGGAACCTCCCTTATATCAGTCCAGTCCGTGATCCCAGATTGCCATTCCTCGCTGTGAGGTTCAGTACTGTCTGCAACCACCAGAGGGAGCCTCTGCTTAGAAACCATCTCCAGCACGTTCATAACAGTACCCCCCCTGAGGAGGGTTCACCGAACCCTCACTTGTGCAACCAGGCCGATCAGGATGAGCTCGGTGATAGGCATGGATCAGTCTCCTAGCATGGATGTCCGAAGCAAACACCCAAGAATTGTCCTCCTGACCATAACCTCTCCATTTAACCAAATACTGGAGTTTCTGTCTAGAAAAACGAGAATCCAATATTTTCTCAACCACATACTCCAGATTGCCCTCAACCAAAAAAGGGTCAGGAGGCGCAGACATAGGAACCACTGGCTCAACAAACCTCTTCAATAAGGACTTGTGGAACACGTTATTCGTCTTAAATGTCCCTGGAAGATGCAAACGGAAGGAAACAGGATTAAGAATCTCCATGATCTTATAAGGTCGAATGAACCTAGGCTTAAACTTTGGAGATGCAACCCTCATAGGGATATTTCTTGAGGACAACTAAACCAAGTCCCCCACTTTAAACTGAGGACCATCAGTCCTATGCCGGTTGGCAAACCGTTGGGCCTTCTCCTGAGAGAGAGACAACCTCTCCACTACCTGGTCCCAAATCTGCTGCATACTGTACGCTCCACAACAGAGTCAACATCCAGACAGACCGAAGCCTCCGCCTGTCCCGAAGAAAATCGAGGGTGAAACCCAGAATTGCAGAAAAATGGAGACATCAAGGTGGCAGAGCTAGCCCTATTATTAAGAGCAAACTCAGCCAAAGGCATAAAAGAGACCCAGTAATCTTGATCAGCAGACACAAAACATCTCAAATAAGTCTCCAATGACTGGTTTGTTCTCTCGGTTTGTCCATTGGTCTGAGGATGAAATGCAGAGGAGAAAGATAATTGAACACCAAGTTTAGAACAAAATGTCCTCCAAAATCTGGAAACAAACTGGACTCCTCTGTCAGACACAATGTTCTCCGGCATGCCATGTAACCGAACCACGTGCTGAAGGAACAAAGGCACCAATTCTGAGGAGGAAGGTAACTTAGGTAATGGCACAAGATGTATCATCTTGGAAAACCTATCACATATTACCCAGATAATGGTCATTTTCTGAGAAACAGGGAGGTCGGAAATAAAATCCATAGAGATATGGGTCCATGGCCTCTTGGGCACAGGTAATGGCATCAACAAATCACTAGAGCGAGAGCAAGGCTTGAAACGAGAGCAAGTCCCACAGGACTGCACAAATTTCCTGACGTCACGAGACAAAGTAGGCCACCAAAAGGACCGACTCACCAAGTCTCTGGTACCAAAAATCCCGGGATGACTAGCCAACGCGGAACAATTAATCTCAGACAGCACACTCTTCTTCCACTGGTCTGGGACAAACAATTTCCCAACAGGGTAGTGCTCAGGTTTATCCTCCTGACACCCCTCCAGAGCCAGTCTCAAATTGGGCGAGATGGCGGAAAGTACTACACCCTCTTTCAAAATAACAGCAGGATCAGATAACTCAGGAGAATCCGCAAAGAAACTCCTTGAGAGGGCATCCACCTTAACATTCTTAGTGCCAGGAAGAAAAGAAACCACAAAATTAAAACGTGTGAAAAACAAGGCCAATCTGGCCTGTCTAGGATTAAGTCGCTTGGCTGATTCGAGATAAACCAGGTTCTTATGGTCCGTGAGGACCACCACCTGATGTTTGGCTCCTTCCAGCCAATGTCTCCACTCTTCAAAGGCCCACTTCATGGCCAATAACTCCTGATTACCCACGTCATAATTACGTTCAGTTGGAGAAAACTTTCGAGAGAAAAAGGCACAAGGGTTACTCTTAGATGTCTCTGGATCCCTTTGGGACAAAATGGCACCAGCCCCAATCTCAGAGGCATCAACCTCCACCTGTAACGGCAGAGAAACATCAGGCTGCCGTAGAACCGTAGAACAGGAGCAGAAATGAATCTCTGCTTAAGTTCCTGAAATGCAGAAACTGCCTCAGGAGGCCAATTCACCACATCGGAACCCTTTTTGGTCAGATCAGTCAATGGTTTAACAATACCAGAGAAATTACCAATAAATTTATGATAAAAATTGGCAAAACCCAAAAATCTCTGAAGAGCCTTCAATGAAGTAGGTTGAACCCAATCACAGATGGCCTGAACCTTGACCGGGTCCATTTCAATAACAGACGGAGACAAAATGAATCCCAGAAATGAGACCTTCTGTACGCCAAAAAGACACTTTGATCCCTTCACATACAGTGCATTCTCTCTCAAAATCTTGAACACAGTCCGAACATGTTTCACATGAGAGTCCCAATCATTGGAAAAAATCAAGATATCATCCAAATAAACAATCAGAAATTTATCCACAAAATCCCTGAAAATATCATTCATGAAGGATTGGAAAACGGAAGGGGCATTAGTAAGCCCAAAGGGCATCACTAGGTACTCAAAATGCCCCTCTGGGGTATTAAACGCCGTCTTCCATTCATCCTCGTGCTTAATACGAATAAGGTTATACGCCCCCCTGAGGTCAAGCTTGGTAAACCAACTAGCACTTTTCACTCTGGAAAACAGATCAGAAATCAAGGGTAACGGATATTGATATTTCACAGTGATCTTATTCAGGAGGCGATAATCAATACACGGCCTCAATGAACCATCCATTTTGGCCACAAAGAAAAAACCGGCGCCCAAGGGTGAAGAGGATGGTCTGATATGATCCTTCTCCAATGACTCCTTGATATAAGATCGCATAGCATCGTGTTCAGGTACAGATAAATTAAAAAGGCGACCTTTAGGAAATGTACCACCAGGCACTAATTCAATAGCGCAATCGTAGCTCCTGTGAGAGGGTAAGGATGCAGATTTACTTTCACTAAACACATCAGAAAAATCAGTCAAAAAGTCAGGAACATCCTGAGACTGGGGAGAGGCAGAAAAAACAGGAGTGCCAGCATACACACATTGGCAGCCCCAACTGGTCACAGACACAGATTTCCAATCCAAAACAGGATTATGAATCTGCAACCAAGGGAAACCCAGGACAATAATGTCATGCAGATTTTGCAACACCAGAAATTTGCAACTCTCCTGATGATCTGGTTCAACCCTCATTATCACCTGAGTAGAAAATTGGGGTTTATTCTCCGCCAAAGGGGTAGAATCAATGCCCAATAGGGGAATAGACTTCCGCAGGGGTATCATGGGAAAGCCACGTTTGGCAAAGTCGAAATCCATCAGGTTAATAGCTGCTCCTGAATCAACAAAAGCCTGAGCCAAAAATGTGGACATGGAGCAAATCAGGGTAACAGTCAACAGAAATTTAGCCTGAACACTACCCAAGACAACTGAGAGCGCAAAACGTCTTCCCCGCTTAGGGCAGATGGAAATAGCATGAGAGGAGTCACCACAGTAGAAACATAACCCATTGCGCTTTCGAAATTCATGAAGCTGTGCCCCAGAAGTCACTCCATCACACTGCATGGGCTCAGGAGCTGGCCCACAAGGCAACACCATCTCACGCATACCTCTGCGCTCACGCAAACGTCTGTCAATTTGAATAGCCAAAGACATAGAATCATTGAGACCAGAGGGTACAGGGAATCCCACCATAACGTCCTTTACATTCTCTGTCAGACCCTTCCGAAAAAGGGCTGCCAAAACATTCCATTTGGTCAGGACTGCCCACTTTCGAAATTTCTGACTGTACAGTTCAGCGGCTTCACAGCCCTGACTTAATGCCAACAAGGTCTTCTCAGCATGATCAGTGACATTAGGTTCATCATACAACTACCCCAGAGCCTGAAAAAATACATCAAAATCATTCAAAACAGGATCCCCAGGTGTCAGGGAAAAAGCCCAATCCTGAGGGTCGCCGCGCAGGAGAGAGATGACAATTTGAACCTGCAGTGCTGCGTTCTCTGAGGACTTAGGCTTCAAGGCAAAAAACAACTTACAGTTATTTTTGAAATTCAGAAATTTAGCCCGATCCCCCAAAAACAAATCTGGCATGGGAATCCTAGGTTCCACAACCGGCAACCCAGCAAGATAGGTAGCAATACTCCGAACCTCAGTGGCAAGCTGATCCACACGGCCAGACAACTGTGCAAACTCCATTGAGAGAAAAAAAAAATCCTCCTCAGCACCCAGAGAAAAAGAGGGAAAAAATGCAATAAACAGAAAAAAAAAATCTCTTGACAACTCTGACAACTTTTTTTTTCTTTCCACACTATTTTTCCCTTCTGTGAGTACCATAAAATTTTAGTCCGGCCGGTGATACTGTTATGTATAGACAGCTGAGGAGAAAAAGCTAAAACAGTAATACACCAGAGAGGTTGGAACCTATTGGATTGCAGTAACCTGAACTAACCACACAACTAGAGGTAGCCATGGAGCGTTCCTACGTTGATCCTAGACGCCTCGTCACAGCCTGAGAGATAACTACACCTAAAGGCAGAAAGAGGAAAGCTATCTGCCCCGGAGCACATCCCCAAAGAAAATAGGAAGCCCCAAACATGTAATGGCGGTTAGACAAGAAGAAGCACGGACACAGACAGAAAATAGAATGATAATCACATACATTGCGGATAAACGCAAAAAAAGTGTTCCAGCAAGAAATGTAAAAAATTACCTTTATTAACATATAACATACAAATTTAAAACCAATAAAATAAAATAACATAACAAAGGTGCCCAGTAGGAGGTAAATATCATATCGCTACATTAATGCATAGGTATCTAATAATGTATATCCAGTATATATAAATGTGTCTATCAAAATTATCACAGAACCGCCTTAAATGATAAATGCCCCAACAAAACATAGATGTGGTAGTAAAAGAGTTAATTAACTCAAAATAGAGCTCCGGTTACTGACCTGAGATATGCATCACTGCCTCTAAACAGACTGAGCTGAAAGTCCTAAGTCTGAATCAATGACTGGACTCTAAAGTCCTAACGTCTAACTATAACGGCAGGAACTAGTAACATCCAAAGCGGCTAAGATATACAATGAATTTATGACACATATACTGGTAATTACCTAAGTGAGAGACCGTGTTGGTGTGCGTGAAAGTTCCTCCTCTACCCCAACGCGCGTTTCGCTAAAGCTTCTTCCGGGGGCGCCCCTATCACGCCCCCGGAAGAAGCTTTAGCGAAACGCGCGTTGGGGTAGAGGAGGAACTTTCACGCACACCAGCACGCTCTCTTACTTAGGTAATTACCAGTATATGTGTCATAAATTCATTGTATATCTTAGCCGCTTTGGATGTTACTAGTTCCTGCCGTTATAGTTAGACGTTAGGACTTTAGAGTCCAGTCATTGATTCAGACTTAGGACTTTCAGCTCAGTCTGTTTAGAGGCAGTGACGCATATCTCAGGTCAGTAACCGGAGCTCTATTTTGAGTTAATTAACTCTTTTACTACCACATCTATGTTTTGTTGGGGCATTTATCATTTAAGGCGGTTCTGTGATAATTTTGATAGACACATTTATATATACTGGATATACATTATTAGATACCTATGCATTAATGTAGCGATATGATATTTACCTCCTACTGGGCACCTTTGTTATTTTATTTTATTGGTTTTAAATTTGTATGTTATATGTTAATAAAGGTAATTTTTTACATTTCTTGCTGGAACACTTTTTTTGCATTTATCCGCAATGTATGTGATTATAATTCATGACGAGTGCCAGCTCTAATATGATTATATACAGTTTAGGACTATTTTTTGGTTATAGAAAATAGAATGAGCAAAAGCTGGGGCCCAATCTGTCTAGACAGAAAAGTACAGGAAAGGATACTCACTGCAATCCAAAAAAACCCTAAAAAATACCAACTCTTCTGATTGCAAAAACAATCAGATCTCTGGTGTAACAAAACTAAGCCGCAGCCACTGAAAAAACAGGAAAAAGCAAATGAACAAATAACAGTGGCTTCAGATAAACTGAGATGAGCACAGGCCCCCAGGAGTGGACCCAGCTGACCTCCACAGAAGTGCAGGGAACTATGCAAAAAGCAAGCACAAACATAAAAGCAGAAAATATCTTATCTGAAAGCAGAAGATGCAGGCAAGACTCAGCAAACTTCCAAATGAACCAGGAACCACAATTGAGACAAAAACAATTGATCACCGGCGACCATCATGGGAGGGAACCTCCCTTATATCAGTCCAGTCCGTGATCCCAGATTGCCATTCCTCGCTGTGAGGTTCAGTACTGTCTGCAACCACCAGAGGGAGCCTCTGCTTAGAAACCATCTCCAGCACGTTCATAACAGTACCCCCCCTGAGGAGGGTTCACCGAACCCTCACTTGTGCAACCAGGCCGATCAGATTGAGCTCGGTGATAGGCATGGATCAGTCTCCTAGCATGGATGTCCGAAGCAAACACCCAAGAATTGTCCTCCTGACCATAACCTCTCCATTTAACCAAATACTGGAGTTTCTGTCTAGAAAAACGAGAATCCAATATTTTCTCAACCACATACTCCAGATTGCCCTCAACCAAAAAAGGGTCAGGAGGCGCAGACATAGGAACCACTGGCTCAACAAACCTCTTCAATAAGGACTTGTGGAACACGTTATTCGTCTTAAATGTCCCTGGAAGAAGCAAACGGAAGGAAACAGGATTAAGAATCTCCATGATCTTATAAGGTCGAATGAACCTAGGCTTAAACTTTGGAGATGCAACCCTCATAGGGATATTTCTTGAGGACAACTAAACCAAGTCCCCCACTTTAAACTGAGGACCATCAGTCCTATGCCGGTTGGCAAACCGTTGGACCTTCTCCTGAGAGAGAGACAACCTCTCCACTACCTGGTCCCAAATCTGCTGCATACAGTCATGGCCAAAAGTTTTGAGAATGACACAAATATTAATTTTTACAAAGTCTACTGCTTCACTTTTTCTAATGGCAATTTGCATATAAACTTCCAAATGAACCAGGAACCACAATTGAGACAAGAACAATTGATCACCGGCGACCATCATGGGAGGGAACCTCCCTTATATCAGTCCAGTCCATGATCCCAGATTGCCATTCCTCGCTGTGAGGTTCAGTACTGTCTGCAACCACCAGAGGGAGCCTCTGCTCAGAAACCATCTCCAGCACATTCATAACAGCAGCCCTCCTCACAGAGTATAATGTAGCACCCCTCAAAGTGCATAATGTAGCTCCTTCATAGAGCATAATGCACCCCCACACACAGAGTATAACGTAGCCCCTCTCATAGAGCATAATGTAGCCCCCTGTTGTTAATGGGCTTGAGATGAGTTCTGAGCAGAGGCTCCCTCTGGTGGTTACAAGCGGTACTGGTCTGTTCAGTGTAGATTGTGAGGATTGGGAATCAGGTGTTACTGACTGGTCTTATATAAGGGAGTCACCTTCCCATCAGGGTTGCCGGTGATCAATTGTTCGGGTCTCAATCCTTGATTCCTGTTTCCCTTGTAGCCTGCTGTGTCGTGTCTGCATCTCCTGCTAACAGATAAGACATTTTCTTCTTTTTGTTTCTGTGCTTAATTTTTGCATTTTGTCCTGCACTTCTGTGGGGGCCTTCTGGGTCCCCTCAGGGGGCTTTTGCCCTCTCAGTTTAGTTCAGCCACTGATGTTTGTACTTTTGCTTTTTCCAGTTTTTTCAGTGGCTGCTGTTTTGATTTTGTTACACCAGAGAACTAATTTAGGTGGTAGAGGTCGTGTGATCTCAGGTGTTTTTGAAATTAGTAGAGTTGGTGCTTTCAGGGTTTTTTTGGGGATTGCAGTAAGTACCCTACCTATCCTTTTCTATTTAGTTAGTTTGGGCCCCAACGTTTGCTCATACTATTTTCTGTCTGTGTCAGTATTTCGTCTTGTCTAACCGCCATTACATGTTTGGGGGCTTGCTATTATCTTTGGGGTTCTGCTCCGGGGCAGATAGCTTTCCTATTTCTATCTTTAGGTGTAGTTAGTTTCTCAGGCTGTGACGAGGCGTCTAGGACCAACGTAGGAACGCTCCACGGCTGCCTCTAGTTGTGGTGGTTAGTCAGAGTACTGCAATCTCATAGATTCCAACTGCTCTGGTGTATTGCCTTTTTGCCTGCACTCCTCAGCTACCGAATCACAACAGCCCCCTCATAGAGGATAATTCAGCCCCCTCAGAGTATAATGAAGCCCCATGGAGTATAATGCAGCCCCTTCAGAGTATAATGCATCCCTCTCAGAGTATAATGAAGCCCCCCACACACAATATAATGCAGCCCCCAGAGTATAATGCAGCCCCCAAACACACAGTATAATTCAGCCCTCCCACAAACACAGTATAGTGCAGCCCACCATACATAGTATACAGTGGGCACGGAAAGTATTCAGACCCCTTTAAATTTTTAACACTTTGTTTCATTGCAGCCATTTGGTAAATTCAAAAAAGTTCATTTTTTTCTCATTAATGTGCACTCTGCACCCCATTTTGAATGAAAAAAAACAGAAATGTAGACATTTTTGCAAATTTATTAAAAAAGAAAAACTGCCTCTAGTTGTGGTGGTTAGTCAGGGTACTGCAATCTCATAGATTCCAACTGCTCTGGTGTATTGCCTTTTTGCCTGCACTCCTCAGCTACCGAATCACAACAGTATCACCGGCCTAAATTTAAAATTGTATGGTACTCACAGAAGGGAAAAATATTGTGAAAGAAAAAACGGTTGTCAGAGTTGTCAGAGATATTTTTCTGTTTGTTGCATTTTTTTTTTTTCCCCTCTGTATCTCTGGGTGCTGGGGAGGATTTTTTCTCTCAATGGAGTTTGCACAGTTGTCTGGCCGTGTGGATCAGCTTGCCACTGAGGTTCGGAGTATTGCTGCATATCTTGCTAGGTTGCCTGTTGTGGAACCTAGGATTCCCATGCCAGATTTGTTTTTAGGAGATCGAGCTAAGTTTCAGAATTTCAAAAATAATTGTAAATTGTTTTTTGCCTTAAAATCTAAGTCCTCAGGAAACGCAGCGCAGCAGGTTCAAATTGTCATCTCTCTCCTGCGCGGCGATCCTCAGGATTGGGCTTTTTCCCTGACACCTGGGGATCCTGTTTTGAGTGATGTTGATGCATTTTTTCAGGCTTTGGGGTTATTGTACGATGAGCCTAATGTCACTGATCAAGCTGAAAAAGCCTTGTTGGCATTAAATCAGGGGCTTGATGATGCTGAGTTATACTGTCAGAGATTCCGTAGGTGGGCAGTCCTGACCAAGTGGAATGACGACGCTTTGGCGGCCCTTTTTCGGAAGGGGCTGTCAGATAATGTAAAGGATGTGTGAGACAGTGAGAGTATGGGTGTTGAATGGGGTGTACATTTCACCTAGATACTGTGCGGACTGGTATAAGGGAAATGTATGGCTTTGTAAACCTAGTGGTAGAGAAAGGTCACTACACCTTACATTCATTACACACTTGCAGCTCAGGCCTGAAACCATTCAGCTGTTAATTAGGAGACCAGAAGTAGGTGTCTGCGAACACAGTCAGAGAGCTCGTTTAGTCTGGACACAGGAGGGGTCCAGGCACAGAAGGTGTCTCCAGGAGTTTGAGCTATCTCAGTCTGGGTGCTCGATGTACCCCGGACACAGGAGTAGTCTCAGTGAGAATCCATGCGGATAGCTGCTGAATAGGAGGGGAGCTCTCTCAAGTCTGGACGTTGAAGGTGCCTTCAGACACAAGGAGGAGACTCTGTGAACCTCCATGCTGGTAAATGCTGGTAAATGCTGGTAAATGCTGAACATATGTGTTGTTTTGGCCCCGGCTGGTAGAGTCGGGACCCGGATAGATAGGGAAATCTATCTAAGTGTAGTAAGTGGCTAGACAAGCCTAGGTCTTCTGTTTATGATTTGTTTTATATCTGTTTGCTGTGGACTTTAATAAAGCTGGTTGCGGCCAGTTTTCACCAGAACTGCTGTCTGAATGAACTGTTTCCGTGCCACTCTGTCTACCCGGACGGCGATCCCAGAGCTATATCCCCTGAAAAGCTTACAATTGGCGGAGAATGCTGGGGCAGCACAGTGGCTGATACAATTGGTGCTGGAATGTGCGTGCAGCACAGTGGCTTAGAGACAGCAATAAAGGTGAAGTCTGTTGAAGCAGCAGCAGAGAAAAAAAAAAGTGTGTCAGCAAAAACGTCTGATTGGAGCAGTCTTAAAGAGACAGCAGCCCTAATAGAGTTTGCAAAAAAAAAAAAAAAAGTGTGTCTGCACAGCAAAGCTGAACTTGTTGTGGAAAAGACTGTGGAGTGTGCAGCAGCAAAGGAAACGTCTATTGGAGCAGTCTTAAAGAGACAGTGGCCCTAATAGAGTTTGCAGAAAAAAAAAAAAAGGTGTCTGCACAGCAGAGCTGAATTTTCTGTGGAAAAGACTGTGGAGTGTGTATGTCTTGAGTGAAGACTGCCGTTGTTGAGACAGAGAAGTCTGACAGCATGGATGACAGCATGGAGGCGCTGTTTGAACAAATGGCGCAAGTTAATGTGCAACATAAGACTGCAGTGGTTGAGACAGATAAGTCCGGCAGTATGGAGGAGCTTGTTAAGAAACACCTGCAGAGCATGCAGCAGGCCCAGCAGAGCTGGCAGCAGCAGCAGCAGGAGTTTAACCGATTGCTGAGGGAGCAGATTGCAGCTCTCAGCACCTCGTACCCGAGTAATGGTGTAAAGGCACCTGCGTTGCCTGCAGTAAAGAAGCGGTTGGAGCCTGACGTCAGCCGTCGTGTCGGCATGGTTGAAGAGGTGATAGTGAACCGCTACACCCGAGCATGTCCTCCTGAGGTACAGCCAGAGGTCGGACAAGGAGACCACCAGGACGCCAATCGTCTGGTCAGCCTGATGGAGAAGGCCTTCGCCAGCAAAGACTGTCTCCGTGACCAGCCGTCTGAGAGGTCGTCACTTCAGAGTTCCCGGACGCTGAACTCTCGCGGTAAGAGCGTTCCAGCTGTTGGGGACATGGGGTATGCTGATAAGCGGGTTCAGGCCCGAGGGGACATGTGGGTGAAAAAGTGTAATGGACAGGGTTGGAGATGTCGTGAAATTGCAGCCAACTGTCCAATAGAGGGGGAGCCTATGTATTGTGATGTTGGCAGATCCCTCTCTCTCTGCGCAGAACCTGTGTGTGTGTCCACCTCAGCCGAAGAGACTGGACCACAGGTGTCCCCGGTGGTTGTAAATGACTGCCTAGCACAGGCCCTCTTGGACTCAGAGAGTCCAGTGACTTCCGTATGTGAGAGCCTGATTGATAGGGACTTCATCCCTGATAAGCACCTGCGTATGGTGTGCATCCATGGAGACACCAAAGTCTACCCAGAGACTGCCGTGGACTTGGTCCCCAAACTCGGGGAGGTTTCATATGAAGTGGGGGTAGTGAAGAACCTGGTGCAACCCGTTATATTGGGTAATGACTTTCCCCGATCTAAGGATCTCTGGGGGAAAAATGTTTCTGATGGACAGTGTGATGAAGCTCCTATTGAGGGTGCGCAGTCCCGAGGGGCGGAACACAATGCTAGTGGGCCGTTAAACTTATGTGATAATGATGATGATGATGATAATGATAATGATGATGATGATGATCATGATAATGATGATGACCATGATAATGATGATGATCATGATAATGATGATGACCATGATAATGATGCTGATGCTGATAATGATAATGATGATGATCATGATAGTGATGATGATACTGATCATAATCATGATAATGATATTGATAATAATGATGACTGTGATAGTGATGAAATTCCTTTGCAGGTGATGTTGGGAGACGAGGATGGTGGTTCTCGGGAACCGAGTGTCCCTGACTTACCTGTGTCCTGTGACAATTTTGAGAGTGAGCAGTGGCGAGACCCCTCTCTTAAAACGGCACAGGAAAATATAATTGTTCTAAATGAGGTTTCCCAAGAGCCTGGCTCTGAGGAGAGGTTTCCTCATGTTGCCATAAACACTAACCTGTTGTATAGGGACACTGAAGTCCAGGGAGAGGTCGTGAGCCAGCTCCTAGTACCTGAGCTATATGGAAGTATAGTGCTGGGGTTGTCACATAGTCACATACTTGAGGGACCACCTGAGGGAAACCAGGGACCAGATGGTGAAGTTAATGTTGTGGATGACATGTTAACTAAGGTTCCAGATCAAGATGTGAATGAGAATGAATTGTATAACCCTGAAAGTGAGCAGGATGAGAATGAGAATGAATTGTATAACCCTGAAAGTGAGCCGGATGTGGCTGAGAAAAAGGGGTCAGACAGGGATAGTGGTAGTGATAGTGAATCATCTGATGACCATAAAGCAACCAGTGCAAATGAGGAAGGCATGGTAGCAGAGGAGGTTGAGAGTCCTGAGAAGAAAGCTGATGCTGACCTTACAGCCGGACAGAAGATGGCATCTGAAGATGTTTTTCAGTTGGCCGGTTCCCTGGCGAAGACTAAGGTGAAAGGAGGAGAGCTGAGCTTTAAAGGCAGGACTCTGAAACTGAACACAGCACAAGTGGATGCTGTTGAAGATGAGAAGTTATCAATGTATGGTATGGAGCTGCATCTTGCCCAGGACTCTGAAGGTAATGCTGCAGAGGTGGAAAAAGCCATGGAAGTGGTGGTCACCAAGCCAGATGCCTCATCAGAAGCTGAGGTCTCAAGTGAAGCTGTGAGGAACAAGACTGAAGATATGGGGACTGACTCTGTCCAGGAATCTGTTTCTGCCGAAGACAGCGGCGTGGACGGGTTACGGTCCGGATCAGTAGCTGCAACTCGTGAAGCTCAGGCTGGAAGTTCGGCGCCCGGAGCCCCAGCAGTGTTCCTGAGTGATACTAAGGATCTGGATAAATCACAAGATGAGATTTTGAGACATCAGGCTGGCGTTGGTGAGCTCAAGCGCACTTTCATGGAGTCTACATCGGAGCCACGTCCCAACAAATGGGAAAAGCAGTGTGTCACTCCGTTGCCGCTGCAGACACACGGGAGCTCAGATGGGATGCAGAACGTGGTGGAAGAGAAGAATCCGGCGGGTTCTGAGTATACAGATGCAGCTATCAAGGAGAACTTGAAAGCTGGAATAAATGGAGATATTGGAGACCATAATGATGTGAATGAAGAAGTAGAATGTAAGACTGACGGTAGGGCTTCTGAGCATGTCCTACCAGAAGAGCCTGAAGAAGGGGCTGAAGACATAAAGGACATCCAACAGGTACAAGATGAATTGATTACTTCTCAGAAAAAACTCCAAACTGTGATGAAGGAGCGTGATGAGAGCCATGAGCATCTTCTGGAGAAGCTCAATGAAGTAAAGAAGGTTCAAGGGGAACTGGAGAAAAGTGAAAAACCGCCTATACCTTCTGTGATAGTTGGTGACACATGGTCAGTGCACCAGGGACAGGAGGTACGTGAGTTTCTGAGGAAGAGTCAACAGAAGTGTTCTGATGTGCCGGGTCGTACTTCTCTGGCCAGGCACTATATCGAAACTGAGCCTGGCCCTAAGGTCAAGATGAAACCGTGCAGGATACCCGAGGCCCGCAGAGAGCATAGGCCTGGGAGGGTACAGGGTAGTGCGGATGCTTCAGATGAAGAGAAAGCTGATGTTGGCTATGGCTCAGGTGAAGATACAGATGACAGTAGTGAAGATGAAGCTGATGAGGCCATGACTGGTCCAGAGTTCACTGTCTCTTTTGGATTGTTGACCAGCCCTCCGGTCTGGATGACCAGCCCTCCGGACTGGAGAAGAGGGGGGGGATATGTGAGACAGTGAGAGTATGGGTGTTGAATGGGGTGTACATTTCACCTAGATACTGTGCGGACTGGTATAAGGGAAATGTATGGCTTTGTAAACCTAGTGGTAGAGAAAGGTCACTACACCTTACATTCATTACACACTTGCAGCTCAGGCCTGAAACCATTCAGCTGTTAATTAGGAGACCAGAAGTAGGTGTCTGCGAACACAGTCAGAGAGCTCGTTTAGTCTGGACACAGGAGGGGTCCAGGCACAGAAGGTGTCTCCAGGAGTTTGAGCTATCTCAGTCTGGGTGCTCGATGTACCCCGGACACAGGAGTAGTCTCAGTGAGAATCCATGCGGATAGCTGCTGAATAGGAGGGGAGCTCTCTCAAGTCTGGACGTTGAAGGTGCCTTCAGACACAAGGAGGAGACTCTGTGAACCTCCATGCTGGTAAATGCTGGTAAATGCTGGTAAATGCTGAACATATGTGTTGTTTTGGCCCCGGCTGGTAGAGTCGGGACCCGGATAGATAGGGAAATCTATCTAAGTGTAGTAAGTGGCTAGACAAGCCTAGGTCTTCTGTTTATGATTTGTTTTATATCTGTTTGCTGTGGACTTTAATAAAGCTGGTTGCGGCCAGTTTTCACCAGAACTGCTGTCTGAATGAACTGTTTCCGTGCCACTCTGTCTACCCGGACGGCGATCCCAGAGCTATATCCCCTGAAAAGCTTACAGATGTTATGGTGGGATTCCCTGTCCCCTCTGGTCTCAATGATTCTATGTCATTAGCGATTCAAATTGACAGACGTTTGCGTGAGCAGAGAAGTATGCGTGGAATAGTGTTGCCTTGTGAACCTGCTTCTGAATCCATGCAGTGTGATAGAGTGGTGTCTGGGGCACAGCGTCATGAGTTTCGAAAGCGCAATGGGTTATGTTTCTACTGTGGTGATGCCTCTCATGCTATTTCAGTCTGCCCTAAGCGGGGAAGACGTTTTGCACGCTCAGTTGTCTTGGGTAGTGTTCAGACTAAGTTTTTACTAACTGTCACTCTGATATGCTCTCTGTCCTCATTTTCTGCTCAGGCTTTCGTTGATTCTGGAGCAGCTATTAACCTGATGGATTATGATTTTGCTAAACGTTGTGGGTTTCCCTTGATACCCCTACAGAAGTCTATTCCCCTTCTAGGGATCGATTCTAACCCTTTGGCTGAGAATAAACCTCAGTTCTCTACTCAGGTGATAATGAGGGTTGAACCTGATCATCAAGAGTGCTGCAAATTTTTGGTTCTGTATAATCTGCATGATATTATCGTACTGGGTTTCCCTTGGTTACAGTCTCATAATCCTGTTTTGGATTGGAAATCTGTGTCTGTAACCAGTTGGGGCTGCCAATGTGTTAATACCAACACTCCTGTTTTTTCTGCCTCCCCCCAGGCTCAGGATGTTCCTGACTTTTTGATTGATTTTTCTGATGTGTTTAGCGAAAGTAAATCTGCATCCTTGCCTCCCCATAGGAGCTATGACTGCGCTATTGAATTAGTGCCTGGTAGTAAATTCCCTAAAGATCGCCTTTTTAACTTGTCTGTACCTGAACATGACGCTATGCGGTCTTATATCAGGGAGTCATTGGAGAAGGGTCATATCAGACCATCCTCTTCACCCTTAGGTGCCGGTTTTTTCTTTGTGGCCAAAAAGGATGGTTCATTAAGGCCGTGTATTGATTATCGTCTTTTGAACAATATTACTGTGAAATATCAATACCCGTTACCCTTGATTTCTGACCTGTTTTCCAGGGTGAAAAACGCTACTTGGTTTACCAAGCTTGACCTCAGGGGGGCATATAACCTTATTCGCATTAAGCACGGGGATGAATGGAAGACGGCATTCAATACCCCGGAGGGGCATTTTGAGTACCTTGTGATGCCCTTTGGGCTCACTAATGCTCCTTCTGTCTTCCAGTCCTTCATGAATGACATTTTCAGGGATTTTGTGGATAAATTTCTGATTGTTTATTTGGATGATATCTTGATTTTTTCTAATGACTGGGACTCTCATGTGAAACATGTTCGAACTGTGTTCCAGATTTTGAGAGAGAATGCTCTGTTTGTGAAGGGATCAAAGTGTCTTTTTGGCGTACAGAGGATCTCATTTCTGGGATTCATTTTGTCCCCATCTATTATTGAAATGGACCCGGTCAAGGTTCAGGCCATCTGTGATTGGGTCCAACCTACTTCATTAAAGGCTCTTCAAAGATTTTTGGGTTTTGCCAATTTTTATCGTAAATTTATTGGTAATTTCTCGGTTATTGTTAAACCATTAACTGATTTGACCAAAAAGGGTTCTGATGTGGTGAATTGGCCTCCTGAGGCAGTCTCTGCATTTCAGGAACTTAAGCAGAGATTCACTTCTGCTCCTGTTCTACGGCAGCCTGATGTTTCTCTGCCATTTCAGGTGGAGGTTGATGCCTCTGAGATTGGGGCAGGTGCCGTTTTGTCCCAAAAAGATCCAGAGACCTCTAAAAGTAACCCTTGTGCCTTTTTCTCTCGAAAATTTTCTCCTACTGAACGTAATTATGACGTGGGTAATCGGGAGTTATTGGCCATGAAGTGGGCTTTTGAAGAGTGGAGACATTGGCTGGAGGGAGCCAAACATCGGGTGGTGGTCCTTACGGACCATAAGAATCTGGTTTATCTGGAATCTGCCAAGCGACTCAATCCTAGACAGGCCAGGTGGGCCTTGTTTTTCACACGTTTTAATTTTGTGGTTTCCTTTCTTCCTGGCACTAAGAATGTTAAGGCGGATGCCTTCTCGAGGAGTTTCCTTGCGGACTCTCCTGAGTTATCTGATCCTTCTGTTATTTTGAAAGAGGGTGTAGTTCTTTCCGCCATCTCACCCAATTTGAGACTTGCTCTGGAGGGGTGTCAGGAGGATAGGCCCGAGCGCTGCCCTGTTGGAAAATTGTTTGTCCCGGACCAGTGGAAAAAGAGTGTGATGTCTGAGATTCATTGTTCCGTGTTGGCTGGGCATCCCGGAATTTTTGGTACCAGAGACTTGGTTAGTCGGTCCTTTTGGTGGCCTACCTTGTCTCGTGATGTCAGGGAATTTGTGTAGTCCTGCGGGACTTGCTCTCGCTCCAAGCCTTGCTCTCGCTCTAGTGGTTTGTTGATGCCATTGCCTGTGCCCAAGAGACCATGGACCCATATCTCTATGGATTTCATTTCCGACCTTCCTGTTTCTCAGAGAATGACCGCCATCTGGGTGATTTGTGATAGGTTTTCCAAGATGATACATCTTGTGCCATTGCCTAAGTTGCCTTCCTCCTCTGAATTGGTGCCGTTGTTCCTTCAGCACGTGGTTCGTTTACACGGCATTTCTGAGAACATTGTGTCTGACAGAGGAGTCCAGTTTGTTTCCAGATTTTGGAGGACTTTTTGTTCTAAACTGGGTGTTCAATTGTCTTTCTCCTCGGCATTTCATCCTCAGACCAATGGTCAAACTGAGAGAACAAACCAGACATTGGAGACTTATCTAAGATGCTTTGTGTCTGCTGATCAGGATGACTGGGTCTCTTTTTTGCCTTTGGCTGTGTTTGCGCTTAATAATAGGGCTAGCTCTGCCACTTTGATGTCTCCATTTTTCTGTAATTCTGGGTTTCACCCTCATTTTCTTCAGGACAGACGGAGGCTTCTGTCTGTCCAGGTGTTGACTCTGTTGTGGAGCGTATGCAACAGATTTGGGACCAGGTAGTGGAGAGGTTGTCCCTCTCTCAGGAGAGGGCCCAGCGGTTTGCTAACCGGCATAGGACTGATGGTCCTCGGTTTAAAGTAGGGGACTTGGTCTGGTTGTCCTCAAAAAATATTCCTATGAGAGTAGCATCTCCTAAATTTAAGCCTAGGTTCATTGGACCTTATAAGATCCTGGAGATTCTTAATCCTGTTTCTTTTCGTTTGCTTCTTCCAGGGACATTTAAGATCCATAACGTGTTCCACAAGTCCTTGTTGAAGAGGTTTGTTGAGCCAGTGGTTCCTGCTGCTGTGCCTCCTGACCCTGTTTTGGTTGAGGGCAATCTGGAGTATGTGGTTGAGAAAATATTAGATTCTCATTTTTCTAGACGGAAGCTCCAGTATTTGGTTAAGTGGAGAGGTTATGGTCAGGAAGACAATTCTTGGGTGTTTGCTTCGGACATCCATGCTAGGAGACTCATCCGTGCGTATCATAGAACTCATCCTGACCGACCTGGTTGCTCAAATGAGGGTTCGGTGACCCCTCCTCAAGGGGGGGGTACTGTTGTGAATGGGCTTGAGATGAGTTCTGAGCAGAGGCTCCCTCTGGTGGTTACAAGCGGTACTGGTCTGTTCAGTGTAGATTGTGAGGATTGGGAATCAGGTGTTACTGACTGGTCTTATATAAGGGAGTCACCTTCCCATCAGGGTTGCCGGTGATCAATTGTTCGGGTCTCAATCCTTGATTCCTGTTTCCCTTGTAGCCTGCTGTGTCGTGTCTGCATCTCCTGCTAACAGATAAGACATTTTCTTCTTTTTGTTTCTGTGCTTAATTTTTGCATTTTGTCCTGCACTTCTGTGGGGGCCTTCTGGTTCCCCTCAGGGGGCTTTTGCCCTCTCAGTTTAGTTCAGCCACTGATGTTTGTACTTTTGCTTTTTCCAGTTTTTTCAGTGGCTGCTGTTTTGATTTTGTTACACCAGAGAACTAATTTAGGTGGTAGAGGTCGTGTGATCTCAGGTGTTTTTGAAATTAGTAGAATTGGTGCTTTCAAGGTTTTTTTTGGGATTGCAGTAAGTACCCTTCCTATCCTTTTCTATTTAGTTAGTTTGGGCCCCAACGTTTGCTCATACTATTTTCTGTCTGTGTCAGTATTTCGTCTTGTCTAACCGCCATTACATGTTTGGGGCTTGCTATTATCTTTGGGGTTCTGCTCCGGGGCAGATAGCTTTCCTATTTCTATCTTTAGGTGTAGTTAGTTTCTCAGGCTGTGACGAGGCGTCTAGGACCAACGTAGGAACGCTCCACGGCTGCCTCTAGTTGTGGTGGTTAGTCAGAGTACTGCAATCTCATAGATTCCAACTGCTCTGGTGTATTGCCTTTTTGCCTGCACTCCTCAGCTACCGAATCACAACAGCCCCCTCATAGAGGATAATTCAGCCCCCTCAGAGTATAATGAAGCCCCACAGAGTATAATGCAGCCCCTTCAGAGTATAATGCATCCCTCTCAGAGTATAATGAAGCCCCCCACACACAATATAATGCAGCCCCCAGAGTATAATGCAGCCCCAAACACACAGTATAATTCAGCACTCCCACAAACACAGTATATTGCAGCCCACCATACATAGTATACAGTGGGCACGGAAAGTATTCAGACCCCTTTAAATTTTTAACACTTTGTTTCATTGCAGCCATTTGGTAAATTCAAAAAAGTTCATTTTTTTCTCATTAATGTGCACTCTGCACCCCATCTTGAATGAAAAAAAAACAGAAATGTAGAAATTTTTGCAAATTTATTAAAAAAGAAAAACTGAAATATCACATGGTCATAAGTATTCAGACCAGAGGCGTAGCCAGGGGTTCAGCTCAGGGGGGGCCAAACATCTGAGTGGGCCGCTAACAGGACATATCATTGGTGCAACCTGTGTGGCCACACATGGGCGCAAGAGGTAAGGGGGCCCATTTCTACCTCCAAAAATGATTCAATTTTCCATTTTTAGGATCTCTTGGGCTGCAAAGAGATCATATATTGTCCTTGCACAGGAGCCCATTCTGTCTGTGTCCGCCTGTGGCCCCTAACCAGGTAATCATGATTATAACTATGGTGGTATAGGGGAACCTCAGTAGATGACCGCTCTTTTATTGAAAATAAAAGACTATACAAAGACCAGCACTGATATTACTACCTTGTGGTAACATATAGTGGTAGATAAAAGTCCTGCAGGACATATAGAGATTACTGCACAGTTATAGATGGTGACTTACAGATGACGTTCTTTCTGGTGCCAGGAGACTCGCTCCTGTAAACTGGGAAAACAGTTGTAGTAGGCCATTCTCCACCTCTCTTCTGACACCACCACTAGATCACCAGGCTAATTGTGGTCCGTGATGCAACAGCCACTATACCTTTTTGCAAGGGTGTTTATGATGGGCGTAAAAAAATATTTACACAGTAGGATGATGTGTACCCCCAGGGGGAAATGTTTGTCAGCCCATACACTGAGTGTATGGGCATTACAAATATGCAGGACCCGATCCTGTAAACTGGGAAAACAGTTTTAGTAGGCCATCCTCCACGTCTCTTCTGACACCACAACTAGATCACCAGGGTAATCGTGGTCCGTGATGCAACAGCCACTAAACTTTTTTGCAAGGGTGTTTATGATGGGCGTAAAAAAATATTTACACAGTAGGTTGATGTGTACCCCCCAGGGGGAAATGTTTGTCAGCCCATACACTTAGTGGATGGGCATTACAAGTATACGAGACCCGCTCCTGTAAACTGGGAAAACATTTTGCGGAGACCATCCTCACATTTCTTCCTTGGGGGATTGGAAAGTGTGCAAATTTTGGGCAGACCTTGTATTCACTTCATGGGCAAACTTTAGGTGACTTAAAAAAAAATCAGAATGGGAACTTTGGTTTCATGTAGTCATCTGGTACGTGACTTCAAAGGCTTATTGGGGTGCATGTAACTTTGGTGCAGGCCTTGCATTCAATGCATTAGCAAACAGCATGGGAATACCAAATGAATACTGGGAACTATGGATGCATGTGGTCATCCATGACATCTGTTCAATGGGTTGTTGGGGTGCATCTAAATTTTGGGCAGCCCTGCCACTCACTGCATACGCAATAACAGTATAAGAGACCCAATGTTAGGGATCGAGCTCCTGCTGCTGCACAAGGTGAATCTCGAACCAGTCCCACTGCGGTCCCCCATCCATCTCCGGGCACAGTGGAGTCTGCTCAGCGGAGGCGTCGGTCCCAGCGTCTCACTCAGTCTAATACTGTGCAGAGGCTTGTTGCTGCCTCTTCTGGTTCCTCTATTATAACCAGTGCTGGAGCAGGCAGTCTTGGGATTAAGTCCTGCGTTTCTCCATCTGAGCATGCCCAGGGCACGATCTCCCATAGGAGATCAGGGGTCACATGCTCGGTTGCAGCAGCGACTCTCATTGGTCCTTTTCTGGAAGGTCCTGTAGCTGCTGCTATAAAAGGTGTGCATGGCCGCTCGGCCGTGCGCTACTATCAATTGTGTTATGTGCTTTGCGCCAGTGTGATCATGCACGCATGTGGTTAGGGCTCGGCTGAAATAAGCCCCTAGAATACCGGCACCTCCGGTGAGGAGATTTGTATGCACGTTGTTATGTTTCGGTAGCTGAGGAGGACAGGAACAACAGCAGGGCAGCCGAACACCTGAGATGTTGGTAACTGATGGGTTGCAGATTCCTAAACTAACGATACAACTAGAGGTAGCCGTGGAGCGTTCCTACGTTGATCCTAGACGCCTCGTCACAGCCTGAGAGATAACTACACCTAAAAGCAGAAAGATGAAAGCTATCTGCCCCGGAGCAAATCCCCAAAGAAAATAGGAAGCCCCCAAATATATAAAGGCGGTTAGACAAGATGAAAATACAAACATAGGCAGAAAATAGACTGAGCAAACGCTGGGGCCACAAGCTGACTAAATAGGATAGGACAGGAGAGATTACTTTCTGCAACCCAGAAAACCCTACAAAAATCCAACAATTCTGATTACAAAAATACTGAGATCACACGATCTCGCCACCCACTAAATCAGGTCTCAGTGTGAACAAAAACCAAGCCGCAGCCGCTGAAAAAACAGGAAAGAACAAATGAGCAAATAAAAGTGGCTGCAGATAAACTGTGAGGAGCTCAGGCCCCAGGAGGGGACCTGGCTGACCTACACAAAAGTGCAGAAAACAATGCAAAAAGCAAGCACAAAAAGAAAAGCAAAAAATATCTTATCTGAAAGCAGGAGATGCAGGCAAGACTCAGGCAAACTTCCAAATGAACCAGGAACCACAATTGAGACAAGAACAATTGATCACCGGCAACCATCATGGGAGGGAACCTCCCTTATACATAGTAACATAGTTATTAAGGTTGAAGGAAGACTTTAAGTCCATCTAGTTCAACCCATATCCTATCCTAACCTGCCCTAACATGTTGATCCAGAGGAAGGCAAAAAAAAACCCAAGTGGCAAACAGTAAGCTTCACATTGGGGAAAAAAATTCCTTCCCGACTCCACATACGGCAATCAGACTAGCTCCCTGGATCAACGCAGTATCTAGGAAACTTGTGAATATAGCCTGTAATATTATACTTTTCAAGAAAGGCATCCAGTCCCTTCTTAAATTTTAGTAAGGAATCACTCATTACAACATTAGACGGCAGAGAGTTCCATAGTCTCACTGCTCTTACATTAAAGAATCTGCGTCTGTGATTATGGCTAAACCTTCTTTCCTCCAAACGTAGAGGATGACCCCTTGTCCCCGTCACAGGTCTAAGAGTAAAAAGATCATTAGAAAGGTCTTTGTACTGTCCCCTCATATATTTATACATTGTAATAAGATCACCCCTAAGCCTTCGTTTTTCCAAACTAAATAACCCCAAGTGTAATAACCTGTCTTGGTATTGCAGACCCCCCCAGTTCTCTAATAACCTTAGTCGCTTTTCTCTGCACCCGCTCCAGTTCAGCTATGTCTTTCTTATACACCGGAGACCAGAACTGCACACAGTATTCTAAGTGTGGTCGCACCAGTGACTTGTATAGAGGTTATATCAGACCAGTCAGTGAACCTAGATTGCCACTCCTCGCTGAAAGGTTCAGTACTGTCTGTAACCACCAGAGGGAGCCTCTGCTCATAAACCATCTCTAAGGCCTCTTTCACACATCAGGCTTTTTGAATCAGGCGCGATCCGGCGTGTTTCTAAAAAAACGGATCCAGTAACGGATGGGTTTTTTTAGCATTGACTTACATTAGCGCCGGATCGCGCCTGATGTCACTGCGTTGCATCCGTTTTTGGCCGGATCCGTCGGAATTGTACATTCCGGCGGCCGGACAAGACGGTTTTTGTAACGTTTTTTTTTTTTTCCGGAGGCACCTGACAGTGCCTGAATCGGCACTTCAGGCGGCCGGAAACAATGCAAACCTATGGAGCCGGACCAGATTTTTGACAAATCCGTCAGAAAACTGATCTCCGGAGTCCAAGGTCTCTCTCTCTCTCTCTCTCTCTCTCTCTCTCTCTCTCTCTTCTTCCCCCCCCCCCCCTCGGTCCGGACATTGATGTCTGTACTTAAGTCGCAATGATCGCATTAAAATTCCGACGCCATCTTACCTCAGGAGAGATGGCGCCGGCATCCCGGGGTCTGTCACCGCCCACCCTCACTCCCGATCGCTGTGATTGGCTGTTCAATTCTGAACAGCCAATCGCAGCCTTTCTCACTGTTTCAGCCAATCCGATGGGCTGAAACAGTGAGATCCCAGGCTAGAATCGAGTACCGATGTACTCGATCCTAGGCCTGGGCATAGAAAGGAGCAGACCCCCCCTGGATTGGCGCGATCGCCGATCACATCGATCGCGCCAATCGCAGGGCACAGCCGCGGTGTATCCGCGCTGTGCCCTGCCTGTACCTGCCTGGATCGGTGCAGTAATAGCACCGATCCTAGGCCGGAGCCTAGGACAGGCCCAGTAGGGCCTGCAGCTGCTGATTGGCGCGATCGATGTCATAGACGATCGCGCCAATCACAGGGCACAGCAGCGGTGTGACCGCTCTGTGCCCTGCTTCCTGACCTGCCGGTGACCTGCCTAGGAATCGGAGCAGTGAGCTCCGATTACTAGGCCGGTGCCTAGCAACCGGCAAAACAAGGGTCTCCTCTGATTGGTGGGATCGATGTGATCATCGATCCCACCAATGACAGGTCACAGCAGCGATGTGACCGCTCTGTGACCTGTCTGCAAACTGGATCTGACCTGTCTGACCGCACTGCAGGGGTCCTCACACTTGCTGAGGATTCCTGCAGTGCGGTCACACGCCAGATCTCCTCCTGTGCTGGGCCTTGTGGTGCCACAGTAGCCTGTGACACCACAACTCCTGCTGAAGAAAGAAGAGAGAAGAAAGAAGAGAGAAGAAAGAAAGAGAAGAAAGAAGAGAGAAGAAAGAAGAGAGAAGAAAGAAGAGAGACTACAAACGTGAGTTTTTGAGCCCCGATCCCTGCCCGATCCACCCCAATCCCCCCATTCCCCCCTCCCCCCTTCCCTTTCCCCCTCTTTTTACCCCCCCTTTGCACACATTTAGCAGCCGCCGAGCGTTGATTGGTGACGCAGTTCACCGATCAACACTCGTGCTCGTTTTTCTTTTGCACCCCCCTCCGTGCGCACTTCCAGCAGCCGCGGAACTTTGATAAGTGACACCAGTCACTTATCAGAGCTCGTTCCTGCCGTTTTTTTTTTTTTTTCACTCCCCTTTCCGCCACTCCTGTGCGCACTTCCAGCAGCCGCGGAACTTTGATAAGTGACACCAGTCACTTATCAGAGCTCGTTCCTGCAGGTTTTTTTTTTTTTTCACCCCACTTTCCGCCACTCCCGTGCGCACATCTAGCAGCCGCGGAACTTTGATAAGTGACACCAGTCACTTATCAGAGCTCGTTCCTGCAGTTTTTTTTTTTCACACCACTTTCCGCCACTCCCGTGCGCACATCTAGCAGCCGCGGAACTTTGATAAGTGACACCGGTCACTTATCAGAGCTCGTTCCTGCCGTTTTTTGTTTTTTTTTCACTCCCCTTTCCGCCACTCCTGTGCGCACTTCCAGCAGCCGCGGAACTTTGATAAGTGACACCAGTCACTTATCAGAGCTCGTTCCTGCAGTTTTTTTTTTTTTTTCACTCCCCTTTCTGCCACTCCTGTGCGCACATCCAGCAGCCGCGGAACTTTGATAAGTGACACCAGTCACTTATCAGAGCTCGTTCCTGCAGTTTTTTTTTTTTCACACCACTTTCCGCCACTCCCGTGCGCACATCTAGCAGCCGCGGAACTTTGATAAGTGACACCGGTCACTTATCAGAGCTCGTTCCTGCCGGTTTTTTTTTTTTTTTTCACTCCCCTTTCCGCCACTCCTGTGCGCACATCTAGCAGCCGCGGAACTTTGATAAGTGACACCGGTCACTTATCAGAGCTCGCTCCTGCCGTCTTTTTTTTTTTCACTCCCCTTTCGCCACTCCTGTGCGCACATCCAGCAGCCGCGGAACTTTGATAAGTGACACCAGTCACTTATCAGAGCTCGTTCCTGCATTTTTTTTTTCACTCCCTTTTCCGCCACTCCTGTGCGCACATCCAGCAGCCGCGGAACTTTGATAAGTGACACCAGTCACTTATCAGAGTTCGTTCCTGCAGTTTTTTTTTTTCACTCCACTTTCCGCCACTCCCGTGCGCACATCTAGCAGCCGCGGAACTTTGATAAGTGACACCGGTCACTTATCAGAGCTCGTTCCTGCCGTTTTTTTTTGTTTTTTTTTCACTTCCCTTTCCGCCACTCCTGTGCGCACATCCGGCAGCCGCGGAACTTTGATAAGTGACACCGGTCACTTATCAGAGCTCGTTCCTGCCGTTTTTTTTTTTTTCACTTCCCTTTCCGCCACTCCTGTGCGCACATCCGGCAGCCGCGGAACTTTGATAAGTGACACCGGTCACTTATCAGAGCTCGTGCCTGCTGGTTTAGACTTTTTTTCACAGGCATTTTTTTCCCTATTCTCTTTCTTTTCTTTTAGCTTTTTCCTTTCAGCATAGTTTGCACCAACCACTATCCCCCCCCACACACACACACAGTTATAAATAAAGTTCACACAAAGCACCACATTCACAAAAAAAATGTCCCGCTCGTCACGTTCTTCCCAACAGCGCTATTCAGTGGAAGAGGCATACGCTTTACTTGCCTCCGACACTGATAGCGAGGGAGAGGATCCCACATTTCTTTACTTTTCAGATTCTTCATCCTCTTCTTCTTCTTCCTCCTCTTCCTCATCTTCCTCCTCGGGTCCTGCGGAACCGCCACGCAGACGCCCCAGGACAGAAGATGAGGCAGCGCCCACCCCTGAAAATGAACCAGCGCACCCCTCTTCGGACCCCATATGGACCCCGCCCCCCGAAAATTACGAGCCACTGATTCCTGATTTTGTGGCAGAATCAGGAATCAAGTTTGACACCACGGGCCTCAGAGAAATAGACTTTTTCAAAGTCTTTTTCTCTGAGGATTTTATTAACCTCGTGGTGGAGCAAACTAATTTGTACGCTCGGCAATTTTTGGCGCAAAACCCAGTGTCATCATTTTCCAACTGGTCTCCTGTAGACGCAGGTGAAATGATGCAGTTTTGGGGCCTGGTCCTCCATATGGGGATCCTGAAGAAGCCAGAACTTCGGCAATATTGGAGTGTTGATATTTTATACAACACTCCACTGTTCCGAATGGTCATGGCTCGGACGCGTTTTGAGGCCATCCACAAATTCCTGCATTATAATGATAATGCACAGTGTCCCCCACAAAATGACCCCAACTTTGACCGTCTGTTCAAAGTTCGGCCGGTCATCGAACACTTCAGCAAAAAGTTTGCTGAAGTGTACGTGCCCCAAAGGGACATCTGCGTGGATGAGTCCTTGGTTCATTTTAAGGGACGGCTCAGATTCCGCCAGTACCTGCCCAGCAAGAGGGCAAGGTACGGAATTAAACTCTACAAGCTGTGCGAGAGTACCTCAGGGTACACGCACAGCTTTAGAGTTTACGAAGGAAAGGACACCAGGATTGAACCCCCTGAGTGTCCCCCCGTCCTGGGAGTGAGTGGGAAAATTGTGTGGGATTTGGTGCACCCACTGCTGGATAAAGGTTATCACCTTTACACCGATAACTTTTATTCCAGCGTCCCACTCTACAAATCCCTCTCTGCGCGAGGTACCGCAGCTTGCGGTACCGTCCGCAAAAATCAGAGAGGCCTCCCGAAGACGCTACTTGGGCAGATGCTCAGAAAGGGTGAGAGCAGAGCCCAATGTAGCGACCACCTGTTGGTGGTCAAGTACAAGGACAAGAGGGATGTCCTTCTCTTGACCACCATACATGGTGATGGCAGCGCCCTCAGCACTGTACGGGGTACCTCTACACAGGTCCGCAAACCGGACTGTGTACTGGGGTACAATAAATACATGGGGGTGTTGATCTCTCTGATCAACTCCTCCAACCGTACAGTGCTTTGAGAAAGGCCAAGGTGTGGTACAAGAAGCTGTCCGTGCACATCGTCCAAATGGCAATGCTCAACGCTTTCCTGCTGTCACGATGTGCACGCAACAGCGATACGACGTACCTTCAGTTCCAGGAGGTAGTGGTTAAGGCCCTGATGTTTGGCGCTCAGGAAACAGCGGGCCCCAGTACTTCTGGAACTGAAGGTGCTCGTATCATACCAGGTCAGCATTTCCCGGGGTGGTCCCGCCAACTGGAAGCAAAGGTAAGCCGCAAAAAAGGTGCCGAGTGTGTTACAAAAGGGGAATACGCAAGGACACCACTTACCAATGCGACACCTGCCCCGAAAAACCTGGCCTGTGTATGAAGGATTGTTTCAAATTGTACCACACCTCAATGCACTACTAATTTACTTTACAGGAAAGATTAGTTCCAGAAGGGGGGCACATTTAGAAAAGTTCCTTGGGAGTCTACTTTCCAAAATTATGTCACTTGTGTTTTTTTTTTACTGTTTAGGCACATCAGGAGCTCTGCAAACGGAACATGACGCCCGCAGACCATTCCATCAGTCTGCATTCCAAAACGTCACGACTTCCCTTCTGAGCCCCGACTTGTGCCCAAACAGTTTTTTTCCCACATATGGGGCACCAGTGTACTCAGGAAAAATTGGACAACAATTTTTGGTGTCCAATTTCTCCTCTTACCCTTGGGAAAATAAAAAATTGGGGACTAAAACATCATTTTTGTGAGGATAAAAGTAGGATTTTTTTATTTTTACACCTGGGCATTATAAACTTTAGTGAAACACTTGGGGGTTCAAAATGCTCACCACACACCTAGGTAAGTTCCTTAGGGGGTCTAGTTTCCAAAATGGGGTCACTTGTGGGGTTTCCACTGTTTAGGCACATGAGGGGCTCTGCTAACGGAACATGACGCCCGCAGACCATTCCATCAAAGTCTGCATTCCAAAACGTCACTGCTTCCCTTCTGCGCCCTGCCATGCGCCCAAACAGTGGTTCCCCCCAACATATGGGGTATCAGTGTACTCAGGACAAATTGGACAACAACTTTTGTGGTCCAATTTCTCCTGTTACCCTTGGGAAAATAAAAAATTGGGGACTAAAACATCATATTTGTGGAAATTTTTTTTTTTTTTTTATTCACGCCAGGGCATTATAAACTTTAGTGAAACACTTGGGGGTTCAAAATGCTCACCACACACCTAGATAAGTTCCTTAGGGGGTCTAGTTTCCAAATGGGGTCACTTGTGGGGGTTTCCACTGTTTAGGCACATGAGGGGCTCTGCTAACGGAACATGACGCCCGCAGACCATTCCATCAAAGTCTGCATTCCAAAACTTCACTGCTTCCCTTCTGCGCCATGCCATGCGCCCAAACAGTGGTTCCCCCCAACATATGGGGTATCAGCGTACTCAGGACAAATTGGACAACAACTTTTGTGGTCCAAGTTCTCCTGTTACCCTTGGGAAAATAAAAAATTGGGGACTAAAACATCATATTTGTGGAAATTTTTTTTTTTTTTTTTATTCACGCCAGGGCATTATAAACTTTAGTGAAACACTTGGGGGTTCAAAGTGCTCACCACACACCTAGATAAGTTCCTTAGGGGGTCTAGTTTCCAAAATGGGGTCACATGTGGGGGGTTTCCACTGTTTAGGCACATCAGGGGCTCTGCTAACGGAACATGACGCCCGCAGACCATTCCATCAAAGTCTGCATTCCAAAACGTCACTGCTTCCCTTCCGAGCCCTGTCGTGTGCCCAAACAGTGTATCCCCCAACATATGGGGTATCAGCGTACTCAGGACAAATTGGACAACCACTTTTGGGGTCCAATTTCTCCTCTTACCCTTGGGAAAATAAAAAATTGGGGACTAAAACATCACTTTTGTGGAAAAAAAATATATATATTATTTTTCACGCCAGGGCATTATAAACGTTAGTGAAACACTTGGGGGTTCAAAGTGCTCACCACACACCTAGATAAGTTCCTTAGGGGGTCTAGTTTCCAAAATGGGGTCACATGTGGGGTTTTTCCACTGTTTAGGGACTTCGGGGGCCCCCTCCAAACCGCAATAGGGGCGTGTTCGCAATTCCACCCAATTTTTTGGTTTGAAAAGTCAAACGGCCTCCCCTTCCTTTCAACCCCCCCCCCTGCCTGCGCCCAAACAGGGGCCCCCCCCAAACCTTGGGGTTTTCAGCGTATCAGGACTTGTTGGACAACAATTTTTGGGGTCCAATTCTCCTCTTCCCCTTGAAAAAAAAAAATTTGGGGGGATTTAAAACTTTCATTTTTGGTGAAAAAAATGATGTTTTTTTTTCTTCACGGCTCTACATTAAAACTTCAGTGAAAGCACTTGGGGGTTCCCAAAGTGCCACCACCCAAATCTAGAAAAAGTTCCTTAGGGGGTTTTGTTTCCAAAATGGGGTCACATGGGGGGGGTTTCCACTGTTTAGGCAAATCGGGGCCCCCCAAAACGCGACAGGCGTCCTTTTTCGAAAATTCCCACCCAAATTTTTTTTTTGGGGAAAAGCCCAAACGGCGGCCCCCTTCCCTTTAAAAGCCCTGCCGGCCCCCAAAAACCGGGGGTTTTTGGGAAAAAAAAAATTGGGGTAAAACATCTGTTTGTGGAAAAAATATGATTTTTTTTCTTCAGGCTCTACATTACAAATTGGTGAACCCTTTTGAGGTTAAAACTACTCCCAACATCTAGATAATTTCCCTAGGGGTCTTTTTCCAAAGGGGGTCATTTGGGGGGGGTTTCCCATGTTGGGCACATGGGGGCCTTCCCCAAAACGCAATGGCGTCCGTTCTCAATTCCACCCAATTTTTTGGAAAAGTAAAACTGCGCCCCCTTCCTTTCCGAGCTCTGCTGTGTGCCCAAACATGGTTTCCCCCTCCTATGGGGTATGGGCGTATCAGGGAAATTGCACAACAATTTTTTCGTCCTTTTTCTCCTTTTTCCCTTGTGAAAATAAAAAAAATTTTTGTAAAAGTCTTTTTTTGTGACTAAAAGTAAAATTTTAATTTTTTTCCTTCCGTTGCTTCCCCCTGTGAAGCCCCTAAGGGTTAAAAAACTTTTTGAATGTGTTTTGGTCCCTTGGGGGGTGTATTTTTTTTAAAATGGTGTCATTTTGGGTATTTTCTGCTATTAGACCCCCAAAGTGACTTAAAAATAGAGGTGGTCCCAAAAAAAAAAGGGGGTTTTTGTAAAATTTTGTTGTAAAAATGAGAAATCGCGGGAATTTTAAAACCCTTAAAATTTTCCCTAACAAAAAAAAATTTTTTTCCCAAAAATTGTCTATGTAAAGTAGAAGTGGGAAATGTTATTTTTTAACTATTTTGTGTGACTATTTTCTTTTTTAAAGGGGAATAAAAATTCAAATTGAAAATTGCAAATTTTCAAAAATTTTTCCCATATTTGCGTTTTTTTCTAAATAAATGCAAGTTAAATGGAAGAAATTTTCCCCATATCATAAAGTAAATATGTCCGAAAACAGTCTCAGAATCGCGAAGTCCCTTGAAGCGCCAGGTTATAACCTCATAAAGAGACATGGTCAGAATTGTAAAAATTTGGCCCCTCATTAAGGCAAACCACCCTTTGGGGGTGAAGGGGTTAAATCAGGCCCCGGGTCCATCCTATCGGGATAAGCGGTCAGTATTAAAAAAACGATGTGTGAAAGTAGCCTAACACATTTACAACAGCCGTGTTCAGGGGTTGGGGAAATAAGCCCAGAATACCGGTTCCCCGGTGGGAGTTGCTTGTTTGCGTTATCTGTGTATTCCTGTGGGGTTAACAGGGCACAGTCCCTATCCTGCGTTCTACCTCAGCGACTTTTGGGGTAACAGAGTTCGCAAAATCTGCCAATAGTGCCACGGCATCTATGTTTGCGACTCATGAAGTAACAGAGTTCGTGAACCTATATATGATGGCACCACTAAGAAAAAATTTATTTTATGTACCAGGGTGCCAAAAAGTGTAAGGCTTCAATACAATGAATTATTAACTAACCAAGAAAATTTTGCAACAAAGAGTAAATAAAAAAATAAGAAAAAAAATTTTATTTAAAAATAGTTAAAAAAAAGAATAAAAGGGAAAAAAAACAGTGAACCACAATTTGGAGTGGAACCCCTAGGAGAATCAGGGAAAATTACAATGATATAAAAAAAATAGTTTGATGCACATAGGACGATCATAGTATAGCTGTCATGCTCCAAATAGGGGACTATGTATTAATCCAAACTCCTCGGATAGACAGCTAAGACCCATGGCATGATAATATTACAAGTAAAATTTTAAAATTATAAGCATAAGTAGGGGATCGAACACTACCTGAGACCCAGTGGGGCCACTTCCCCCAAAGCGCGTTTTGGCGCCTGCCTTCTTCCGGGGGAGTAACAGATTGCCAAAACCGCCATCTTACTAGCAGCAGGCTTCCTGCACGTTGGACCCCGGGCTGCAAACGCACCCACTATTTTTTTATTTGGTGTGTTCGCAGACCATAAAATACTAGCGCCAGGGTTTGGTAAAATGGGGGGCGATCACGCTGGGCAGTTATCCCGCAGGTGGAGGGTTTTGGGTTTGGGGGCTCTCGAGTACACAAACCCCAGCTGTGGATTTACGCGGGCGCTGTTCGGTGTTGCGCACGGCGCCGTTTGTCCCCGCCCCTCTGCCCCCACCTTTTTTAACCCTTTTCCGCTTCCCAGACAAGTTTTCTGGTGACATAAACATTGTGGGGATTCGTAACCGGGCTTATACAGCTCGAGTTCTGGCGCCGTTTCCCACGGAGCGGGCGAATCGGTTTCATATATCACTTCTGTCGGGAAAGGCTTTGGGAAATGGGAACGCGCTGTGGGGCGCGACGATGTGGGGTGCGGAGGCTCCTCGGTTTTTGGGAGGCTCTTAAAAAGGTTTTTTTAGGCCCTCAGGTCCCCCAACTGGGGCAATGTCACGGGTTGTCCTGATCCCAGTTTTCGTCCAATTTTGGGACTCTGGCCCCGGTTAGAGGGGCCGGGGATAGTCCTTTTCCCGGGTAACGGGAAAAGTTGGCTGACCAGAAAAGGGGGCGCTTTGGCCACCAGGGTTTCCCTGCCTCAGGAGAAGCTTATCTCCATATCTCCCCCGCATCGCCCTTCATTTTCCGGGGAGGTTGGAACGGGCCCAGTGCGGCAGAAGTTCCGGCTGGCTCCCACCTTTGCCAAACCTTAGAATTCCCATTCAGGGTCCGACCCCCGGGGGCCCATGGAGGTTGCTCGAGCGGGACCTAATTCTCGACCCATCGAGTCCCATGGTTTGAAAAATTCCCCAACATTAGGACATTATCCCCAATAGTGTTCCTAGCGATGGGGAACCGATGCATCTAGTAACCGGGGAGGGGGTTCACTAGATTCAGAGATTTGCCTCCAAGCTGTCCCCTTTTAAAGGGGCAAACTCTTTTGGTTCATAGAATCATAGAACTTAGAGTTGGAAGGGACCCCTTGGCCCTCTGGTCAAAACCCCTGCTCAAAGCGGATTCTCTAAAACATTCCGACAGATGCTGTCCCGCTCTGTTTGAAGCTTTCCCTTTAAGGAGAACTCACCCCCTCCGTTGGGACCTGTTCCATCATTGATCACCCTAATGTCAAAAAGTTTTTTCTAATATCTATTTTTGTTTTCATCCCATTTAGTTTCATCCCCCTTGTTTAAACTTTCCTTGTCAAAAAGAGAATAAAGATATCCCTTTTACAATGTGACAGCCCCTTTAGTTTTGTGACAGCTATTAAGTTCCCCTAGTCTTTTTTTTTGCAAGTAAACTTCCCCAAAACCTGCAACTGTTCCTCATGGACATGGCTTGCAGACGGTACCTTTGGGCTCTTCTCTGAACTTGCTACAGTTTGTTTATGTCTTTTTTTTAAAATGTGGGGCCCCCAAATGGGAAAGTATTCCAGATGAGGGGGACCAAAAAAGGGTAAAAGGGGAATAAGGCCCACATGTCTAGACTGATGCTTCTGTTGATACATCTAGAAATTACATTTGCCTTTTTTTTCTGCTGCATCACATGTTGACTCATGTTTTCTGGGACAATTAGTATACCCCGTCTTTTTTACTGTGCAGTATTAGCCCTATTCCTCAGCCACTCTAAAGTTTAAACTTTGTGTGGACTGGGCAAAGGGGAATTTTTTTCCCTGCCCCTTGTTCCGCCAACAATACCCCAGGTGATGCTCGCCAAACCCTGATGTTGGGGTGGGAAAGTATCAAATGCCCTCACAGATACATATCAGAAATCCCTCTCACATTTCAGTCCCTTCCCATCAGGAGATTTTTCTTTTTATCCTTCCCCCAGGTATAGATGAGACTTGCTGGGGGTCCTGGCTTGTCTTCACCCCCACATATTTAGTAGTCCCCTGGGAGGGAAAGGGGGTTTGGGGTGAATCTTGTAAAGGTAGATGTGTAGGGGGAGTGTTCAGGTTACACTAAGGGGTCCCCCAGATTTTATTCCCTTCCCCGTGTTATTGGGCCTATATAGAGTGTTCTCCAAAAGCGCGGGACTCTTCCATTTACCGCCCCTATGACTTTCCCATTGACCCCTGCCCGGAGCAAAACGCCCCGGGGAAGGGGTTTTATCCCTCCTCTCCCGGAGAGGGGGCTATGTCTCAAAACATCCTGGGGAATCTGGCAAGAGGGTTCATTAGGGAAGTCAGTGTCACCACGGGGCGGGGTTCTTTCGGCAGAAGAACGGAGAATTCGCCCGAAAGATTACAGGGGTTTAACGCCCTCACCGTTAAGAATAAAAACCCTGTTCCCCCGATTTCTGGCTCTTTTAAGGCTCCCCGGGGAACAAGGGTATTTTCCAAAATTAGACCGCGGGGTGCCTATAACCTGATTTGTCCTGAGGGGGACGAATGGAAGACGGCTTTTAAAATAAGGGTGGGCACTATGAATATCTGGGATGCCCTTGGGTCTGTAAGCCCCGCCCTTTTTCAAAACTTTGTTAAAGACTTTCCAGGAAGCTTTCCACCTCGGTCGTAGTCTATCTGGAATATTCTTCTTCTTCCAGATATTGACTCCCCCCAGAGAGATGTCTGAGAGCTTCGACCCCTTGCGGGCAAATTCCCTTTATGCAAAGTTGGAGAAAATGTGTTTGAGCAGAGCTTTACCCTTATGGGCTATTCATCTCCCCCCCAGGTTTTTATGGATCCCGCCAAAAAACAGGGTTGATGGACTGGCAAAACCCCATTCCCTTAAAAGGGTGCAGCACTTTATGGGGTTCTTAATTATTATGCCGTTCATTCCCCATTTTTCAACTTTGGTTTGCTTCTTGGTAGCCCCCCTAAAAGGGGCAAATCCCAAAATTTTGGGTTCGAAAAAGTCTCCAAAAGGGTTTCACCCCAATTAAATCTCTTTTGCAGCGCTTCCCCCCTCACCCGCCCTGATGTTGAAAAGCCATTATATTGGAGGTGGAGCCTCATCCCTTGGTGCTGGAGCAGTCCCCCTTTTAAAAGGATGCTCAAGGTCGGACTTCCTTGCTTTTCTTCTCCAAGACCTTCACACCGCGGGGGGGAAATTTAAATTATAAAGGGGACAGGGAGCTGTGAAAGAATTTGGGGTTTCTCTGGGGAGACATCTTTTGGGAGGGGGTCGTTTTCCCCCTTCCCCGTCTTCACCGCCACAAAAATTTTGGAAAATTTTTTTCGACAGCCCCGGGTTTAAAATTTTGCCGGGCCCAGGGGTCCTTTTTTCTTCTACCGGTTTCTTTTCCCCTCCATTTTCTCGGGAGAGAAAAACATTCGTCCCGAGCTCTCTCTCGCTCGGGGTTTCCTTGAGGAGGAGGGCCTTTTTTTTTTTCCCCCCACAGGACCCTAAAAAACAGGGGCCCCCGGTTTTCGCTAGAGTCGGGCCCCCCGGGAAAAGATTTTGTGCCTACCCTTTTGGCCCGGGGGTTTACTCTCTTCCCCCACATTCGTCCGGGTGGGTGGACATTTTGGGGCAAAGAAAACAGTTGGGGCGAGGGCAATGGTGGCCGCTTTGGCCGTTTTTTGGGGGGTATGTTGGGGTTGTTTCCTGCCCCAAGAAAAGTCTCAGACAATGGCCACTGGGTTATTTTTCCCCTTTCCCCGGGGGCAAAAGGCCCTGGGGATGGTTGGGAGGGAATTTGGGGTGGGCTTAAAGTCCGATGCTGCACCATCATTTGGGAAATAACAAAAATTTTTTTCCAAAAGGGTGCACCTGGTGTCGTACTCGGTTTTCTGTTATGTTTTGGGGAGCTGAGGAGAGCGGGGAAAACAGCAATACCCGAGAGGTTGGAATTTTATTTTGGGGGGCTACCCGACTAACCCACAACTAAAAAAGGGGGGGTGGAGGGGTTTTTACGTTGGTCCCAGGGGCCCCCCCCCGTCCCCAAAAAAAGAAAAGATTAACACCCTAAAATAGAAAGGGGGGAAAAAAAAAACTGCCCCCCGGGCGATCCCCCAAAAAAATAGGAAGCCCCAAAAAATGTAATGGCGGGGTTTTTCAAAAAAGGGAAAAAAAGACCAAAAAGAAAATTTGTATGAGGAAAAGCTGGGCCCAATCGCCTGAAAAAAAGGGGGGGAAAGGTAACCCCTCAACCAAAAAAAAACCCCAAAAAAAAAACCAAAGCTACTAAATTTCAAAAAAAAGGATCACAAGACCTTACCCCCTAAATAAGTTCTCTGGTTTAACAAAAATAAGCCCAGCCACTTTAAAAAAAAGGAAAAGGGAAATGAACAAACAGTGGGGGGCCCGCGGAACCCAAAAGGGGGGCCAAACCCCCCCCGGGGGGGGGGGGGGGGGTAAAACCCCAAAAAAAATGCAGAGAAATATGAAAAGGTAAGAAAAAACAAAAAAAGAAAAAAAATCTTATTTTGAAAGCAGGAGAAGGGGAAGACTCAGCAAGTTTCCAATGAACCGGAAAAACCCCTTTGAGAAAAGAAAAATTTTATACCGGAAAAATAAAAGGGGGGAACCCCCTTATATCAAGCCAGTCTGGAAAAATGGGTTGCCAATTTCCCCTTTTAAAAAGGTTCATAGTTTGTTTAAACCCCAGAGGGGGCTTCTTCAAAATTCTTTTCCCCAAAAAAAATTTCCCAAAAGGTTCCTTTTGCAGGGGGTTGGCAGCGTTGTTCGTTTTTGGACACTTCCGTCTACACGGGGACCCCGGGCAAAAATTTTTTTATGACCGGGGGTTCCCCCGTTTGCGTCTGGGGTTTTGGGGGGAAAAGCTTTGTGTTTATCAGTTTTTAGGTTTTAAAACTTCTTCAGCATACCACCCCCGGGCGAAGGGGGTTTGGGTTTTTGGGGGCCAAAACCGACCTTTGTCATATCTACGGAAATTTTGTCTCGCCAGGAGGATGACTGGGTCCCCTTTTTCCGTGGGCGAGTTTGCAATTAAAAAATGTGTGGGGATTCCCCCGGACAGACCCATTCCCCCCCCAAATTTGGTCATTTTCCCCGGGTTTTGGGGCCCCTGCCCTTTTCTTCCACCGACCCAGGGTGGGAGATGGGGGGAGGCACGAACATTTGGGGGGGGTACCCCCCTGATTCAGGCGTCCAAGGGAGGAGAGGGGCCTTCCCCCACGCACATCGGCGCAGGGTTTCCCTTGGGGCCCTTTTTTGGAAGGTCTTTGCTGCTGGTGAGGGTTTGGATGCCCCGGGTTTAGGGCTTGGTAAATTTTAAAACCCCCCCAAAACCCGTTCTCCGGGTGAGGGGGTTGGGTTTTTTTGCGTTTCGACTGCATGAAAACCCCCCTTTTATGCACAGCAGTTATTGTGTATCCCCCGTGGTTTTTTTCAGGGGCCCCAGTCCTTATCTCTGGTCTTCCCCAGAACTCTTTTGGGGGTTTAAAAGAGTTCGCTTATCCGCCTTTAGTGCCACGGCATCTATGTTTGCGACTCTGTAAATTTAAACGATTCCCTTCCGCCTTTAAAAAATGCGCGGGCCTGCCTGCAGGGGGAAACCTCGGGCTTCGAACGCCCCCCTTTTTAAATTTTTTTGGTGCGTTCAGCAACCCAAACACCCAAGTTTAAAAAGGGAAAAAAAAAGATACCCGGGAGGGCTCTTAAGAATTGAGGGCCGTTGCGGCCCCTCAAAAAATAGACTTTGGCCCCTTAAAAAAGGGGCCCCCCCCTTTAAAAAAAACAGGGGTGTCTGATGATGTGCACCACCACAAAAAAAAGGGGGGTTTTTAAATTTTTAAAATGACACTTTGAGGAAAGCATGTGTTTTGGGGGAAAAAAAAAAGCAAAATTTAAAAAATGAATAAAAAAATGCAAGTGTGAAATAGCCCAAGGGGTTGAGGAAGGAAATTTGCCCTTTTTCCCGTGGGGTCTAGAAAGGGGAAACCAGTATGGGTTTTGCTATTGAAAAGGTAGATTCCCGAAGGTCAGTATAAAGGGTGTGCCATGTGTCCCAAAACTGCAAAGAGGAAAATCTTTTTGGCCCCCCAAAAAGGGGGAAAAAAAACCCCCTCCTTCCTCACATGACTTCCCCCAAAACCCTTTCCAGCCCCCCTTTTTGGGGGCACACATAAAGTGGGGTTGGGGCCCCCCCTAGCATGAGGGTCCCGGTACCTGGAAAAAGGGGCCCACCCCCCTCGTCTTCGCCCCTTCTTCATCCCCCAATTTTCCCTGAGGGGTAAACCCGGGGGGGTGGGGATCCCCCTTTGTGAAATTTTGGGCCCTTACCCAGTGCTGGGCACCCCCAAAGTTTCCATTTTGAGTTTTTAACAGTGTTTTTTTTTAGCAGCTTTAGTTTGGGGGAGGGTTTTGCGATAAAAACCTGACTCCCCTCAAAGCTTTGCAGCACTAAAATTATCAACCCCTCAAAATATCGCGACCCAAACCCCCAACTGGACGTTTTTGTTTTTGGGGGCTGATTCAGTGTGGGGGCATTTAAAGGGGTTTTCAGCATGTTAGGGGGTTTTAGGATATTTTTTGGGGGGTTAAAATGATGGATTAAAGTCTTCCTTAAATTTTAAATTTAAATTTAATAATGCCCTCTGCTGTCACTTATCCTTCCCAAAAAGGGAATGTTGATTTGCACCGTTTGGGCGGGGTCGCAAAATGAGTGGGGGGTTTTTGGAAATTAAATTGCTTTTAAAAACGCGAAAGGGCCCGGGGGCGACAGCTTTGGGGAATGGGGGAAAAAGGGTGAAAATCGGCGCCCCCTTCCCGTGGTGGGCAAGTCAAGATTTTTTTTAAATTTCTGTTTCAAAGGTTCAGCACTCCCCCAATGCATGGGGGGTGTACCAGTTTCACGACTTTAAAGCCGCCATGGGTTATCCCTATTTCGCGAAACCAACTGGTTGGAGTTGGTGGGGGGGGCCACTGTCGGTCTGTTTTTTTTTCCCTTGCCACAGCTCCTGCAGTGGGGGTTTACCTAAGCAACCCAGCTTCAGCAGAGCGTTTTTTAAATTTGAGATGTGCTGTTTTGCAAAGCTTCAACTTGGGAGTGTGTGGGGGGGTAATTCAGATAGGTGACGAGGAAGAGGGGAGAAGGGTATTGATGAGGGGGAAACTTGATTGAGTTTGGGGGGGTAGGGGGATGTTGGTCCCGTTTCAGACTTTGCCCCACCCCCCCCGGGGTTTAGCCGTGTCCCCTGAAGAGATGTATTTTCCCGCCCCCAATTTTTTTTCCCCCGGTTTTTGAAATTTTTGGCCCCCCCCGGTTTTGGCTTTTTATGGGGAGAAAGTTTAGTTTTTTTAAGGGAATGTGGGGTAAGCGGGTTTGGGGACCCCGGGAAAAAAAATGCCGGGGGAAGAGAAACGGGGGGAAGCCACAGAAAAGGATCCCAGAAAACTGTGTCCCCACAAGTTTTAAAGGGGGAACTTCCCAATTTAGCAATTGGAAAAGTGGAGTTCGTATTTGTGCTTGGGGGTTTGCGGGGTTGGTATTTACGCCCCCTTTCAAAAATTTTTGGGGCAGGAAAAAGGGGGCGCTTGGGGGGAAAAAAACAAGTGGTGAATTGTGCCCTGGTTTGCAACCGCAGCTTGTAGAAAAGGGTTTTGACCCTGTTTCCCCCCCCCGTAGTTTGGGGAAGGGGGGAAACAAAAAGGCAAATGGCAGGGTTTGCCCCAGACCCGTTTTTTGGGCCCCTTTTTTTCCCGCCAGGGGAATGGGGTGTTTGGCTGGCTTTGTTTTTCCCCGCTTTATGGTGGGGCTTGGTTGCTTTTGCTCTGGCCCTTTCCGCTTCGTATGGAAAGATGCTACAGTAAAAAACTTTTGGGTTCAGAAGGTTATTAAAAAAAAATTTTCAGACAGCGGCGGGGAATTTGCCCCTTGCCTTGTTTTGGGGGCACAGAGGGTTTTTTGGAAACATTTTACGCACTTGCACTCTGCTAAAAACCAGTCCCCTTTTCCTTTTTTGGGGCACGTATCCCCCTTTTTCCTCTTTTGTGCTGTGGGTTTGTGTCCCCAAAGGTACAGGTGGGATCGGGGGTCTCTCATCAAACCCCTCGTGGAAGCATCCCCCTTCCGTTTTAAAATTTTTGTTGACGGGCCCAATGGCAACGGGGGTTCTTTTCCCCCTCAGCCCCCCCCCCTTTTTTAAAACCTTTAATCACGTGGATGAAAGGGGTTTTTTTTTGGGGCCGGGGGTTTAAAATTTTTTGGCCATCATCAACAGACGTACCCCCTCACGTTCCTCTTAAAATGTCGCAGGGGGAGAGGCCGGGGCCCAAAAAAAGGGGGGGGCAAAAGATCCCCGAAGGGGCCCCAAAGGGGTCAAATTTTTTTTGTGACCCCCCGACTGGGTGATTAACTGGGAAAAAAGGTTTTGGGAAAGGAGGGGGCCCAGCTTTTCCCGTATGGACGGGAAACTTTTTTTGTAGGGGACGTTTTGGGTGCTGCTAAAAAATTTTCGTTTGAGGCCTTATCACCTCCAAAACTGTTCTGCTCTTTTTCTTCTGGCTTCCACCCCCTTTTTTTCGTTCCATAGGGGGAAATTTTTCCCCCGGAATCTGTATCAACCCTTTTTCCCGGTTTTTTCCCAAAGGAATTTCTTTTTTGCCTTTGTTGGGGACCGTGCAATCCACTTTCCAAACGGCCTGCCTGTCCCTCCAAACCCTTTTTTAAAGGGGAAATTTTTTGGATTTTTTAGATGCAGTTGTTCGATGTAATTTTGGGGAAAAAAGGGGCGTTAGGGTTTGGGGGAAGGTAGCATACCCTTTGTACGTTTGTGTTTTAAAAAAAGACCCCAATGGAAAAAAAAATTTTTCCTGGGTTTTTAAGGGAATTGCCCCCCCGTCCAAAAGACAGCGGTGTTTCCCCAAAAAAAATTTGCCCTGGGGGTTTTAAAGGGGGGTTTTCGCCCCCGTCACCACAAAAGCGCGGTGTGCCAAAAAAAAATTCCCCTGAGGTGAAGGCGGTTTAAACGCCCCCCGGTCACCAAAAAAAAAAACGCGGTGCTGCCAAAAAAAAAAGCCCTTTGGGTTTTTAAAGGGGAGTTTTCCCCCCAGTCCCCCAAAAAAGCGGGAAGGGGTGCCAAAAAAAATTCCCCGAGGGAAAAGGCGAGATTACGCCCCCCGTCACCACCAAGCGGGGTGCTGCCAAAAAAAATTTTCCCTGGGGTTTTTAAGGGGAGATTTGCACCCCGGTCACCCCCAAAAACAGAGTGTTTGCCCCAAAAAAAAAATTGCCCGAGAATTAAGGGGGGGATTTTGCCCCCCCGTCCCCAAAAGGGACAGGGGGCTG
>JARQOD010000001.1:168533426-168593945 GCA_033576555.1 Oophaga sylvatica | reverse complement strand
CCGCGGCTTCAAATCTAGTCCCCGGCTTTTGCCGGGATAGGCCGCGGTCGGAGGTAGAATGCCGGCGTCAGCTAGAGGGGTCGCGGTCGCGGGGGTGGGCTCCGCCCCCGGCGGCGTCTTCTTCCGGCGGACCCGCCCTCCGACTTTGGGGCCGCCTCTGCTGGAAATTTAGACCGCGGCTTCTGTGGCCGCTAGGCCGCGGCTTCAAATTTAGTCCCCGGCTTTTGCCGGAGATAGGCCGCGGCCGGAAGTTGGTGGGACGGAAGCCCTGACGTCTAGGCCGCGCCTCTTGACCCTCCCTCCTGAGGCTCGGCTACATGAGCACTTCCTCTCTGATTGAGAAGCGCTCTTTTTTGAAAGATTGGAGCTCGGATGTCCTGTTTCTTTCTGCTCGTTATACACGAAAGAACGCTGGGGATACAGGACTGAGGTAAGTGTTACTACCTCCAGCCTAATTATTGCGCACTTTTGCGCCCCTTCCGCTGACTGACACATACAGTTTATTGTGTACTGTGACGGATTCAGAATGTCCAAAAGAACCAAGACTCATACGATACTTTTATACCGCATGCATTGCTTGTAGGTCTCCTTTTCCGCACGCCCAGACTTCTCGGGTCTGTGAAGCCTGTGACTCTGAACGGGCTCAGGAACCCGCTCCTATAGCCGAGCCTAGTGCGTCAAGCCCCCTGAGTGGGCCCTTTCCCTGGCTCAATCTGTGGCGTCATTGACCAGAGCGGTCGAGTCCCTTCAAGCCCCCGATAGGAGCAGGGACAGTGGTTCACCTGTCTTGGCTACATATCAGGAACCTCAGGCCTGCAGGGGCCGCGCTCTCACCAGGCAGACACAGGGGAAACGAACCCACACTGTGTCGCCCATGCCGTCTGGAGCCTCGGCATCCGTTAGTTCCGTCTCCCGCTCGCCCTCTCCCTTGGCAAGTGATCAATATTCGGATTCCGATTTGGAAGAATCACTTAATCTAGAGGCACAGTTTAGTCAAGAAACTATTGACAGTTTGATCGAAGCTATCAATCAAACTCTGGGGATAGACGATGAGTCCACCTTGACCTCTGGTCACAAGGTGTCCTTTAAACGAGCCAGGCAAGCCCATAAGGTTTTTGGTGCTCATCCTGAGTTTGAGGAATTAGTGCAGCGCCACCGGGAGAAACCGGACAAGCGCTTTGCTGGACAAAAGGCTCTCAATACTAGATATCCTTTTGCTCTGAGCTCCTTAAGAAGTGGACAGAATCTCCTTCGGTTGATCCTCCTGTTTCGCGTTTGGCATCTAAAACGCTCCTCTCCATTCCCAGCGGTTCCTCTATTAAGGAGCCAACGGATCGTCTAATTGAGAGTTTGGCCCGTTCGGTAATTTGAGGCATCAGGTTCTGCTCTTTCTCCTTCTTTTGCAGCGACTTGGGTTGCCAAGGCCATAATATCCTGGTCGGAGTCTTTAAATAAAGCTCTTCACGGCATAGAAGTGCCGTCTGAGGTATCCCAAATTTCTAATCAAATAGCTCTTGCTGGAGACTTCTTAATTAATGCATCCATGGATGCGGCAAATTGCGCAGCATTAGCCGCTGCTAATGCAATTGCCATTAGAAGATCCTTGTGGCTAAGAACCTGGCGAGCAGATTCAACCTCAAAAAAGTCGCTTACATCTTTACCATACCAGAGTGGTCGGTTATTTGGCGAGAGACTGGATCAGCTCATATCTGATGCAACGGGAGGGAAGAGCAATTTCCTTCCTCAGCAAAGGATTAGACAACCTTTTCGTCGACAACCTCAGCCTCGTTTTAGGGCCTTTCGTAACCCAGGCTGGGCCATGCCGCCACCTCCAGCGGCTCAGGTCGGCCTAATCAGGCCAGAGATCGCCAGGTCACCTACAGGACCAATCCTCTGGGAAGAGGGAGATCTTATCAGCCAAGATCCAGAGGGACCAAACCCCAAAGATATTCGGACAAATGACTGGAGGCAGAATCCGGTCAATTTTTCCAGGGTAGGCGGCCGCTTACTCTGGTTTCGTCCCACTTGGCTATCAGTGACTCACGACGAGTGGGTCAGGGAGTTAGTCTCCACGGGGTACAAAATAGAATTTACCAGCCTTCCCCCAAATCGCTTTTTTCCCTCGCGCCTTCCCAAGGAGGAGTCTCGGATTCGTGCCTTATTCAGGGCAGTCGAGTCTCTTCGGCACAGCGGGGTTGTCGTACCTGTACCGGAAGTCGAAAGAGGTCAGGGATTTTATTCCAACCTGTTCATTGTACCCAAGAAGGATGGTACCGTAAGGCCCATTCTAGATCTAAAGCGATTGAACCGTTTGTCAAAATTCGGCATTTCCGAATGGAATCTCTCCGTTCGGTCATTGCAAGTATGGAAAAAGGGGAATTTCTAGCATCAATAGACATCCAGGATGCCTATCTTCACATCCCCATATTTCCCCTCATCAAAGGTTTCTTCGGTTTGCCATCGGCAAACTTCATCTTCAGTTCGCAGCCCTGCCATTCGGCCTAGCCACAGCCCCCAGGGTGTTCACAAAAGTCATGGCTACTGTTGTGTCCATTCTGCACTCCAGGGGGATAGTCATCCTGCCTTACTTAGACGACCTCCTCATCAAGGGTCCGTCTTTTCAGACCTGCGAGGAAAGTGTCAACATTACGTTAGACACCCTTGCTCGTTTGGGGTGGCTGGTAAATATGAAGAAGTCATCTCCCGTGCCATCTCGGAAGATCACCTTTTTAGGGATGAATTTCGACACCGCTCAGGGGTTGATAATTCTTCCTCAGGACAAGGCCTTAGTTCTCCGCCAAGAGGTACGGATCCTTCGCCAACCAATTCCTCACACCATCCGGTTTTGCATGAGGGTCCTAGGAAGGATGGTGGCGGCAATCGAGGCTATTCCGTTTGCCCAGTTTCATCTTCGCCCCCTTCAGCATGCACTCTTGGCAGTGTGGGACGGGAGCCCTTACTCCCTCAATCTGCGGTGTCGTCTGTCCCTGCAGGTCAGACAGACTCTTACGTGGTGGACGAGGGACACCACTCTTCGACAGGGTCGTTTGTTTCCTCCAAATTTTTGGTTGGTAGTCACAACGGATGCCAGCCTGCTCGGATGGGGAGCAGTGTTTCGTCACCACACAGCTCAGGGAATTTGGTCTCAGCAAGAATCGAGCCTTCCGATCAATGTTTTAGAGATCCGAGCGGTTCGGCTGGCTCTGAGGCATTTTCACCAGCATCTGGCGGGCCACCCAGTCAGAATACAATCGGACAATGCCACGGCGGTGGCATACATAAACCATCAGGGAGGTACCCGCAGCAAGGCGGCCATGCACGAGGTAAAACAGATTCTGACCTGGGCAGAGGTAAATCATTCTGTGATTTCAGCAGTCCACATACCAGGCGAGGAAAACTGGGCAGCAGATTTTCTCAGCCGTCACGGCATAGCGTCAGGGGAGTGGTCTCTACATCCCGAGATTTTTCAGCAGATATGCCGACGCTGGGGAACTCCAGATGTGGACCTGATGGCTTCCAGGATAAATGCCAAGGTGCCCAACTTTGTTTCCCGGTACCGGGATCCGCAGGCAATAGCAGTGGATGCCCTGGTTCTACCATGGAATCAGTTTCATCTTCCATACTTGTTTCCACCAATAGCTCTGCTCCCAAGGGTGATCAGGAAGATCAGGTTAGAAGGGGTCCCAGTGATATTAATCGCTCCAGATTGGCCACGTCGCTCATGGTACGCGGAGCTGGTACAATTGCTCGCCGACGCACCCTGGCGACTGCCAGAGCGCGCGGACCTTCTCTCTCAAGGCCCAGTTTACCACCAGAACTCAGCGGTCCTGTGTTTGACGGCTTGGCCGTTGAATCTTGGATCCTAACCAGGGCTGGATTCTCTAAAAAGGTCGCCGCAACGATGGCTAGCGCCCGAAAGCCTGTCTCGGCTCGCATCTACCATGGGACTTGGAAGGTCTTTTTTGCTTGGTGCAGGGAACATGGTTGTTCCCCGCTTCGGTTTTCAATTCCAAACATTCTGTCATTTCTCCAGGCAGGCCTAGATTCAGGTCTAGCGCCAAGTACGCTTAGACGGCAGATATCAGCCTTATCAGTGCTTTTTCAGCGAAGGATTGCGTCTAATTTTCAGGTTAGGACCTTTATTCAGGGGGTTGTACATTTAGTTCCCCCCTACAAGGCTCCCTTAGACGTTTGGGATCTCAATCTAGTCTTGGGAGTCCTGCAGGAGTCTCCTTTTGAACCTTTGCAGGAGGTTTCTCTGTCATTTCTGTCCTGGAAGGTGGTGTTTTTGGTAGCCATAACTTCCATAAGGCGGGTTTCGGAGCTGGCCGCACTGTCTTGTCGAGCTCCGTACTTGCTTTTCCATCAGGATAAGGTGGTGCTCAGACCAACACCACCTTTTTTGCCTAAAGTCGTGTCCTCTTTTCATATTAATGAGGACATTGTCTTGCCCTCTTTTTGCCCAGCTCCGACGCACCGAGTGGAGAAGGCTCTCCATACGCTGGATCTGGTGAGAGCTCTCAGGAGATATGTATCTCGGACGGCATCTTTTCGACAGACGGACACGCTGTTTGTCCTCCCTGAAGGTCGCAGGAAGGGACTCGCTGCCTCTAAATCTACCTTGGCTAGGTGGATTCGGTTAGCCATTCAGGAAGCTTACCGCATCAGAGGCGCGGTGGTTCCCGCAGGAATCAAGGCTCACTCCACCAGAGCGGTGGGTGCCTCCTGGGCCCTTCGGCATCAGGCTTCGGTGGAACAGGTTTGTAAGGCAGCAACCTGGTCCAGTCTGCATACCTTTTCTAAGCATTATAATATCCATACCCAGGTTTCTGCGGATGCCAGTCTGGGTAGAAGGATTCTTCAGGGTGCGGTTGCGCACCTATAAGCAATGCTTAATTATAAATTACACTGTGGAGTCGTTTCCCACCCAAGGGACTGCTTTGGGACGTCCCACAGTCCTGTGTCCCCCAATGAGACGAAGGAGAAATACGGATTTTTGTGTTACTCACCGTAAAATCCTTTTCTCCGAGACGCTCATTGGGGGACACAGCACCCTCCCTAATAGCCGGATGGCTTTGTTTTGAGTTAACTCTATTCTCTGATTAATCTGTATCAGCAGTTTTTTTCTTCTGGATATGCTGTATCTGTGTTAACTCTGATTTATTTTAGCCTCCTACTGCTTTTGCACTAAACTGGATTTGCCTGCGGCCAGTGCTGAGGTGTATACGGCGGAGGAGGAGCTAACCTTTTTTATGTTTACTTAGTGTCAGCCTCCTAGTGGCAGTAGCATACACCCACAGTCCTGTGTCCCCCAATGAGCGTCTCGGAGAAAAGGATTTTACGGTGAGTAACACAAAAATCCGTATTTCCCTCTCCATGGGTGGCACCATAATTACACCCTTGCAGCAGGCGGGCTGTCTGGGTGTTATGTTGGACACCAATCTCTCCTTCACCTCCCATATACAATCTCTTGCCCACTCTTGCCTCTTACACCTAAAGATCATCTCTAGAATCCACCCTTTTCTTACTATGGAGACAACAAAAACCTTCTGTCGCCCAGATCCACTCCCGCCTGGACTACTGTAACACTCTATTAATTGGCCTCCCTGTTACTCGACTTTCCCTCTCCAGTCCATCCTTAAAGCAGCAGCCAGGGTCGTTCATCTGGCTAATCGGTACTCGGACTCGGTCGCGTCAGCTCTTCGCCAATCGCTACATTGGCTGCCCATTCATTATAGGATCCAAATCAAAGTACTTGTTCTCACCCACAAAGCTCTTCACAGTGCGGCACCCCCTTACATATCCTCCCTCATTTCTGTCTTATCGGCCTAGCCGATCGCTGCGCTCTGCAAATGACTTTCGACTAACCTCTGCACTAATCCGTACCTCCCACTCCTGACTCCAAGACTTCTCCCATGTTGCGCCAATCCTCTGGAATGCTCTACCCCAAGAAATTAGGACCAGCCACAACTTGCACAATTTTGGGCGCTTCCTCAAAACACATTTGTTCAGAGCGGCCTATCACGTTACCTAATCAAAGTCATTTTATGTGTAAGTGTGTGTAGCCCATTCACTATATCTAACCCCCACTCCCTCAGTGGAGCTACGTGTGAGCACGGGACATGCGCTGTACAGTGGATCCACGTGTGAGCACAGGACATGCGCTGTACAGTGGAGCCACATGTGAGCACGGGACATGTGCTGTACAGTGGAGCCACATGTAAGCATGGGACATGCACTGTACAGTGGAGCCATATGTAAGCACGGGACATGCGCTGTACAGTGGAGCCACATGTAAGCATGGGACATACGCTGTACAGTGGAGCCACATGTAAGCACGGGACATGCGCTGTACAGTGAAGCTACGTGTGAGCACAGGACATGCGCTGTACAGTGGAGCCACATGTGAGCACGGGACATGCGCTGTACAGTGGAGCCACATGTGAGCACGGGACATGCGCTGTACAGTGGAGCCACATGTAAGCATGGGACATGCGCTGTACAGTGGAGCCACATGTGAACACGGGACATGCGCTGTACAGTGGAGACACATGTAAGCATGGGACATGCGCTGTACAGTGGAGCCACATGTGAGCACGGGACATGTGCTGTACAGTGGAGCCACATGTAAGCATGGGACATGCACTGTACAGTGGAGCCATATGTAAGCACGGGACATGCGCTGTACAGTGGAGCCACATGTAAGCATGGGACATGCGCTGTACAGTGGAGCCACATGTAAGCATGGGACATGCGCTGTACAGTGGAGCTACGTGTGAGCACAGGACATGCGCTGTACAGTGGAGCCACATGTGAGCACGGGACATGCGCTGTACAGTGGAGCCACATGTGAGCACGGGACATGCGCTGTACAGTGGAGCCACATGTAAGCATGGGACATGCGCTGTAACACGGGACATGCGCTGTACAGTGGAGCCACGTGTGAGCACGGGACATGCGCTGTACAGTGGAGCCACGTGTGAGCACAGGACATGCGCTGTACAGTGGAGCCACATGTAAGCATGGGACATGCGCTGTACAGTGGAGCCACGTGTGAGCACGGGACATGCGATGTACAGTGGAGCCGTGTGTGAGCACGGGACATGCGCTGTACAGTGGAGCCGTGTGTGAGCACAGGACATGCGCTGTACAGTGGAGCCACGTGTGAGCACGGGACATGCGCTGTACAGTGGAGCCACATGTGAGCACAGGACATGCGCTGTACAGTGGAGCCACGTGTGAGCACGGGACATGCGCTGTACAGTGGAGCCACGTGAGCACGGGACATGCGCTGTACAGTGGAGCCACGTGTGAGCACGGGACATGCGCTGTACAGTGGAGCCACATGTGAGCACGGGACATGCGCTGTACAGTGGAGCTACGTGTGAGCACGGGACATGCGCTGTACAGTGGAGCCACGTGTGAGCACGGGACATGCGCTGTACAGTGGAGCCACGTGTGAGCATGTGTGGTGCTGCTCCATTCATCTGCTATTTTCTCTGGTTGTGCACTTGCCCAGTATATATTCCATCCTGCATAGTGTGGATTAGTGTTTATAATGTGTTTTTTTTTCCTATGTATTTTAGCTACATCAATTGGAATTCATCATGTGATGGACAGTTTTCTGGCATTTATGGCTCCTTAGAGTTAAATGACTTCAATGCCTACCCGGAAGGTAAAGATTACATTACACCTATAAAAGAATACATGATTACCACAATAAAACTGGTTTTACAGTCAGTTTTGCTTTGGCTAAAATGCAAAGTGTGCAAAATGTTAATAAAATAGGCAGTTCTGGTTGTTGTCTGTGTTTGCATGCAGCAAAGATGGATATGGTATTAAGTCAGGTATACTTATAAGCATATCCGACTTTTAATACCTTATCCATAGCTGCCTACTTTATTATTATTTTACACACCTTGCATTTTACATTGAAAAGTAAACTTTAATAGAGAAATGAAACTGAAGTCTTCCTCTATTTGTAAGAAACAGAACCAGGCTTGCTTGCATCAAGTGTCTTTCTGTTACCAACCCACTGAAGGGTTTTAGATTTAGTAACAGGGAGGAGTGCTTGTTTCATGTAGATAATGGTCTTTACATAGACTAGGAGAAAAATTAGTTTTTACTTTAGCCTTTATGAACTCATTGTATTAAAAGTCTGATTTAGAAGCACCATTCTCAAACAGTTCAGAACTACCAAAAAGCAGAAAAAGTTAAACACATTTATCATTAAAATAGTTTGTTATCCTCTCAGATCATTTGCGGAATAAATAGCGTCATTCTTATTATTCTATGTAGAATGGTCATCTAATTGTATGTGATTTCAGTAGGGTGTGCCATATAATTGTGGTGGGACGTCTGGCTCCTGGACAGTCACGCTTTTGGCTTGTCTCTGCACATTGGCGCATTCACTATGCGTGGAGCTGCAACACAGCCCCTGTGCGTACACATGTTGCTGTGCAGGAGCAGCATGCATGAAGCAGAATTACTACTGAGGACACCATTTATGATTATTTATTTATTTTATTTTTTTTTTTTTTTATAGCGCTAACATATTCCGCAGCGCTTTACAGTTTGCACACATTATCGTCGCTGTCCCCGATGGGGCTCACAATCTAGATTCCCTATCTGTATGTTTTTGGAATGTGGGAGGAAACCGGAGTACCCGGAGGAAACCCACGCAAACACGGGGAGAACATACAAAGTCCTTGCAGATGTTGTCCTAGGTGGGATTCGAACCCAGGACTCCAGCGCTGCAAGGCTGTAGTGCTATCCACTGAGCCACCGTGCTGCCCTATTTATGATCTTGTTGATGGCTAGTGGTTTCCTTGATGTGATGTTTACCGTATTTTGTATTTCTGCAGAAAATATGAACTTCCACAACAGTTTTTCATGTCCCGATGTACAAAGTCCAGCTTTTATTGACCAATGTCAGTCTACTTGGAGTTTGAACCCTCCGGCTCCAGCACCAGCACCCCCTCCACCAGGTCCTGCCATGCCAACCTCCTGGGAACCAACAAACTACGTCAGCAATTCTGTAAGTAAATGTTTGTTTGAAAAATCTGAGCAAAATCCAATAGGCGCTAGAGTTTGGTTTTTTTTTGTTTCATTGATTTTTTTTTTTCCTTTTTAAAAAAGGATGTCTATATTAGTGCAAGCAATAAAGACTCCAGAAGAACCAGACATACAGTACATCTGAAGATAGAAGCAGTGCCACACAAAAGTGTTAATTATAGATTCAACATAGTATTTATTTCACATGTCAGAGATGGGAAACTTTTTTTATAACTCACATTAATTTTGAATTAGTTTTGTGAAACACAAATGAAGCTGCCAGTGGAGCACATGTTATCTCTTGGTACCACCGATCACATTCTCATGATTATGTTTCCAATTCCAGCCTTACCTCTCCAGCACCAGAAGTTTGTCCCCCATGTCTGGACTATTTGGATCTATCTGGGCCCCACAGAATGATGCGTATGATGGGTACTGCCCTGCTAGCGGCTCTCCTCCTCATTCCGAGCACATTGGGACTCACTCAATAATGTGCAAGCAGGAATACTCTTCTAGGTTCAACCCCTTCCATGCTTACATGAATCTGGACATTTGGACATCTGCTAACCGAAATCAAACTTTTCCTGTCTCCAGAGACTCTGGCTACTGTGGGAACATGTGAACCAGATACCAGTGGAAGAAAATGTGATTAGTGTTACTTGCTGTTTTTGGTCATTAGACTGAGCAAGGTGTTGGAATAGAATATGATGTTGGTGAATATTTTGGCACTTTTTATATGGATAATAAATCCGTTTTTCCTTTTTTTTACTGACTTTAAGCTTTGTGTTTTCATTTGTTTGCACACAGCTGTAGAATAGTGAATATTTGTAAGAATGTATAGAAACACCCCAGCCAGGAATATCTGATCTAAGAGACTTAAGTAAACTTTCAGTTCCTCTCTGAACCATATGTTCCCTTTTAGGGAGTAGGTCTTGGCTAAAAGTTGTTTGGTGTCATTGGGAGGCAGTTAAGGTTACACAGACATTTTTTTGTATCCCAACTTGCAAAGTCTTATCTCTTAGTAGCCCTTATGGCATGAGGCAATTACAATTGGAGTATATACAGTACAGGCAAAAGTCTACATAGCCATAATGGATTGAATAACAGCTAAGGCCACTTTCACGCATCCATATTTTGTGGTTCTAACTCTTACCTCGATGTACGGACAATTTTTGGGTCTTCTAAGCCAACCTTGAGTGTCTCATATATGCTAATGAGACTGTCGAATTCAGGTCGGCTTATCCGTACTCAGACCGTGATACATGGATCTGTTAAATTGACCTAAGGTTGTGTTTATATGTTGCAGCCATAGTGCGTTTTTCTGTGATTCCAGACAATCTCACCAAAAATGCACTTTAGCCGAAACATGTAAATCTAGCCTTCTGCTGTGACAATTAAGAAAGGCCAATTAAATCGCACCATTCTGTAATATTAATGATAATTTTATTTCTATAGCGCTGACATATTCCGCAGCACCTTACATTTTAGAGGGGACTTGTACAGACAATAGACATTACAGCATAACATAAGATATACGGTAGATCAAAACAGATACCAAGAGGAATGAGGTCAGCTAGCAAGTTCAATCTATGAATTGTCATTAAGACAAAACTTTGCCGTAACAGAACTGTATGTACCTGTTAGCAATATAAAATAAGGGTGTACACATGTTGCAGATTTGGTGCGTTTTCTGTGCGGATTTGTGACAACTGATGCCATCTAGTGAATAGAAACCTAAAGTGTCATGTACACGAGGTATTTGTGACTTGCAGATTTTGTGGAGAAACAAATCTGCAGCATGTTAATTCTCTGCGCGTTTTTGCCATTTCGCTTTTCACCATTGACTTCACTCAAATCAATCAAAAACAAGGAAAAAACGTGCGTTTTTCCTGCCAAGGATGTAGAAATGTGCAGAAATTTATCAACCTGTGCACATAGCCTAAAATGACTTTGTATGTAACATAAACACTTCACATGGATATAGAAGAAATATGAAACATTCAATCACAATACTTATCAGTAAGTTGAGCGAAGGGTCGGTAGATTAAAAAATCACCGACTTTCCAAGTCAGGTTGCCGAGCGAAACTCGACCATAGTGTGAGGTCGGCCATGTGTCGTCGACCCGTGCGCCAAAGTCGGTTTTCCATAATGCTTGCAGACGCCTTTTCTCAGCCAATGAGCAAGGACGCACACTGTGGGCAACGAGTATGACATGGCAGCGGCCACACCATCTTAGAGAGGGCATTGCAGTGATTGGCTTGCTTTGTGTGGCATCACAGGGGCTATAAAAGCCTGACGCGACCGCCATTTTACTTCTGCGATCTTAGCTTAGGGAGAGTTGTACAACTGTTTTCATAGGAGACAGTTCAGGAAGAAAAGTTATTCTGTGCTTGTGCTGATAGCAATTGTGCTGTACAGTTAGTGTGCAGTGATAGGTAAGGATTTTGTTGTGTGCAGCAGCGCTGGTTGTTAGGCTGCCTGCCAGTGACAGGGGAGGATTTTCTTTTGTGCAGCAGCAGAGCTGGTTAATAGGCTGCCTGCTAGCTGTATTGCTGTGTGTACACTTCTGTGCAGGCTACTTTTTACACAGCACTAATACTTTTATTCTTTTTTTCTGCACAGTTACCGAACGTTCATTTTTTCCCACACCGTATAGAGCTGTACGCTCCTCACACAGTACCGTGTACCGGCTGGTATCACGGACAAATAAATGCTGACTATCTGTGTGTGACTCCGGAAATATATACGGAGATTTACAATTTTTTCACAATACTATATACACCTGGTATCTGGTGATACAGTACCCTTTTTCTGTTTTTTATATTCTGGTCTAATCCATACTGAGCCTGAGAGCGTCTGTGTATGACTCTGGAAATATATACGAAGATTTACAATTACCCGTACTCTGTATACAGTTGTACGCTTCTGATACATTACCCTTTTTCTGCTTTTTATATTCTGGTCTAATCCATACTGAGCCTGTGAGGGTCTGTGTGTTACTCCGGCAATATATCGGAGATTTGAAATTACCCCAACCCTGTATACAGCTGTACTCTGGTGATACAGTACCCTTTTTCTGCTTTTTATATTCTTGTCTAATCCATACTGAGCCTGTGAGCGTCTGTATGTTACTCTCGAAATATAGACGGAGATTTACAATTTTCCCCTTCACCATATACAGCTGTACGCTTCTGATACAGTACCATAAATGTGCTGGTATTTTGGGTACATTTTCCCAAACATGAGGAAGTATGGTGGAAGAGGCTGCGGACGTGGGCGTGGGGGGCCAGCTGGTACTGATGGTGGTGATGGTGCATCATGAAGCATTATAAATGGGGCCCATTATATATGGAACATTATATTGGCCCATCATACACTGGAGCATCATCCATGGGGCCTCATGGATGATGCTCCAGTGTATGAGGGCAATTAATGCTTGAATGAGGCCATGGATGATGCTCATGTATGATGGGCAATTAATGCTCCATATATAATGGGCCCCATATGATGCTCCGGTATATGATGGGCCCCATGGATGATGCTCCAGTGTATGATGGGCCAATATAATGCTCCAGTATATTATGGGCTCCATGGAATGGATGATGCTCCATTATATATGGAGCATTATATTGGCCCATCATACACTGGAGCATCATCCATGGGGCGCATCACACACTGGAGCGTTATAAATGGGGCCCATCAGACACTGGAGCAGCATATACGGGGCCATTATACACTGGAGCATTATAAATGGGGTCCATTATATATGGACAATTATATTGGCCCATAAGACACTGGAGCATCATCCATGGGGCCCATTATACACTGGAGCATTATAAATGGGGCCCATCAGACACTGGAGCAGCATATACGGGACCCATTATACACTGGAGCATTATAAATGGGGTCCATTATATATGGAGCATTATAGTGGCCCATCATACACTGCAGCATCATCCATGGGGCCCATCATATACTGGAGCATCATATGGGGCCCATTACACTGTGTTCCAAATTATTATGCAAATAATATTTTCTCAGATTTTCCCAAATTACCTATATGAATTGCAGTCATTGTAATTTTCCAGTCAAAAAATTATTAGAGTACAATTGAAAGGTTTTTGTACAAACTGCCTATGATAACAGTCCTCAGTGGTTGATATATATTTTTCTATCTACTGGCTAACACGGTACGAAGATACACATCTTTCCTATATGATAACAGTATATTTTTAAAAAAATAAAACACTCAAACTGCACTCAAAATGCATGTTCCAAATTATTATGCACAGCAGAGTTTTCAACCTTTTCATTTTAATAAAGAACAAAAAAATGGTCATTTTTGAAATTATAAGCATTAGCAGGTTAATTACAAACTGAAATCAAACAGTTTTCAACTCAAAACTTTATTCTAGGTGATGTTACATTTGCACATAGGACCCCTTGTTCGAAAGGAGCTTCTGAACTCTTTGGAAAATTGAATTTGTCAGGTTTTGGATGGTTTCTGCTTCAATTGTTTTGCATGAGGACAGAATACCCTCCCAGAGCTGTTGCTTAGATGTGACCTGCCTCCCGCCATCATAGACACTCCTTTTGATGATGCTCCAGAGGTTCTCAATGGTGTTGAGGTCAGGGGAGCATGGGGGCCACACCATAAGTTTGTCCCCTTTTATGCCCATAGCAGCCAGAGATGCAGATGTGTTATGTGCAGCATGAGACGTGCATTATCATGCATGAAAATGATCTTGCTGCAGAATGCACGGTTCTTCTTCTTGAATCATGGCAGGAAGTGTTGTTTGAGAAACTCAACATACACTATGGAGTTCATCTTTACCCCTTCAAGGATCCTAAAGGGGCCGACAATCTCTCTCCCCATGATTCCAGCCCAAAACATTACTCCACCTCCTCCTTGTTGGCGCCGTAGCCATGTTTGCATGGGGTGTCCATCAACCAGCCATCCTCCACTCCATCCATCTGGACCATCGAGCGTTGCACGGCACTCATCGGTGAACAAAACAGTTTTGAAGTCAGTCTTCATATATTGTTTGGCCCACTGGAGCCGTTTCTGCTTGTGTGCAGTGGATAGAGGAGGTCGACAGGATGGCTTACGCACAGCTGCAAACCTCTGAAGGACCCTGCATCTTGTTGTTCGGGGGACATTGGAGGCACCAGCAGCTTCAAAAACTTGTCTGCTGCTATGACAAGGCTTTTTTGCCGCTGCTCTTTTAACCTGACGTAATTGCCTGTAGGAAAGAGTCCTCAATTTTCCCTTATCAGCACGCACACGTGTGTACTGTGAATCAGCTACATAGTTCTTGATTGTGCGATGATCACGATGAAGTGTCTTGACAATATTGATTGTAGTCATGCCTTGACCTAAACACTCCACAATTTGTTGCTTCTCAGCAACCAACACATCCTTTTTCTTTCCCATTTTGGCAGAAAATGTAGGCTGCTTAATAATGTGGGACAGCCTTCTTAAGTAGTCTTGCCTTTCATTGGACGCACCTGCCATACTAATTAGCACAGGTGTCTGCAATTGCTTACAGTGATATAAAGAGCCCCAACACACATCACCATCAATGAATTTAACTGACAAACAAAAAAATTCTTACCTTATCACTCCGAAACAATTTTTGCATAATAATTTGGAACACAGTGTATATATGGAGCATTATATTGGCCCATCATACACTGGAGCATCATCCATGGGGCACATCACACACTGGAGCATTATAAATGGGGCCCATCAGACACTGGAGCAGCATATACGGGGCCCATTATACACTGGAGCATTATAAATGGGGCTCTTTATATATGGAGCATTATATTGGCCCATAAGAGACGAGCATCATCCATGGGGCCCATCATACACTGGAACATTATAAATGGGACCCATCAGACACTGGAGCAGCATATACGGGGCCCATTATACACTGGAGCATTATAAATGGGGCCCATTTGATATGGAGTATTATATTGGCCCATCATACACTGGAGCATCATCCATGGGGCCCATCATATACTGGAGCATTATAAATGGGGCACATCAGACACTGGAGCAGCATATACGGGGCCCATTATAAACTGGAGAATTATTATTGGGGCCCATTATATATGGAGCATTATATTGGCCCATCATACACTGGAGCATCATCCATGGGGCCCATCAAATACTGGAGCATCATATGGGGTTCATTATTTATGTGTATGGAGCACATATGGGGCCTGTTCTATTTGGAGCATTATATGGAGCCCATTCTGTATGGAGCAATATATGGGGCCCATCATATACTGTATGGAGCTTTATATGCGACTCATACTGTATGTAGCAATATGTGGGGCTCATTATACTCTATGGGGACCGTCCTATACTGTATGGCGCATTATATGGGGACCATCATATACTGGAGCATTATGTGGAGCTCATCGTATACTGTATGGAACATATGGGACCAATTATTCTGTATGGCGCAATATATGGGGCTCATTATTCTGTATGGCGCACTATGTGGTGGCCATAATACTGTATGGAGTAATATACTGTCCGGTTTTTCAGCTATTGTAGAATTTAAAATAGATATCAGTCATGTAATGTAAGAAGTGAAGTACAGTCAGGGCCAGAAATATTTGGACAGTGACACAAGTGTTTTATTTAGCTGTTTACAATAACATGTTCAGAAATACAATTATATATATAATATGGGCTGAAAGTGCATACTCCCAGCTGTAATATGAGAGTTTCCACATCCAAATCGGAGAAAGGGTTTAGGAATCATAGCTCTGTAATGCATAGCCTCCTCTTTTTCAAGGGACCAAAAGTAATTGGACAATGGACTCTAAGGGCTGAATTAACTCTGAAGGCATCTCCCTCGTTAACCTGTAATCAATGAAGTAGTGAAAAGGTCTGTGGTGGATTCGAGGTGTGTGGTTTTGCATTTGGAAGCTGTTGCTGTGACCAGACAACATGCGGTCAAAGGAACTCTCAATTGAGGTGAAGCAGAACATCCTGAGGCAGAAAAAAAAGAATAAATCCATCAGAGAGATAGCAGACATGCTTGGAGTCGCAAAATCAACAGTCGGGTACATTCTGAGAAAAAAGGAATTGACTGGTGAGCTTGGGAACTCAAAAACGCCTGGGCGTCCACGGATGACAACAGTGGTGGCTGATCGCCGCATACTTTCTTTGGTGAAGAAGAACCCGTTCACAACATCAACTGAAGTCCAGAACACTCTCAGTGAAGTAGGTGTATCTGTCTCTAAGTCAACAGTAAAGAGAAGACTCCATGAAAGTAAATACAAAGGGTTCACATCTAGATGCAAACCATTCATCAATTCCAAAAATAGACAGGCCAGAGTTAAATTTGCTGAAAAACACCTCCAGAAGCCAGCTCAGTTCTGGAAAAGTATTCTATGGACAGATGAGACAAATATCAACCTGTACCAGAATGATGGGAAGCCAAAAGTTTGGAGAAGAAAGGGAACGGCACATGATCCAAGGCACACCACATCCTCTGTAAAACATGGTGGAGGCAACGTGATGCATGGGCATGCATGGCTTTCAATGGCACTGGGTCACTTGTTTTTATTGATGACATAACAGCAGACAAGAGTAGCCGGATGAATTCTGAAGTGTACCGGGATATACTTTCAGCCCAGATTCAGCCAAATGCTGCAAACTTAATTGGACGGCGCTTCATAGTACAGATGGATAATGACCCCAAGCATACAGCCAAAGCTACACAGGAGTTCATGAGTGCAAAAAAGTGGAACATTCTTCAATGGTCAAGTCAATCACCAGATCTTAACCCAATTGAGCATGCATTTCACTTGCTCAAATCCAGACTTAAGAGGGAAAGACCCACAAACAAGCAAGACCTGAAGGCTGCGGCTGTAAAGGCCTGGCAAAGCATTAAGAAGGAGGAAACCCAGCGTTTGGTGATGTCCATGGGTTCCAGACTTAAGGCAGTGATTGCCTCCAAAGGGTTCGCCACAAAATATTGAAAATAAAAATATTTTGTTTGGGTTATGTTTATTTGTCCAATTACTGTTGACCTCCTAAAATGTGGAGTGTTTGTAAAGAAATGTGTACAATTCCTACATTTTCTAACACATATTTTTGTTCAACCCTTCAAATTAAACGTTACAATCTGCACTTGAATTCTGTTGTAGAGGTTTCATTTCAAATCCAATGTGGTGGCATGCAGAGCCCAACTCGCGAAAATTGTGTCACTGTCCAAATATTTCTGGCCCTGACTGTATTTGTCATTGTACTTCTGTGCCGTATCGGAGCATCATGAATTGTGGTATGTGTTAATGGGGCCCACTGACACTCTTTCGCCCGGGGCCCACGAAAACCTGGAGCCAGCCCTACGCCCCCCCACAACTTTAGCCAAATGTCCCCCAGTTTTAAAAGCGTAACTATTATTCTAAAGTAAATTAAGGTTGCCAAGCTTAAGGAATAAAAATTGATGTCGTTGGCATTGAAATGGGCACTGTAGGTGTGTTTACTGTCCTCCACTCCCTGCCGACTTTGCTTCCCCATTGACTTACATTGGGTTTCGTGTTTCAGTTGGACCTCCGACTTTTCCCGATAGTCGGCGATTTAGCTCGACTCGACTTTTGAGAAAGTCGGGTTTCATGAAACCCGACTCGACCTTAAAAAATGCAGTCGCTCAACTCTACTTATCAGTACCACTATTTATTGGTCGATTTTACTTAAAATACTTTAAATCAGGGGTCTCAAACTCACGGCCCGCGGGCCAACTGCGGCCCTCGGGACACTAGTTTGCGGCCCTCACCTCATGGGCCCTCTGGACACTAGTTTGCGGCCCTCGGCTGGGATCATACATGCGAGAAACACTGCATGTGAAATCCCAGTCACTCGTAGTACCACTTCATTAAGGTCATGAATATGGACGCCACTCCTCATAGGCGTGGCGCCCATATTCATAAGCTTAATGAGCGGTACCACAGAAAAATGCCGGCGCCGGGCATACTCACCTCATCTGCTGCTGCAGCCGCCCGCGCTTCCTGTCTCTGACACAGAGAGCAGCGCCGCTGGATGACGTCATCATTCAGCGGCCTGCTCTGTCAGAGCGAGGAAGCCCGGCACCGGTGATGCTGCGGACAGGTGAGAGGTGTGTGTGTACAGGTGAGAGGGTGGTGTGTGTGTGTGTGTGTGTGTGTGCAGGTGAGAGGTGGTGTGTGTGTGTGTGCAGGAGAGTGATGGGGAGAAGCAATTTGGGAGAAATTTGGGGAGAAAAGCAATGTGAGTAATTGGAAAGTAATGGGGGGAAAAGCAATGATGGGAGTAATGGGGAAAAGCAATGTGGAAAAACTGATGGGGAAAAGCAATGTGGGAGTAATGTAGAAAAGCAATGTGGAAAAACAGTGATGGGGAAAAGCAATGATGGGAGTAATGGGGAAAAGCAATGGGGAAAAACAATGATGGAGTAATGTGGAAAAACAGTGATGGGAAAAACAATGATGGGGAAAAGCAATGATGGGGGAAAAACAATGATGGGGAAAAGCAATGATGGGAGTGATGGGGAAAAGCAATGATGGGAGTGATGGGGAAAAGCAATGATGCGGAAAAAGCAATGATGGGAGTGATGGGGAAAAGCAATGCTGCGGAAAAAGCAATGATGGGAGTGATGGGAAAAGCAACGATGGGGTTATGGGGAAAAAGCAATGGGGGAGAATGAGCGCTGGGGGGAATGACTTCTTGCTGTTAACCAGTTAATGTTTTCTTGTCCACCACACTGCAGAGTCAAAAGAGGAAGGAAGCGAGACAGGCAGCAACATCGCATCAGAGAGCTCTTGACCTCAAAACAGAAAATCCTCAGATCCTGGTATTGTAACATAATATTAAGAATAATTAATTTAGTCGTGATAGCCTATTTCCACCTGTTTTGTAAGAGCTTTTCTTGTGGAAAACCTGATGCAGCCCAGCCTCACCCAGATTGTACCTCCAGCGGCCCTGGGTAAATTGAGTTTGAGACCCCTGCTTTAAATGGTCTCATCAGAAAAACAAATGACTATGCCTAGATGAGTTTGTTATCAGCATGTAGTAGATATTAACTTTTGCACAAAGAAATATATAATAGTCATCAATGAGACTTGTGCCAAATAATGATTTTCTGAATTATTTGGTAGTCATAGAAAAGGATATATTGATGCAAATAAAAAAAGTGATTCAAATATAAAATTGATTTGAATAGACATAAAACTTAGAAAATGAAAGTGCAAAATAGAAAACAAGTACAAGAAATACTAATATCATTTATTTTTTTACTTGGAGAAAGTTTCTAGTTGGTTAGAAACTCCCATTACATTGTGTTAATGCCAGATCATCTAATGACAGCAAGTGTTTGAAGAATTTGCATAATGGGCTCTTGGGTATATTGGACTGAACACAGAGTTATGACAGAAAACTTGTATAAAAGACAAAACGCCCACTATACAGAAAAGGGTTTTCTAATTTTTTTCGTATGAATGGTTCAAAACTAAAAATACACATTCATGTTGTCTGCATTGTTTTGACAAATTGCTGAAGCTGTTATTGTTTAAATTTCTATAATGAACAGATGTACAGGAAATCAAACACTTTCTATACACCCATTTTACAATAGCTATAAACAGACTGAAGAGATACTATATTTTGTAGATCATTGTAAGTCTTAATTGACACAGCTCATACAGTTGAAATCATAAATTTACATACGCTTTTGCCACATTTGTTAAAACTAGTCTTTCCAGTTCACCAATCCTGACAGCACCATGGAGGATGTCCTTCTTATCCTCATTGGGACAGGAAACAACGAGAGGTTTAAAAGGACCCTCCCATCACCACCCTTCAGTGTTTTTCCTGTCCGACTGAGGATAGGAACGACGAGCGGTAGCTCTTATCCCTGGCTGTACCAGGCAGATCGGCATAAATCGGGCCCAGCCTTTCCCTTCCGAAGGGAGGATCCCTCAGCCTACCTCAGTGCAGCGCTGCCCCTCAGTTATGAGCCGCTTCCCCCTGCCTGGGGGCTCTCGTCTCAGATGTCTGCCTTCATGCTGTAAGCCTTGCGGGCGCGCTTCAGGCTGTTTCATCTCTGCAGACCAGCCGGGGCACTTCCGGGTCACGGCCAGCGTGCGCACCGGTGTGCGTTCCACGGCGACGTCATCTCTGCAGGCCGGGCAGAGAACTTCCGAGTTGCTGCCGGGGGATGCGTTCCAGCATGCGTTCCACGATGGAATGCAGGAAGAGGATCCGGCAAGCACTGGCACTTGGCATGGGTATTGTATAAATAGGGTTCCTGTGTGTGTGGGCTGCCCTACTGTAAGCTAGGACTGCACACCAGTAACTCTGACATGGAGGATCCCACTAAGACTAAAAGTGGCTTGGAGCAAAGCCAGGAGCATGTGAGTAAGCTTATAAAAAGCAAACAACCACCTCTAGCCCTTACCCTACACTTAGAAACACATGGCATATACTCTGTGTATTCTAGGGGGGAACACCTGTCTTGGCAACCACAAAGGAGGATAGCAAGAAGTAAGGGAAGATCAAAAAATGTGCTATCTGTAGCGCTAAGCTACCAGAGTCCCGGCAAAAACACCTATGTGAACCCTGTGCTTCAAAGATCAGTCAAGAACAGACTTTGTTGTCCAACATGAAGTCAATGATAAGAGAGGAGGTCCAGGCATCCATCTCCGGGATAATGTATCCTCATACCTCACAATCTGAATCCCAGGGAGGGTCCCGTAAAAGAGCAAGAGAAACGAAAGTGTCCTCTGAAAATGAGATGTCGGACGAATCTGACCAAGAGGAAGGGGAAGTCTTTACTGACCCTCCAGAAGGAGGGAAGAGGTACCTTTTTTCCTCTGAGGACACGGACGAAGTCCTCCGGATGGTACGTGATACCATGCAGGTGGAGGAAACCCCAAAAGCCATCACCATACAGGATGAGATGTTTGGGGGATTGCGTTCCCAGAGAAGTAGAGTGTTCCCTGTTAATGCTCACATTCGCTCTATGATCATGGAGGAATGAGGGGATGCAGAGAAGAGGCTAGTCATCCCGAGGGACTTTAACTCTGCCTACCCTTCGATCCAGAGGACATCAAAGCCTGGGAAGACATCCCAAGATAGACGTCCCGGAAGCCAAAGTGGCGATGAGAACTTCCATCCCATTTGAGGATTCCTTGAGCCTGAAGGAACCCATGGACCGGAAGGCAGATGGTCTCCTTATAAGGACCTGGAAAACCTCGGCAGCCATAATCCGATTCAACATCGCGGCAACCTCGGTGGCGCAGTCCATCCACTTATAGTTCGACAACTTAGAGGAACATTTAAGATCTAAGACTCCCAAGGACTCCATCCTTAAATCTCTTCCACTCCTAAAACTTGCAACCGGCTTCATGGCTGATGCGTGGGCAGAATCAGTGCGGTTCGCAGACAGGAATAGGTCTTGATCCAATGCTGCCCGAAGGGCTATTTGGTTAACGACATGGTCGGGGGACACTCAGTCCAAAAATAAACTTTGCTCCATTCCCTTTTTGAGTAATAAGGTGTTTGGGCCTGTACTGGATGATATTCTAGAAAAGGCATTAGACAAAAAGAAAGGGTTCCCTGAGGAGAAGCCAAAGAAGTACCATCCCTTTTGTAGGCCCCAACCTAGCCAGAAGTCAGGCTATAAGGGAAAGGGAAAACTGGCAGATGTAGCTTACCCAAAGGGAGGGAAGGGTAGAAACTCCATTTTTGGTTCAAGCTCAGGCAGGAAATGACGCCATGAGACCACTCAGCCGCCTCCCCCATGCTGACAGACATCCAGCTCTTACTGAAGATCGGGGCAATAGTTCCGGTTCCCGAACAGGAAAAATGCAGGGACCATTATTCCAACCTGTTCTCAGTAAAGAAACCCTCAGGAAAGATCAGGATGATAATAAACCTCAGGCCTTTAAACAAATGGATCAGATATAAGAAATTCAAGATGGAATCCATCAAGTCTACGGTTCCTCTTATAGACAGAGAAATGGTGATGTGTACCCTAGATTTAAAAAAACGCTTACTATCGTGCCGATCGACACATCTTACCAGAGATTCCAAAGATTTGCTCTGAGGGTCCAGGGGAGGGTCTGTCACTACCAGTTCCGGTGTCTTCCCTTTGGCCAAGCCTCAGCACCCAGGGTATTCACCAAGCTGATGGCAGATGTAGTTGCCTTTCTAAGGAAATACAACTTCATCATAGTACCCTATCTAGATGACTTCCTGATAATGGCCAGCTCTGAAGAACAGCTAATGGACCATTGCCAGTTCTCAATCTCCACGCTTCAGAAGCTGGGATGGGTCATAAATTTGGAAAAATTGGATCTTGTCCCAGAGCCCAGGAAGAAATTTCTAGGGGTCCTACTAGACTCCCGGTTGAGAAAAAAACGCCATGGTAGAAAGAATTCACCAGTTTTCAAGAAGCCGCTGCTCCATCAGGGAAGCCATGAGAGTTTTGGGACTAATGACATCTTGTATTCCCTGTGTAAAGTGGTGTCAGTTCCACTCCCGGGAACTTCAAGGTGCGGTTCTATCCACCTGTGAAAAAAGTCAGCAATCGCTGGACAAAGTGAGGAACCTATCTGTCCCGGTAAGGAAATCCTTAAATTAGTGGGCCATTCCGAAAAACCTCCAGACAGGAGTTCCATGGATTCTTTCCCGGTGCGTTGTGGTCACCACCGACACAGGTCAGCTAGGCTGGGGAGGCCATGTGGAAGGGTGATATTTCCAGGGAGAATGGAGTCTGGAGATGGGATCAAGATCCTCGAATTTCAGGGAGCTGTACGCGGTGTGGAAAGTACTTCTCCAGGTCCAGTCAGTGGTCAAGGGCAGACACGTAAAGATCCTGTCCGAAAACACGACGGCAGTTGCTTTCTTAGGTCATCAAGGGGGACCAAAACACCCTGCACTGCAACATCTGGCTAAGAGGATCTTCAGATGGGCAGAGGCGACAGTCCTATCCATCTCTGCGGTACATCTGGAGGGATCCAGAAACCAGATAGCAGACTTCCTCAGCAGACAGAAGTTATCTTCCACAGAGTGGAAACTGAAGGAGGAAGTGTGCAGTATGCTGTGCCAACTCTGAGGGGTGCCATGCCACGAGTGGATCTGTTCGCTGCCAGAGAGAATGCAAAGGTCAGAAGATTCTTCTCCCTAAATCCCCTAGACGGTTCAGCGGGGGTCGTCGTACTGTCTCAGCCATGGGGAGCGGGTCTGTTGTATGCATTTCACCTCTTCCTCTGGTCAAGAGAGTTCTCAAGAAAGTACAAGAGGAAAGTGCAAAAATTGTCCTGGTGGTGCCCTTCTGGCCGAAGTGAAGTTGGTTCCCTCTGCTGAGAAAGATGACAGGAAGACCCCAACCTCCTTCCAAGAAGAAAGGATCTCCTCCACCAGGGCCCGGTTCTCCACCACAACCCAGACAGTCTCCAGCTCTCAGCATGGATCCTGAGAGGCAGGTCTCGAAGTCAAAAGGGTTATCTGATTAATTTCTACCCTTCAAGCAAGTAGAAAGTTGGTGTCCTCTGCCATTTACAACAAGATTTGGAAGCGGTTCTGCAGCTATTGTGGAGAGACATCAGTAGACACTTCCCTCCCGGACATTCCTAGGATCCTTGACTTCCTGCAGTCAGGCTTCAAGAAAGGCATTAGATCAAGTACTCTGAGGGTACAGATCTTGGCCCTTAGTGTATTCTTTGACTCTCCCCAATCTTCCCACCCCTGGATAGCTAGGTTTCCAGGGCTATACAGAGACTTAAGCCTTCTGTAAGAAGGTCGGTCCCACCATGGGATCTAAATTTAGTACTAAACGCTCTGTGTAAACACACATATGAACCAGCAGGTGACATGGACATTAGTAGATATTTAAGACTGCCTTTCTAGTAGCGATCACATCGGCAAAAAGATTAGTGGAACTACAGTCCCTATCTATTCAGGACCCATACTTACAGGTGTTTGAGGATTGACTGGTCTTGAGGCTTGACCCAGCTTTTCTCCCTAAAGTCATTTCAACTCCAAACATGAATCAGGAGGTTGTTCTCCCGTTTCTGCCAGCACCCTATAAACCTTAAGGAAAGACTCTTTCATTGCCTAGATGTTAGAGAAACCGTTCTTAAATACCTAGAGGCTACTAAGGACTGGAGGCAGGACACAAACTTGTTTCTGCAATATGGGGGTTCAAATAAGAGTAAAAGGGCGGCCAAATTCACAATAGCCAGGTGTATCAGATCCACAATCGCTATAGCCTATGAGGCTCAAGGAAGATCTCCCCCAGATACTCTTAGAGCACATTCAACTAGAGCCATAGCTACTTCATGGGCTGAGAAAGGGGGGGCTTCAGTGGACCAGATTTGCAAAGCCGCAACTTGGTCTAGCTTAAATACCTTCACAAAACATTATAAACTAGATGTAGTATCAGGGCAACTAGCCTTTGGTAGGAAGGTTCTTCATGCAGTAGTCCCACCCTAGATTAACATAACTTGGTATTCTCCATAGTGCTGTCAGGATTGGTGAACTGGAAAACAGTAATTAGACCTACCAGTAATTGTGTTTCCAGGAACCCATCCTGACAGCACTGCTAGTTCCCTCCCTACTGAGAAGATTCTATACTAATGTAACGTACTGTTTGTGTAAAGAATGTCTAATAAAATTTCTGTTGCATACATCCAGATGTGGTACTTTGAAAAGATACTGAAGGGTGGAGATGGGAGGGTCCTTTTAAACCTCTCATTGTTTCCTGTCCCAATGATGATAAGAAGGACGTCCTCCATGGTGTGCTGTCAGGATGCGTTCCTGGAAACACAGTCACCGGTAGGTCTAATTACCGTTTTCACAATTCCTGTCAAATGGGCTCCAATTCATTAAAGGGAATCTGCTTTTAGGATTTCAGTCATACCAAAAACAATTTCAGAACTTTTTCCATCCCTTTCTGACATCAGACTTACTATTCTGTCCATGGGTCCTGGGACTTACTTCCCATGGTCGGAATAGTACGTCATCACGATCGGCCGCGCTAACGGGGGGGTGCGTGGCCGATTGCGGCGGGTGTAAGCTGATTCTCACAGAGGACACCCGACACTAAGTGCCAGGAGCGGTCACAGACCCCCGAAATGCTGCGATCAAACATGACACTGACAGCCGCTCTGCCTTTGGATCGGAGACCATGTGGCATGACGTGGGGTCCCGATCGCTACCATGGAGACCCGATGTCGTCATGATGACATCCGGGTCTCCAGAGCTGAGAAAACTTCTGTCATGCACTGTGCTGTCAGGAAGTCTCTCAGGTCAGTATACAGAAACTGCAGCGCTGACAGTTTCTGAAGCATGCAGATGCTGCTTCATCTGCATGCTATAGAAGTGATCAGCCTGCACAAAGTGATTGTCCCATATTGGGACAAAGTGTAAAACATAGAATGAAGTGAAAAATTTTTTTTTAAATGTAAAATATTTTTTTAAAAATTAATAGTATAAATATTGATTTTTTTTATTTATTACTAAATAAAATCTAAACAATAAAAGTACACTATTTGGTATCGCTGCGTCTGTAATGACCTGACCTATAAAACTGTCCTACTAGTTAACCCCTTTACTGAACACCATAAAAAAAGAAGGCAAAAAACAATGCTTTGTCATCATACCGCCGAACAAAATGTTGAATAACACGTGATCAAAAAGACGGATATAAATAAACATGGTACCGCTGAAAACGTCATCTTGTCCCGCAAAAAACAAGCTGCCACACAGCTCCATGACCGGAAAAATAGAAAAAAGTTATAGCTCTCAGAATAAAGCGATGCAAATATAATTATTTTTTGTATAAAATAGTTTTTATTGTATAAAAGCGCCAAAACATAAAAAATGATATAAATGAGGTATTGCTGTAATCGTACTAACCCGAAGAATAAAACTGCCTGGTAAACAATTTTACCACACGCGGAACGGTATAAACGCCCCCCCAAAAGAAATTCATGAATTGCTGGTTTTTGTTTATTCTGCTTCCCAAAAATCAGAATAAAAAGTGATCAAAAAATGTCATGTGCCCAAAAATTGTACCAATAAAAAGTCAACTTGTCCCGCAAAAAACGACCTCATATGACTGTGGGCCAAAATATGCAAAAATTATAGCTCTCAAAATATGGTGATGCAAAAACTATTTTTTGCAATAAAAAGTGTCTTTTAGTGTGTGACAGCTGCCAAACATAAAAACCCACTATAACGCCTCTTTCATACGTCCTGATATTTCCGGTACCGGAGATGTCAGTGTCCGTGTGTGTAATACTTGCGGCACACATGTTGCATGCGTGTGCCGCATGAGTGCCATAAGGACAGGTTCCAGGTAAGAAGCGTTACAGTAAGTGCTGTTCCCCGGCGCCAGGTGATGAACACCTCATTATTCTCCCCTGCCCTGCTGGCGATCTCTGGCAGAGCGGGGGAGAATGATGAGAGCCGTGTTCAGCACCCGGCGCTGGAGAACAACGCTTACTGCAACGCTTCTTCTCCGGCGCCGATGCGTGTCACATGGATGATATCCATGTGTTATGTGTATGCATGTGTGCTGGATGATTTGTGGCCTGTGCTGACATTAAAAAGCGGACATGTCACCGTGTTTTGCCCATGTAGACGTGGTCCGTAGAAACACACTGACATGTGCACAGACCCATTCACTTGAATAGGCAAACAGCGCTCCGGTCCTCCCGAGTCTCTCCGCATGGTTGCCCAATGGTATATAGTTCTGTGACACACCCATGGTGTCAATATGATCACTTCACCCCTAGATGAATTCATTGAGAGGTGTAATTTGTAAAATGGGGTCACTTATGGGGAGTTCTGCTGTTTTGGCACCTCATGGGCTCTCACAGTGGGTCATGGCATCTGCAAACCATAACAGTAAAATCTGGCACTGCTTCCCTTCGGAGCTCTGCCATGTGCCCAAACAGTGATTTGCCCCACATATGGTGTATCACCGTACTCAAGACAAATTGCACAATAACTTTTGGGGTCTTGTTACCCTTGGGAAAATAAAAATTGGGGGTGAAAAGATCATTTTTGTGGAAAAAATATGATTTTTTTAATTTTACGGCTCTACGATATAAACTTCTGTGAAGCCCTGGGGGTTCAAAATTCTCACCACACATCTAGAAAAGTTCCTTGGGTCTAGTTTCCAAAATGGGGTCACTTGTGGGGGGTTTCCACTGTTTAGGCACATCAGGGGCTCTCCAAACGACATTGCGTCTCATCTCAATTCCAGCCAATTTTGCGTTGAAAAAGTCAAACGGCGCTCCTTCCCTTCCGAGCTCTGCCATGCGCCCAAACAGTGGTTTACCACCACATATGGAGTATCAGCGTACTCAGGACAGAATTTTTTTTGTGAAAAAAAGTTAATGTTCATTTTTTTTTTAAACATTCCAAAAATTCCTGTGAAGCACCAGAAGGGTTAATAAACTTCTTGAATGTGGTTTTGAGCACCTTGAGGGGTACAGTTTTTAGACTGGTGTCACTTTTTTCTGTATTTTTTTTATTATATAGACCCCTCAAAGTGACTTCAAATGTGATGTGGTCCCTAAAAGAAATGGTGTTGTAAAAATGAGAAATCGCTGTTTAACTTTTAACACTTATAACTTCCTAACAAAAAAAAATTTTGGTTCCAAAATTGTGCTGATGTAAAGTAGACATGTGGGAAATGTTACTTATTAAATATTTTGTGTAACATCTGTGTGATTTAAGGGCAGGAAAATTCAAATTTGGAAAATTACAAAATTTTAAAAATTTTCACCAAATTTTTGTTTTTTTTTTTCACAAAGAAACACAAGTCATATCAAAGAAATTTTACCACTATCATGAAGTAAAATATGTCACAAGGAAACAATGTCAGAATCACCGGGATCTATTGAAGCGTTTCAGAGTTATTACTTCATAAAGGGACAGTGGTCAGAATTGTAAAAATTGGCCAGATCATTAACAAATCACCATCGGGGTAAAAGGGTTAATGTCACCCATAATCTGTTCAAATCCATTGAGAAACTATTTTGAGAAGGAAATTAAAATAACACTAAAATATTTTGTGTGAACAGCCTCTTATAAATGGAAGACTTTTCTTACAAACAAAAACTTTCAAGCCCAGCTTTGTTTTGCCAAAAGCATGCGGGAAAACGTTTAATGTTCTGATGAGACTAACAATGAACCTTTTCGCCATAAATCCCAAAGGTATGTTTGGGCAAAGCCAACATTGTGCGCCACCAAAAGAAAACCATACCAACAGTGAAGCATTGTGGAGGCAATATTGTGCTTTGAGGCTGTTTTTGAACAGCTGAAACTGGGGTTTTAGTCAAGGTGGAGGGAATTATGAAACATTTCAAATTATCAGTCAATGTTGCATCAAAATCTTCCTCTGCTAAAAAACCCTGAAGATGAAGAAGAATTTCACCTTTCAGCACAGCAACAAACCTAAGCATAGCTCCATATCGGCAAAAGAATGGCTTTGCCAGATAAAAAGTTTTGAAATGGCCAAGCCCGAATCCTGATCTGAATCCATTTGAAAATCTGTATGTGACCTAAAGAGATTACACAGGAGCTGCCCTTGCAATCTGACAGATTTGGAGCACTATTGCAAGGAAGAGTGGACAAAGATTGCCAATCCTAGGATACCAAATTTGGTTATAAATTCAACTGATACTTCAAATTATTAGCTCAAGGTTGTATATATTTCTGCAACCATATTATTTTGGTTTTTACTTTTCTATCCCCACCCAAAAAGATGTCCGTTTGTTTTTTTTAATTGAATTGCACAGATGAATGGGAAAAAAAAGTTCTGAAGTGATTCTTCTAGGTTTTTTCCCCCCACATGAGAACCTGGCATTTTAACAAGAGTGTGTAAACTTTTTATATCCACTGTAGCTTTTTAAAGAGGTCAGCCATACATTTACCTAGCCAGTTGATTCCTTTGTGAATGAGGAATCAGTATTTGAATAGAAATGTAAATGAGGCTAAAGTGCTTTAAATACTTCCTAAACCTCTGCCACTATGGCTCTTAATCCTGCCCAGTGCTGCCTCCTTCTGCTTGACTGACAGCTCCTTGAGGTGTGAATCAATAAAGTACAGGGAATTCAGAAAGAAATAACCCTGATCTAATAAGAAATACTGCAGTAGTAAAATATGGGTGATCTAGCATTCACATGATGTAAAGAAGTAGCTCTATGTCGATATGCGAAGCATTTAAGAGAAGTTCATCAGTAACTGAGTTTTGGGAGAAGTGCAGGTGCAGTCTAGAAACTGAACAAACAAAAAATAGTCTCTTAGCATATTAGGAGTGGTTAAAGAGCAGTATAAATAAACTACTGTGATCTCAGTTCAATCTGGGAGAAAGTATCTGGTTGAAAAACTGGAGCAAGTTAAAGAGACCAGGATGAATGAAAACAGATCTTAATCACTTGTTAAGAAGGAAAAAAAGAAATGTACAGTACAGACCAAAAGTTTGGACACACCTTCTCATTTAAAGATTTTTCTGTATTTTCATGACTATAAAAATTGTAAATTCACATTGAAGGCATCAAAACTATGTGGAATTATATACTTAAAAAAGTGTGTAACAACTGAAATTGTGTCTTATATTCTAGGTTCTTCAAAGTAGCCACCTTTTGCTTTGATGACTGCTTTGCACACTCTTGGCATTCTCTTGATGAGCTTCAAGAGGTAGCCACCGGAAATGGTTTTCACTTTACAGGTGTGCCCTGTCAGGTTTAATAAGTGGGATTTCTGGCCTTATAAATGGGGTTGGGACCATCAGTTGTGTTGTGCAGAAGTCTGGTGGATACACAGCTGATAGTCCTACTGAATAGACTGTTAGAATTTGTATTATGGCAAGAAAAAAGCAGCTAAGTAAAGAAAAACGAGTGGCCATCATTACTTTAAGAAATGAAGGTCAGTCAGTCCGAAAAATTGGGAAAACTTTGAAAGTGTCCCCAAGTGCAGTTGCAAAAATCGTCAAGCGCTACAAAGAAACTGGCTCACATGAGGACCGCCCCAGGAAAGGAAAACCAAGAGTCACCTCTGCTTCTGAGGATAAGTTTATCCGAGTCACCAGCCTCAGAAATCGCAGGTTTACAGCAGCTCAGATTAGAGACCAGGTCAATGCCACACAGAGTTCTAGCAGCAGACACATCTCTACAATAACTGTTAAGAGGAGACTTTGTGCAGCAGGCCTTCATGGTAAAATAGCTGCTAGGAAACCACTGCTAAGGACAGGCAACAAGCAGAAGAGACTTGTTTGGGCTAAAGAACACAAGGAATGGACATTAGACCAGTGGAAATCTGTGCTTTGGTCTGATGAGTCCAAATTTGAGATCTTTGGTTCCAACCACCGTGTCTTTGTGCGACGCAGAAAAGGTGAACGGATGGACTCTACATGCCTGGTTCCCACCGTGAAGCATGGAGGAGGTGTGGGGGTGCTTTGCTGGTGACACTGTTGGGGATTTATTCAAAATTGAAGGCATACTGAAGCAGCATGGCTACCACAGCATCTTGCAGCGGCATGCTATTCCATCCGGTTTACGTTTAGTTGGACCATCATTTATTTTTTAACAGGACAATGACCCCAAACACACAGGCTGTGTAAGGGCTATTTGACAAAGAAGGAGAGTGATGGGATGCTACGCCAGATGACCTGGCCTCCACAGTCACCAGACCTGAACCCAATCGAAATGGTTTGGGGTGAGCTGGACTGCAAAGTGAAGGCAAAAGGGCCAACAAGTGCTAAGCATCTCTGGGAACTCCTTCAAGATTGTTGGAAGACCATTTCCGGTGACTACCTCTTGAAGCTCATCAAGAGAATGCCAAGAGTGTGCAAAGCAGTCATCAAAGCAAAAGGTGGCTACTTTGAAGAACCTAGAATATAAGACATATTTTCAGTTGTTTCACACTTTTTTGTTAAGTATATAACTCCACATGTGTTAATTCATAGTTTTGATGCCTTCAGTGTGAATTTACAATTTTCATAGTCATGAAAATACAGAAAAATCTTTAAGTGAGAAGGTGTGTCCAAACTTTTGGTCTATACTGTATATTAAATGGAAAAAGGGGGGCATATCTAAAGAAGAATATAATGCTGTTTGCAGGGAATGCAGGTCAAGCGTTGGAATAGTTAAAGCCAGTAACAAAGTGAGGCTTGCAAGGGAGACCAAAAGCAGTAAAAAAGGATTTTGGGGTATGTCAAAAGCAAAAGAAAAGTTAAATATACTATAGAATTTTTACAGGATGAAAAGGGTGAAGTAGTCAAAAATTATGTTGAGTAGGTTGAACTTTTAAATTCTTATTTTGCATCTGTGTTCTCTAAGAAAGCAAATGTAACATCAACTGATCTTCACTGTTCCATCCAAGAATAAAAGAATCCACACCATCTATGAAGAGAGACGGGGAAGGAATACTTACCGTATATACTCGTGTAATGTCAGGCACACCGCACTGCACTTGCTCACTGAGCCAGTGCGTGTGTCTTGAGTGAACAAACTGTGCACAACGATACCTGTATAGTAGAACCGCAGCAGAGAAGATGTGTGCTTCTGAGGACACAGGACCTTCCGCACCATGTGACTGCCAAAGGGCGGAGCCAGCACACGTCTCTAGAGGCAGCAGTATCAGGTAGAGAATGTTTCAGGCTGAAGGACCTGCAGGCACGTGACTGCCTAGGGGCGTGGCCTAATCTCCAGAGATCTAGGAGGTAAAGGAAAACTCCTAGAAGGGTAACTACGAAATAAAGTTACCAAGGGGCATAGACAGAATGGATAGTCAGGATAGCCAGGTCATACACATAGAGGGCGACGAATTACAAAAGGAGCAGGCAGAGAATAACCAGAACACAGCCAAGGGGTCATACACAGACAGAGCAACGCAGTACAAAAGGGACAGGCAAAACACGTAACAGGGACACAGCCAAATCAGAACCAAGCAAGCATAAAATGTAGCACAGGCACAAAGCACTGGCACAAGCACAGGGTCAGACACACTCAGCCAAAGGTCAGAGTATAAACGACAAAGGCTGGCTTCACAGTGAGGCTATAAAAAGCCTCCCAGGACCCAGAAAGAGGCCAACTAAGTTAACCCCGCGACTACCTGATCCAAGAACCCAGTAAACCATGACAGTACCCCCTTCTTAATGGGGGGCCTCTGGACCCCCAGGTTTCCCAGGATTCCGAGCATGGAATGCCCGAACCAGACGGTCAGCGTGTACCGATCTGGCCGGCACCCAAGACCGGTCCTCTGGACCGTACCCCCTCCAATGCACCAGGTACTGTAAGGACCCCCGAGACCGCCGGGAGTCTACAATATGTTGTACCTCAAAGGGTTTTAGCAAGGATCTGTGGAATACGTTATGGAGTTTCAAAGCGGGGGGGAGGCGAAGACGATACACCACAGGGTTAATTACCTCAATGATCTCATAGGGACCTATGAACTTGGGCCCCAGTTTGGCGGAGGGTAGACGAAGACTTATGTTTCGCGTGGAGAGCCACACCTTGTCCCCACACTGCAACACCTGAGCAGGGTTCCTTTTTTTATCTGCAAAACGCTTATAAGTCTCCTGAGCCCTGAACATATTCAACCGAACTTTTGACCACAGATCCTTGATTCGGTTAACACAGTCCTCAGCTCCTGGACAGCCCGAATCTAAACGTGAGAATTCATCAAAATGAGGGTTCAAACCATAATTAATAAAAAACGGTGACCTACCGGTAGATTGATTGCTACGGTTGTTGAAGGCGAACTCCGCTAACGGTAGGGCATCACACCAGTCGCTTTGCAGAGTAGAAACCAAACATCGAAGAATTTGTTCAAGCGACTGGTTGGTGCGCTCCGTCTGCCCGTTACTCTCTGGGTGGTAGCCTGAGGAAAAGGACAAAGATATCCCCAACCTTTTGCAAAAAGCCCGCCAAAACTTGGCCACAAATTGTGCCCCTCTGTCAGATACAATATTCATAGGTACCCCATGTAACAGCACAATCTGTGCGAGGAAATGCTTAGCGAGAGTCTGTGCAGAAGGTAGACTTGCCATAGGTACAAAATGCGCTAACTTAGAAAACCTGTCAACAACTTCCCAGATAACCGTGTTACCCCAGAAAGAAGGAAGGTTGGTAATGAAGTCCATGGACAAGTGGGTCCATGGCCTTCCTGGAATTGGCAAAGGCACCAATTCCCCGGCCGGCCGGCAATGAGAGCTCTTAGAACGAGCGCATACCCCACACGCAGCGACATGCTTCTTAATATCTGAAGCCATCAAAGGCCACCAAAAAACTCTAGCCACTGCCTCTCGTGTGGCAGAAATGCCTGGGTGAGCACTCAGTTTTGAATCATGGAACTCCCGCAGGAGCCTGGTGCGTAACTGCTGAGGAACAAACAATTTGTTTTCGGGTTTGGACCTTGGAGCTAAAGATTGAGCCCCCACAATCTCCCGCTCCAATTCCGACGACACTTCAGCTATAACGACATTGGGTTGAAGAATGGGGGACGGCGGGTCAGGGGCGGAAAGCGGCTCAAAACTACGTGATAAAGCATCAGCTTTCACGTTTTTAGACCCTGGGCGAAAAGTTATAGAAAATTGAAATCTGGAAAAAAAAAGTGACCAACGGGCTTGCCTAGGAGTCAGTCTTTTAGCAGATTTGATATACTCTAGGTTTTTGTGGTCGGTGATGACTGTGATGGGGTGAGCCGCCCCCTCCAAAAAATGCCTCCATTCCTCGAACGCCAATTTGATTGCTAAGAGTTCTCTATTACCAACGTCATAATTTCTCTCAGCCTGAGAAAATTTTTTCGAGAAATAGGCACAAGGTTTGAGGTTAGTCAGAGAGTAGGTCCCTGTGACAACACTGCCCCATTCCAACCTCCGAAGCATCAACTTCAACCACAAACGGCTTGGCTGAGTCAGGTTGAACCAGAACAGGAGCGGATGTGAAACAATTTTTCAAAGTTAAAAAAGATTGTTTGGCCGACGGGGACCAGTTCCTAACATCTGCCCCTTTACGTGTGAGATCCGTGAGGGGTTTCACAATCTGAGAAAAACCCTTGATAAACCTGCGATAGTAATTTGCGAATCCTAAGAAGCGCTGGAGTCCTCTAAGGTCCCGAGGCTGGACCCACTCCATAATGGCTTGCACCTTCTTGGGATCCATACGAAACCCCTGTGGAGAGATTATAAGACCCAAAAATGATAGCTCCTGAACAAAGAAAGAACATTTCTCCAGCTTAACAAATAAATGATTTTCCCTGAATCTTTGAAACACAGTTTTAACATGTGATAAATGTGAATGTCTGTCAGAGGAATATATCAGTATATCATCCAAATAGATCACAACAAAACGGCCAATGAGGTCCGAAAAAACTACATTAATGAAATTTTGAAACACAGCTGGAGCATTGGTGAGACCAAAAGGCATGACGAGATTCTCAAATAACCCCTCAGTAGTAAGAAAAGCAGTTTTCCACTCATCCCCTTCCCGTACTCTTATCAAATTATAAGCCCCCCTGAGGTCCAATTTTGAAAACCACTTGGCCCCAGAGAGCTGGTTACAGAGATCAGGAATCAGAGGCAGGGGGTATGTATTCCTGACTGTGATTTTATTAAGTTCTCGAAAGTCGAGGCAGGGACGTAGACCGCCATCCTTCTTTTTAACAAAGAAGAACCCCGCAGCTACTGGGGACACTGAGGGCCTTATATGCCCTTTCAGCGATGTATTGCTTCATAGCCAGGCGTTCCGGGCCTGACAAATTAAACAGGCGGGCCTTGGGCAATTTGGCTCCCGGGACAAGATCAATAGCACAGTCAAATGATCTATGCGGGGGCAGAGCCTCAGCCTCACTTTCAGAGAACACGTCCTCAAAGTCTTTCAGGTACTCCGGAATACCCTCCAGACCGACAGAAGACACTGAGACAGGTTTTGCAAGTTTCATACAATAAACAGGTTTATGGCAACAGTCGACACATTGGGATCCCCATTTAATAATCTCCCCTGATTCCCAGTCAATCACCGGGTTGTGGCGTTGAAGCCATGGCATACCCAGCACTAGCCCTGTGGGCAATTTGTCCATGACAAAACATTCCATGTCTTCCTTGTGGGAAGAACCGACCTGCAAAGAAAACCTTTTGGAAACATAAAGAATCCCTGTTCGGGTAAGAGGGGAAGAGTTGATAGCAACAATTTTAAGGGGTGTCTCCAGCCTGACTGTCCCTATCTTATGTTGGGAGACGACACAGGAACTGATCAGATTGAGAGATGAACCACTGTCCACCAATGCTGTCGAGAAAAAACGATAGTTGTCTACCAACAGTTCCACCTTTAACACGACTTTAGAACATGAGGAAAATAGTACCTGAAGGTCTGGGCAGCCTCCTCGACCGCTACCCAGACCTAGTAGTTTTCCGCCGTCTTAGATGATGGACAGGTGGGGCAATCTTTTCTCCAATGTCCGGACTCTCCACAATAGAAACAGAGTTGTTTCTCCCGGCGATGTCTTCTCTCCTTCTCTTTTAGCGAGGTGGTGCCAATGTCCATGACCTCAGTAGTGGCTCCAGTCTCTTTGCTGCCAGCAAACAGTGAGGTTTCACATTGCATGATACCCCTGGCGCGTAGCCTGCGGTCCATTCGTACGGCCTGGGTTATGGCGTCCTCCAAATTATCAGGTGGAGGATGAAGGGCCAGGGCGTCCTGGAGACGTTCAGACAGTCCTCTGCGAATAGCCCTCGAAGGGCGGCATCACTCCAGGAGACCTCCGCTGCCCAACGTCGGAACTCCGAACAGAACCACTCGGCTGAATGTTTACCCTGACGAACACTCATAACCATGTCCTCAGCCATACGGACCCTGTCAGGCTCATCATAGATGCGGCCCAGGGCATGAAAAAACGTATCAACAGTCATCCTCTCAGGAGCAGAAGGAGAGAGAGAAAAAGCCCAGGCTTGTGGGGCCCCACCGAAGTAGGGAAATAATGACCCCCACCCTCTGGAACTCATCCCCAGAAGAGCGAGGCCTCAGGGAGAAAAAAAGTTTACACCCCTCCCTGAAGGCTCTGAACTCATTTTTATCCCCTGAGAAGTAGTCGGGCAGTTTAACTGGAGATTCAGGAGACACCAATGACACATCCTTACCACCTGTACCCAGAGACCCCGCAGCGACAGCCCCCTGTACGGTATCTACCAGCTGCTGCTGGGTCTGAGCCATCATGCGCTGCTTAACATTCAACTCCTGGAACCTTTTGCGTCAGATGTTTCACCTGACCTGCTAACACCTGCATGGGATCCATGGGGATAACACTCCTAAATCTCCCCCTCAGAAAAAAAAAATGTAACGGTCGTTTATAATGTCAGGCACACCGCACTGCACTTGCTCACTGAGCCAGTGCGTGTGTCTTGAGTGAACAAACTGTGCACAACGATACCTGTATAGTAGAACCGCAGCAGAGAAGATGTGTGCTTCTGAGGACACAGGACCTTCCGCACCATGTGACTGCCAAGGGGCGGAGCCAGAACACGTCTCTCAGAGGCAGCAGTATCAGGTAGAGAATGTTTCAGGCCGAAGGACCTGCAGGCACGTGACTGCCTAGGGGCGTGGCCTAAGCTCCAGAGATCTAGGAGGTAAAGGAAAACTCCTAGAAGGGTAACTACGAAATAAAGTTACCAAGGTCATAGACAGAATGGATAGTCAGGATAGCCAGGTCATACACATAGAGGGCGACGAAGTACAAAAGGAGCAGGCAGAGAATAACCAGAACACAGCCAAGGGGTCATACACAGACAGAGCAACGCAGTACAAAAGGGACAGGCAAAACACGTAACAGGGACACAGCCAAATCAGAACCAAGCAAGCATAAAATGTAGCACAGGCACAAAGCACTGGCACAAGCACAGGGTCAGACACACTCAGCCAAAGGTCAGAGTATAAACGACAAAGGCTGGCTTCACAGTGAGGCTATAAAAAGCCTCCCAGGACCCAGAAAGAGGCCAACTAAGTTAACCCCGCGACTACCTGATCCAAGAACCCAGTAAACCATGACATGTATAAGCCGAGATTTTCAGCACCTTTTTTCGTGCTGAAAATGCCCCTCGGCTTATACACGAGTCATAGGGCAGAAACCAGCGGGGGAGGGGATGCCGCGGCAGGAGCCGGTGGCTGGGATCATACTCACCCCTCCCCGTGCCATCGCTGAGGGTCCCTGCAATCCTGCGTTCTCCCCGTCTTCCTGCAGCTCTTCAGCACTGAGCGGTGACGTAATACCCGCTCATTAAGGTCATGTAATATGGACGCGACGCCACTCCCATGGGCGTCGCCTCCATATTCATGGCCTTAATGAGCGGTATTACATCACCGCTCAGTGATGAAGAGCTGCAGGAAGACGGGGAGAACACAGGATTGCAGGGACGCTCAGCGATGGCACAGGGAGGGGTGAGTATGATGGAGGAGAGGACAAGGAGCACGGAACAGGACGGGGGGGGAGAACGGTGGACGGGGGAAGCATAGAGGGGAGGACGGGGAGGAAGCATGGAGCTGGACGGGGGGGAGATCGATGGACGGGGGAAGCGTGGAGCAGGACGGGGGGGAGATCGGTGGACGGGGGAAGCGTGGAGCAGGACGGGGGGAAGATCGGTGGACGGGGAAGCGTGGAGCAGGACGGGGGGGAGATCGGTGGACGGGGGAAGCGTGGAGCAGGACGGGGGGGAGATCGGTGGACGGGGGAAGCGTGGAGCAGGACGGGGGGAGATCGGTGGACGGGGGAAGCGTGGAGCAGGACGGGGGGGGGATCGGTGGACGGGGGAAGCATAGAGGAGGACGGGGGCAGCACAGAGCAGGAGGGCAGTTTATACACCCGGCTTATACATGAGTCAATAATTTTTCCCAGTTTTTTGTAGCAAAATTAGGGGGGTCAGCTTATACACGGGTCGGCTTATACACGTTTAAGTTTATATATCCTGGTTCAGATGACTTACATCCTAGGGTATTGAAAGAGTCAGCAGAGGAAATTGCAGAACCACTAACCAGGATCTTTGAAAAATCCTGGAGAGAAGAGCAAATGTTGTCCCAGTGAGTCTTCTATACAAGGAAAGATCTTTGAATAAATTATTAAACAGCATGGATAAGAGTACAGTAATTAACCAGAGCCAGCATGGGAAATGCAGTATATATAGTATATCTCGACTTCAGCAAAGCATTTGATGAAGTATTTAATACTAACCTTATTGAAAAAATGACCTAATTATGGAATTGAAAAGGGTACACTTAGGTGGATTCATAACTGGCTCAGCGCTCATACTCAGAGTGGTAATAAATGGTTGCACATTCAAATGGAAAAGTGTTTTAAGTGTGGTACCACAAGGCTCTGTCCTGGCCCCAGTGTTGTTTAACATTTTTATAAATGATCTACATAAGGGAAATGAAGATAAACATCAAATTTGCAGACGATGCAAAGCTAGGAGGGACAGCTAACACTAGAGAAGACAGATAAAGGATTCAGAAGGATCAAAATAAGGTTGAACAATGGGCAGCAACTAATAGAAAGATATTTAACGGTGAAATGCAAGTAAAACAAAAATTACATCTAGAGAATGGGAGGAATAGCACTAAGCAACAGAACATGCAAAAAAGACTTAGGTATACTAATAGATCAAAGACTGCACATGAGTCAACAGTGTGATACAGCAGCAAAAAAAAAGGCAAACAGTTCTAGGTTGTATTTAGAAAAGCAGAGAGTCTAGATCACCCAAAGTAATTATCCCCCTATACTCCTTGGTCAGGCCGCATCGGAATACTGTGTCTGGGATCCACATTTTAAAAAGACATTGAAAAACTGGAGCAAGTTCAGAGAAGAGCTATCAGGATGGTGAGCGGACTGCAAAGCATGTCCTTGAGGAACAGTTAAAGGATCTTTGAACCGGAGAACAGGTGCTCTTTAAGGCCCCTTCACACATCTGTTTTTAAGGACCGCAAATACAGACACAAGCACATCCATTGTATTCAAAAGTGGTACGCACATGTCAGGTTTTCCTACAGACCATGTGCCAGTGTGAAAAACCCGCAGACCTGTTCTTTTCTTAACACAGCAAGGAAAAAATGCATGCTGCACATGTTCACACTGATGACACACGGATGACATCCATACGTATGTCATCAGTGTGACACGTACTGGCATCTGGGAAAAAGCAGTACAGTTTGTGCTGTTTCCAGGCACTGGGTACTGAATCCTACTACCATCATTGTCTCCCTGCGATCAGCGAGACCAGGCGAGTCTGATGACAGTTGTAGTCAGCACACGCCATCTGTATCTAGAACTGTCATCATTGTCGCCTAGCCTCCCTGTGATCAGTGAGACCAGACAAGTCTGATGATAGTTGTAGTCAGTGGCCCCTTCTTAGCCTAGCCTGTATTAAATCTTTTTTTTTTTAAACGGCCTGGGTCCCTGGTGATTTTCATAACCAGCTGAGGGAAAGCTGACGGGTGGGGTCTGATGTTAATCTGGAAAGGGGTCAATAGCCATAAATGTTCCCATGCTATTAATATCAGCTGTTTGCTTAGCCTTTACTGGTTATCATAAGGAAGAACCTCCCCCATAAAAATGACTTGGGGTCCCCCCTATATTTACTTACCAGCAAAGGCTATGCAGAGAGATGCAGGCTGATGTTAATAACTAAGGAAGGGGCTATGGTTATTTGCCCCCTTCGAGACTAAGAACATCAGCCCTCAGCTACCCCAGAAATGGCGCATCCATTCGATGCACCAATTCTGACACTTAGCCTCCGCTTTTCCCACTTGCTCTGGTACTGTGGCAAGTGGGGGAATAGTTGTGGGGTTGATGCCAGCTGTTTTATGTCCACTGACATCAATCCCAGGGGTTAGTAATGTTAGTCAAATGTAATGAAGACACAGACAGAGTAAAGTCCTTTAATTGAAATAAAAACTCCCTGACCCTCTTTTACCTATTTATTCCACAAAAATAAAAAAGTAAAGTTATACTCACCTTTCCGCCGATAATCCGTTAATGGCCATCTCCCACAAGGATCCGGATGGTTTGGTGAGCGGTCACATCAATGATGCGACCCCTCCCCACGCCAGCCGTAATACACTGAGCTGAGCGTGAGAACGCGGCATGTGACCGGCAGTGACATTAAGGTTATCGTCGGTCACTGGGGCCAGGGAATTTTTATTTCAAATTAAGGACTTTACTCTACCTGTGTCTTTATTACGAGGAAATCACTGAATAGATAATGAAATCCCTCAATATAGAATTTTCACTGAGAAGTGATCATAAAACTTAACTTTTAATACATATAATAAAAATTAAATAACCCATAAGACATACTACACAAGTGCACTTAAGTAATTCAGATCCTGAAAAATCAGGAAATAACTAGACTAATGACAAAAACATAAACCCCACATCTCACCAAAGTGATGCATAAAAATCACATATACCGTAATTTCTGTCTCTTGCTTTCTATAGCGAATCATCAGGAGATTGTATAAACTATTCCTATTGAAAAAGAGACTATAGCCCATAAAAACAGTATTCATGCACACATAGCCTATTTGGTGTATCCTGTCCCCTGATTGGCCCCTACAGTAATTATGCCCCCTTGTCGCCATAAACCAATAATGTATGTTATGCCCCTATGTTGCCTCCATCCTAGACCCCTATTTAGTAATGTCCCCATCCTGGACCCCTTTATTTAATAATGTCCCCATCCTGGACCCCTATTTCATACCATCCTGGACCACTATGTTGCCCCAATCCTGGGCCCCTATGTCCACTTTAATAATGTTCCCATCCTGGGACCCTGTGTCAGCCCCTATGTTCACTACCCTGCACAATTACAGAGGCGGAGAAAAAAAAGAGTCTTCTCACCTTCCTGCGCTCCCCCGGAATCCTCTTTCGACTTCAAATTCAGCGTGGTCATTTAAATGGCCATTGACTGCAGCTGTGACTAAGTGCTCTGTTCTATGACATGCCGCCCGTCACATAGCAGGAACATTGAAAGGCCGCAGGCTTCAGCTTGCGGCCTCTGATAGGCCGGCGGCCATTTAGCATCACTGCTATGTGACATCGGCGTACAACCTGTCACAGAACAGAGTGCCCCGTCACAGCTGCAGCCGGCATTCATCTTGATGTGTGTCATCGCCAGGGCTGGCTGCTGGTTTTTGTGTGCCCAGACGAAAGAGTCTCAGTGGCCCCCTTTAACATATACCACGATTCAAGATGCACTGATAAGAAATATAGGTACAGTATAATGCAAATTATACAATAGCTCAGAAACCAGCGAATCCTCGTAGCACACAGAGTGATTGCAAACATATCATTTTAGACCGGACACTATAGTCCTCGATATAATATTATGGGCACAACATAGTCCTCCATACAGAATTATGGTCACCACATAGTCCTCCATACAGAATTATGGTCACCACATAGTCCTCCAAACAGAATTATGGGCACCACATAGTCCTCCAAACAGAATTATGGGCACCACATAGTCCTCAATACAGTATAATGGGCCCCATAATTGCTCCATGCAGTATAATGGGCCCCATATATTGCTCCATACAGTATAATGGGCACCACATAGTGCTCGATACAGTATAATGGGCCCCATATATTTCTACATACAGTATTATGGGCCCCATATATTGCTCCATACAGTATTATGGGCCCCATATATTGTCTCATACAGTATAATGGGCCTCATATATTGCTCCATACAGTAAAAGGGGCCCCATATAATGCTCCATACAGTATAATGGGCCCCATATAATGCTCCATACAGTATAATTGCCCCATATATTGCTCCATACAGTATAATGCCCCCATATAATGCTCCATATACAGTATATACAAAAAATGTCAAATGCCTCTTGTATTCCCCACAGGTCCGGTTTCCTCCATGTCTTCTGATTTTCTGCAGTGCTCAGCACAGAGAGTGTGCTGTAGCGACGTCATGGGCTCTGCCTTGAGACATCACAGAGAGTCAGAAGACACTGAAAACACTGGTGCTGTGGGGAATGGGAGAAGTATTATGAGGGGGGTGGTGCCAGCACTGGCACCAGGCTCCCCTGACTCATGGGCCCCATAGCGTGCTGGTGTCCACGACGGAGATGGTGAGCCCCACCATTTGTCCGGGGCCCTTGCACTTCCTGGTCCTGAAAGTTTAAAACAGCCCCAGACCGTCACACTATTTCCACCTGTGTATTTTTTACATGAATTTAATAAAGGAAGATTTTTGATTTCAAGGAGCTGGAACATTCTCTTTTTCTACATGTGACTGACGTTGATCAACAGGAAGTTCCGTGCACCTGCGGTGGTTGTTGGTGAGCTGGCTTTATCTTTTTCTATTTGTGCTCATATAAGATAGTAAATTATACCTTAAATATGCCCCCAAGACATTGAAAGAGTCAAATTACCGACCTAAATTCAGACTGTGAATGCCACGGTGGCCACCTCTCACTCCTACTCGTGTTTCACACGTTGCTTAATCAGGGAGTGATGAGGTGAGAGGGCTGGATGGCATATAAATATATTAGTAGTGATCCTAAACCAATAATATATAACTTACCCAGGTGCTAGTTATCGGGCACATGATTCGTCTTGCCGATGTTGCCGCGCGTCCACCACTAGTCTGGTGGCGACGTCACAAGAGGGCACGGTCGCGCTGTCCATGACGTCACAGGTGAGACGCACGGTGGACGCGCGGCAACGTCATCGGAAAAGGCGTCATGCGCACGACACCTGAGTAGCGATAATTTTAACTGGCAATGTTAATAGGCAATGAAAAAAAGCGTCATGCAGACAAAACCTAAGTGGTCATAATGTTAATGGGCAGTATAGCAAGCAAACAGCAATACAGTAGATTGGATAATAACGGACAAGTTTTGTTTAGAACAACATATAGTAGAATGGATAATGTTGGGCAAGTTTTATATAGAACAACAGATAAGGGAGGTATCTTTGTGAATAATCCAATAAAAATAAAATATACAAATTAGTGATTTGAAATAGAAATGAAGAAGTGAATAATTACGGTAAATATCTGGAAAAAGTGTATATTGACAAAAATAAACAATAATGAAGTAGTATGTGAATGGGTGGGGAAAGAAATACAATTAAACTAATTGAGTATAATTATTAAACGGAATGAAGAAAAAATGTATATATATAAAAAATAAACGTGTATGTGTATGTAAGTAATGTGTGTGAAAAAAACAAAAAGAAGGAAGGAAAAAAGGGAAATAAATTAGTGAAATAAAATAAAAACTAATTCACAATGAGCAAACTTACCAAAAAACTTTCCACCCAGAACTTGGCAAATATGTTGGAAAAATAATTATTTTTGCAGAATATCCACATAGACGGTAAAAATCAAGCCACCAATTATGCAATTATAAGGTATCGACCCAAAAGGATGGCAAGTCAGCACATAGAATAACTGAATAATAATATTGATCTTCAAAAATAAAAATACCAAATTTCAAAAAAATAAATAATCTCAGTGTATATTGTTGTGAATGGGTTTGAGATGAGTTCTGAGCAGAGGCTCCCTCTGGTGGTTACAAGCGGTACTAGTGAGGATTGGGAATCAGGTGTTACTGATTGGTCTTATTTAAGGGAATCATTTTCCCATCAGGGTTGCCGGTGATCAATTGTTCTGGTCTGAATCCTTCTTTCCAGTTTCCCTTGTAGCCTGCTGTGTCGTGTCTGCATCTCCTGCTATCAGATAAGACAATTTCTTATTTTGTGTTTTTGCTATATTTTTGCATTTTGTCCTGCACTTCTGTGGGGGCCTTCTGGGTCCCCTCCGGGGGCTTTTGCCCTCTCAGTTTAGTCCAGCCACTGTGTTTTGTACTTTTGCTTTTTGCAGTTTTTTCAGTGGCTGCTGTTTTTGTTACACCAGAGAACTAATTTAGGTGGTAGAGGTCGTGTGATCTCAGGTGATTTTGAAATTAGTAGAGTTGGTGCCTTTCAGGGTTTTCTGGGATTGCAGTAAGTGCCCTTCCTATCCTTTTCTATTTAGTTAGTTTGGGCCCAGCGTTTGCTCATACTATTTTCTTTCTGTGTCAGTATTTCCTCTTGTCTAACCGCCATTACATGTTTGGGGGCTTTCTATTATCTTTGGGGTTCTGCTCCGGGGCAGATAGCTTTCCTATTTCTATCTTTAGGTGTAGTTAGTTTCTCAGGCTGTGACGAGGCGTCTAGGACCATCGTAGGAACGCTCCACGGCTGCCTCTAGTTGCGGTGGTTAGTCAGGGTACTGCAATCTCATAGATTCCAACTGCTCTGGTGTATTTCCTTTTTTACCTGCACTCCTCAGCTACCGTAACATAACAGTATCACCGGCCATAAAAATTGTATGGTACTCACAGAAGGGAAAAAATATTTTGAAGGAAGAAAAGTTGTCAGAGATATTTTTCTGTTTGTTGCATTTTTTTTTTTTTTTTTTTTCCCTCTGTATCTCTGGGTGCTGGGGAGGATCTTTTCTCCCAATGGAGTTTGCACAGTTGTCTGGCCGTGTGGATCAGCTTGCCACTGAGGTTCGGAGTATTGCTGCATATCTTGCTAGGTTGCCTGTTGTGGAACCTAGGATCCCCATGCCAGATTTGTATTCAGGGGATCGAGCTAAGTTTCAGAATTTCAAAAATAATTGTAAATTGTTTCTTGCCTTAAAATCTAAGTCCTCAGGAAACGCAGCGCAGCAGGTTCAAATTGTCATCTCTCTCCTGCGCGGCGATCCTCAGGATTGGGCTTTTTCCCTCACACCTGGGGATCCTGTTTTGAGTGATGTTGATGCATTTTTTCAGGCTTTGGGGTTATTGTACGATGAGCCTAATGTCACTGATCAAGCTGAAAAAGCCTTGTTGGCATTAAATCAGGGGCTTGATGACGCTGAGTTATACTGTCAGAGATTCCGTAGGTGGGCAGTCCTGACCAAATGGAATGACGACGCTTTGGCGGCCTTTTCCGGAAGGGTCTGTCGGATAATGTAAAGGATGTTATGGTGGGATTCCCTGTCCCCTCTGGTCTCAATGATTCTATGTCATTAGCGATTCAAATTGACAGACGTTTGCGTGAGCGGAGAAGTATGCGTGGAGTGGTGTTGCCTTGTGAGCCAGCTGCTGAGCCCATGCAGTGTGATGGAGTGGTGTCTGGGGCACAGCGTCATGAGTTTCGAAAGCGCAATGGGTTATGTTTCTACTGTGGTGATGCCTCTCATGCTATTTCAGTCTGCCCTAAGCGGGGAAGACGTTTTGCACGCTCAGTTGTCTTGGGTGGTGTTCAGACTAAGTTTTTATTAACTGTCACTCTGATATGCTCTCTGTCCTCATTTTCTGCTCAGGCTTTCGTTGATTCTGGAGCAGCTATTAACCTGATGGATTATGATTTTGCTAAACGTTGTGGATTTCCCTTGATACCCCTACAGAAGTCTATTCCCCTACTGGGGATCGATTCTACCCCTTTGGCTGAGAATAAACCCCAGTTTTCTACTCAGGTGATAATGAGGGTTGAACCTGATCACCAGGAGTGCTGCAAATTTTTGGTTCTATATAATCTGCATGACATTATCGTGCTGGGTTTCCCTTGGTTACAGTCTCATAATCCTGTTTTGGATTGGAAATCTGTGTCTGTAACCAGTTGGGGCTGCCAATGTGTTAATACCAACACTCCTGTTTTTTCTGCCTCCCCCCAGGCTGAGGATGTTCCTGACTTTTTGTTTGATTTTTCTGATGTGTTTAGCGAAAGTAAATCTGCATCCTTACCTCCCCATAGGAGCTATGACTGCGCTATTGAATTAGTGCCAGGTAGTAAATTCCCTAAGGGTCGCCTTTTTAACTTGTCTGTACCTGAACATGACGCTATGCGGTCTTATATCAAGGAATCATTGGAGAAGGGTCATATCAGACCATCCTCTTCACCCTTAGGTGCCGGTTTTTTCTTTGTGGCCAAAAAAGATGGTTCATTAAGGCCGTGTATTGATTATCGTCTCTTGAACAATATTACTGTGAAATATCAATACCCGTTACCCTTGATTTCTGACCTGTTTTCCAGGGTGAAAAACGCTACTTGGTTTACCAAGCTTGACCTCAGGGGGGCGTATAACCTTATTCGCATTAAGCACGGGGATGAATGGAAGACGGCATTTAACACCCCTGAAGGGCATTTTGAGTACCTTGTGATGCCCTTTGGGCTCACTAATGCTCCTTCCGTCTTCCAGTCCTTCATGAATGACATTTTCAGGGATTTTGTGGACAAGTTTCTGATTGTTTATTTGGATGATATCTTGATTTTTTCTAATGACTGGGACTCTCATGTGAAACATGTTCGAACTGTATTCCAGATTTTGAGAGAGAATGCTCTGTATGTGAAGGGATCAAAGTGTCTTTTTGGCGTACAGAAGATCTCATTTCTGGGATTCATTTTGTCCCCATCTGTTATTGAAATGGACCGGTCAAGGTTCAGGCCATCTGTGATTGGGTCCAACCTACTTCATTAAAGGCTCTTCAGAGATTTTTGGGTTTTGCCAATTTTTATCGTAAATTTATTGGTAATTTCTCTGTTATTGTTAAACCATTAACTGATTTGACCAGAAAGGGTTCTGATGTGGTGAATTGGCCTCCTGAGGCAGTCTCTGCGTTTCAGGAACTTAAGCAGAGATTCACTTCTGCTCCTGTTCTACGGCAGCCTGATGTTTCTCTGCCATTTCAGGTGGAGGTTGATGCCTCTGAAATTGGGGCAGGTGCCGTTTTGTCCCAAAAAGATCCAGAGACCTCTAAAAGTAACCCTTGTGCCTTTTTCTCTCGAAAATTTTCTCCTACTGAACGTAATTATGACGTGGGTAATCGGGAGTTATTGGCCATGAAGTGGGCTTTTGAAGAGTGGAGACATTGGCTGGAGGGAGCCAAACATCAGGTGGTGGTCCTTACGGACCATAAGAATCTGGTCTATCTGGAATCTGCCAAGCGACTCAATCCTAGACAGGCCAGGTGGGCCTTGTTTTTCACACGTTTTAATTTTGTGGTTTCCTTTCTTCCTGGCACTAAGAATGTTAAGGCGGATGCCCTCTCGAGGAGTTTCCTTGCGGACTCTCCTGAGCTATCTGATCCTCTGTTATTTTGAAGGAGGGTGTAGTTCTTTCCGCCATCTCGCCTAATTTGAGACTTGCTCTGGAGGGGTGTCAGGAGGATAGGCCCGAGCGCTGCCCTGTTGGAAAGTTGTTTGTCCCGGACCGATGGAAAAAGAGTGTGATGTCTGAGATTCATTGTTCCGCATTGGCTGGGCATCCCGGAATTTTTGGTACCAGAGACTTGGTTAGTCGGTCCTTTTGGTGGCCTACCTTGTCTCGCGATGTCAGGGAATTTGTGCAGTCCTGCGGGACTTGCTCTCGCTCCAAGCCTTGCTCTCGCTCTAGTGGTTTGTTGATGCCATTGCCTGTGCCCAAGAGACCATGGACCATATCTCTATGGATTTCATTTCCGATCTTCCTGTTTCTCAGAGAATGACCACCATCTGGGTAATTTGTGATAGGTTTTCCAAAATGATACATCTTGTGCCATTACCTAAGTTGCCTTCCTCCTCTGAATTGGTGCCGTTGTTCCTTCAGCACGTGGTTCGTTTACACGGCATTCCTGAGAACATTGTGTCTGACAGAGGAGTCCAGTTTGTTTCCAGATTTTGGAGGACTTTTTGTTCTAAACTGGGTGTTCAATTGTCTTTCTCCTCGGCATTTCATCCTCAGACCAATGGTCAAACTGAGAGAACAAACCAGACATTGGAGACTTATCTAAGATGCTTTGTGTCTGCTGATCAGGATGACTGGGTCTCTTTTTTGCCTTTGGCTGAGTTTGCTCTTAATAATAGGGCTAGCTCTGCCACTTTGATGTCTCCGTTTTTCTGTAATTCTGGGTTTCACCCTCGATTTTCTTCAGGACAGACGGAGGCTTCTGTCTGTCCAGGTGTTGACTCTGTTGTTGAGCGTATGCAGCAGATTTGGGACCAGGTAGTGGAGAGGTTGTCCCTCTCTCAGGAGAAGGCCCAGCGGTTTGCTAACCGGCATAGGACTGATGGTCCTCGGTTTAAAGTGGGGGACTTGGTCTGGTTGTCCTCAAAGAATATTCCTATGAGAGTAGCATCTCCTAAATTTAAGCCTAGGTTCATTGGACCTTATAAGATCATGGAGATTATTAATCCTGTTTCTTTTCGTTTGCTTCTTCCAGGGACATTTAAGATCCATAACGTGTTCCACAAGTCCTTGTTGAAGAGGTTTGTTGAGCCAGTGGTTCCTGCTGCTGTGCCTCCTGACCCTGTTTTGGTTGAGGGCAATCTGGAGTATGTGGTTGAGAAAATATTGGATTCTCGTTTTTCTAGACGAAGACTCCAGTATTTGGTTAAATGGAGAGGTTATGGTCAGGAAGATAATTCTTGGGTGTTTGCTTCGGACATCCATGCTAGGAGACTTATCCGTGCGTATCATAGAACTCATCCTGACCGACCTGGTTGCTCAAATGAGGGTTCGGTGACCCCTCCTCAAGGGGGGGGTACTGTTGTGAATGGGTTTGAGATGAGTTCTGAGCAGAGGCTCCCTCTGGTGGTTACAAGCGGTACTAGTGAGGATTGGGAATCAGGTGTTACTGATTGGTCTTATTTAAGGGAATCATTTTCCCATCAGGGTTGCCGGTGATCAATTGTTCTGGTCTGAATCCTTCTTTCCAGTTTCCCTTGTAGCCTGCTGTGTCGTGTCTGCATCTCCTGCTATCAGATAAGACAATTTCTTATTTTGTGTTTTTGCTATATTTTTGCATTTTGTCCTGCACTTCTGTGGGGGCCTTCTGGGTCCCCTCCGGGGGCTTTTGCCCTCTCAGTTTAGTCCAGCCACTGTGTTTTGTACTTTTGCTTTTTGCAGTTTTTTCAGTGGCTGCTGTTTTTGTTACACCAGAGAACTAATTTAGGTGGTAGAGGTCGTGTGATCTCAGGTGATTTTGAAATTAGTAGAGTTGGTGCCTTTCAGGGTTTTCTGGGATTGCAGTAAGTGCCCTTCCTATCCTTTTCTATTTAGTTAGTTTGGGCCCCAGCGTTTGCTCATACTATTTTCTTTCTGTGTCAGTATTTCCTCTTGTCTAACCGCCATTACATGTTTGGGGGCTTTCTATTATCTTTGGGGTTCTGCTCCGGGGCAGATAGCTTTCCTATTTCTATCTTTAGGTGTAGTTAGTTTCTCAGGCTGTGACGAGACGTCTAGGACCATCGTAGGAACGCTCCACGGCTGCCTCTAGTTGCGGTGGTTAGTCAGGGTACTGCAATCTCATAGATTCCAACTGCTCTGGTGTATTTCCTTTTTTACCTGCACTCCTCAGCTACCGTAACATAACAGTATATATACCAGGAAATATCGTCAAAGGGTCCATTGACGTAAGAGATCAAAAACAAAACCAAAAACCAGACGAGGGCCTCCGAAAAGGTCCATGAATAAAACACGTCCATCGGCAACATACTTTAAACGAAGAATATGAAGTCCAAATAGGAATCCCGCTAGAAAGGTCACAGTACACAGCAAGGAATAGTAGATGTCTCAGAAGGCAAGTCTTCACCCTAACATTCTAAAGGAAAATCAGAAGATAGGTAGTGTTAGAAAAAAGTGAAATTTAATTATGATTCAGAGAACATATATAAATAAGCCTCCCTTAATAAAAAGTAAATTAATATAGATAATGCTTGTCAAGTATTATATATCAACAATAAAGACAAGATATTTTAAATTACTTTATGGACAATGTACTGAACAAGCAGCAACTGTTAGAATGTCCAAAACTGGACAGCAATAATTTTGGATCAAAATAGGTAAGTAGACATTAAAATCATAATAAACTGGAAAACCCCCATTGGTCATTTAAACCATGTGTTTTCAGTCCTAAGGGCGGTGATCCAGTGACATTTTTTGGGGCTAGTTTGTTTATAAGGTTGCCCCCATATATGCCCAAATGAACGACATCAGTACCTTTCACTTTCAAATCAATGGTTCCAGATGAATATTTTCGATAGTGAGAAGGCAGAGTCTTCAGTTTAGCAATCTTTGCTTTGAGGTCTTCATCAGAACTATGAAGCCTTGCTGCCTTCATGTCCCTCACATGTTCCAATATACGGACACACAATTGTCTAGATGTAAATCCTATATAAATAAGATCACAAGGACAAGTCAAATTATAGATGACAGATGTCGTTTTACAATTTATGGTATGAACAATTTTGAAACTACGGTGATTGGCAGAATCATTGAACGCGTCAGTTTTCACCATATTTTTGCATGCACTGCAATCACCTCAGGGATTAGTGCCCCATTTTGGGCCCTTCGAGTTAATATAAAGGTAGATATAATTCTGCTCTTCCTTGCCTCTATATGAGGTTGATCTTCAATTAGTTTAGATAGTTCTCAATCCTGCTTCAATATTGGCCAAAATTGATTAAAATATTGATCATATCTCTCGATCTACCATGATAGTTGGTAATGATTCGCAATTGTAACTCTTCCTTTTTCTGTGGTTTGTTAAGGAGAAGTGTACTATGATCCATATTCTTAGCTTGTTGATAACCTCGAATTATACCGGTTAATTTGTACTCACGACGTAAGAATCTTGAAGTGAAATCTTTGGCCTTAGAGTCACAAATTCTAATAAATTGGCCCTTTGGAATTTCACTAATTGTATGTCCTGGGTGCACTGATTTTGCATGAAGTACTGAGTTTGTACTAGTCTTTTTTCTATAAATGGTACTGTGAATGCCTCCTCCTGATTAGTTCACTGTAATCTTGAAGTCAGCTTATGTGCCTGCATAATCATCATGACATGACTACACGACCATTTAGGAAATTTGTCATGAAGGGGTTAAGGGTTAATGTTCTAGGTAAACCAAAAATAGCATGCAAAAATCCATGTGTTGTAACGTACTACATCCTTTTTAACATTCATTATCAGTACTCCCTAAACATAAATAGCCTCTGCACAGGTCTGGATTTTCAATCTGGTACAAGGAGCTTCTGTAAGGAAGGCCAATTGCTGCTATGGGTCAGTAATGGAGCTGCTTTGGAATCTGGTGTAAAATCATGCATTGATGGCTCATCCTACTTACAGTAGGTGGACAAAAGTTTTCTGACATGTACACATTACACCTACAGGAGCTTTTATGACATCCCATTCTCAATCCATAGGCAACAATATGGATTTGCTTCACTTTGCAGATATTACAGCTTCCACTCTTCAGAGAACACTTTCTGCAAACTTTTGAACAGTGTCTGTGGGAATTTTTGGCCATTCATCTAGAATAGCATTTGTGATGTTAGATAAGTAGGCCTGACTCAAAATCTCAATTCTAGTTGTTCCCTAAGGTGTTAGTTCTTCCACACTAAAATGACCCAACTATGCCTTTATTGACCCTGGTTTGTGCACTGTGACACAGTCAAGGGAAACAGAAAAAGGCCTTCCCCAAATTGTTTCCACAAAGTTGGAAGCTACAATTGTCCATAATGTATTATTATGCTGAACCACTAATATTTCTCTTCACTATAACTATGGGGACATTTTTTTCACAATTTTTGTAAGTGAAGAACAAACCAAAAACATGGCTAGGGGCCCGATTTTATAAACCTGTAGTAAATGGAATCTGTGTCTGCATTATTACTTGGGATGACTGGACTCGTTGAAGTTCGATTTCTGGTACCCGACCGAACTTTGTGTCCAAAGTTCATTTCGGGTACCAAAACTTTACCTCCACTTGAACATGAACCCAAACACCATTGAAATGTAATGAGATCCGTACTTCGGAGCTGGAAAATTCTCTTTCCTCCCGAACTTTCCCTGGACCTGCGAACATTAAAATGGACTTACTGGAGAAGTACATGTTCGGAGTTTAGCACTAGACACTAAGTTTCTGGTACAAACTCCAAACTTTAAAGTTCGGGTTCGCTCATCTCTTATTATTACTGATGTCTGTCTCTGAGTTTTTTCAGCTACAGCTCAAATCTATCCTGTGATTATCAATCTTAGGGCTCGCTCACACTGGCGAGTAGCCAGCTAATAACTTGGGCGAATGTTATCCGATGTTTTATAGGATAGCACTCGCTCCAATGGTGCAGTGCCGACTAGCATTTTACCCGATGTATGCTGACTCACAGAGTGGAGAAGATGGAGAAATTAAGTTCTCCATCTTTTCCACACTGTGATCTGATTCTCACATGCAAGAGGATGGCATCACAGTAAAATGACACTCGGTTCTCGCTTGCCACAGAGTGACCTTTGTTGGTATTTAAGCCCTTAGATTAAGTAATTTAGTCTTTACTCAAGCATTTAGACTTTTTTACTTTTGTATTCTGAGCCCCATAGGAGCACGCTGCAATTCTGAACAATAGGGACAGATCATCGGGGTTTGAAATGGTGACAGCATTCTAATAAGTGCAGCGGCCTTTTCATTCCCCTGGTTACTGGAGCTTCCGGCAGTTGCAGTCATTTAGGCCAGGGCTACACTGAGACATAAAGACCCTGGTGTTGCATGGTGATACAGCATGCTATAATTGTCAGTGGGTGAAAGGTTATGACCCATGATGTGACTGCTCTGCAATGTGGCTGCAGTTTTTACAGCCTATTTTCTTTACTACAATAGTTGGCACAAATTTTGTTGGTGCCGTGATATGTCTGAGTATTGCTGTCACTCAGCTTAGCTTGCATCATCTCTCCCATTGCTTAGAAGTGATTCCAAGATCTGATTTGCTGCAGGGCTCATTTGCAAAGACTTAGAGGATCACAGAGGCATCAGCACTGCTTCACTGAGTATGTTTTCAGCACTGCTTCATTGAGTCTTATTTTTTTTTTATATATTGGACAACCCCTCCAGGTTAACATATTGTAGTTAGCCGAGCCTATGCTGAACTCCCCTCAGCGCAGCATAGAACTCAATGAAAGATTCACTTTAAGTTTCATGTTTTCGACTATAGCAGCAGGAAATAGTCTGGGTAAAAAATAAAGATGAATGCAACAACTAGCACTGCAGTCGTACTACACTGCTCAAAACAAATAAAGGGAACACTCAAATAACACATCCTAGATCTGAATGAATGAAATATTCTCATTGAATACTTTGTTCTGTACAAAGTTGAATGTGCTGACAACAAAATCACACAAAAATCATCAATGTTATTAACCAATAGAGGCCTGGATTTGGAGTCATACACAAAATTAAAGTGGAATGTAATGTCTTAAAAACAAGTCAAAATGATGCTCAGTAGTGTGTGTGACCTCCCTGTGCCTGTATGACCTCCTTACAACGCCTGGGCATGTTCCTGATGAGGCGGCGGATGGTCTCCTGAGGGATCTCCTCCCAGACTTGGACTAAAGCATCCGCCAACTCCTGGACAGTCTATGGTGCAACGTGACGTTGGTGGATGGAGCGAGACATGATGTCCTAGATGTGCTCAATCGGATTCAGGTCTGGGCAACGGGCAGGCCAGTCCATAGCTTCAATGCCTTCATCTTGCAGGAACTGCTGACACACTCCAGCCACATGAGGTCTGGCATTGCCCTGCATTAGGAGCAACCCAGGGTCAACCGCACCAGCATATGGTCTCACAAGGGGTCTGAGGATCTCATCTCGGTACCTAATGGCTGTCAGGCTACCTCTGGCGAGCACATGGAGGGCTATGTGGCCCTCCAAAGAAATGCCACCCCACACCATTACTGACCCACTGCCAAACCGGTCATGCTGAAGGATGTTGCAGGCAGCAGATCGCTCTCCACAGCGTCTCCAGACCCTGTCACGTCTGTCACATGTGCTCAGTGTGAACCTGCTTTCATCTGTGAAGGGGCACAGGGAGCCAGTGGCAAATCTGGCAATCCTGGTGTTCTGTGACAAATGCCAAGCATCCTGCATGGTGTTGGGCAGTGAGCATAACCCCCATCTGTGGACGTCGGGCACTCAGACCATCCTCATGGAGTCGGTTTCTAACCATTTGTGCAGACACATGTGAGTCGCTCAGCCAGGGCCTGTGGGGTACTCGGCACCGAGCCCGTTCACTTCAATGGGGGATGTCACGGGTAGCACAGCTCGGTCCGTGGCCCTGGGGCTCACCTCAATAAAAGGGGATATTTACAGGGGATTATAGGTTTGTAGAAATGTTTGTGATGCCACCTGTGGTACCTGGTCAGGGTGACCAGCGCTGCAGGCTAGATCCGCTGAAGGGTTGTTACTGGGCAGCAAGGTGTTAAGTCTTCCACCGGCAAGACTGGGTCCCTCAGGGTAAATGGCGGTGTAGGGGTGCAGGAGCAATAAGGCAGACACACGCACGAAAGTCTCTTTCTGTACCTTTACTGATGGTATAGTTGCAGGCACGCCCCAGGAAGCTGGCAGGGTGGAGGATGCACGTCCAGTATTCCCACTAAGTAGGTGTAGGGCCTCCTTACTCCTGTTGTGTGAGTTTCTGACCTGTATGAAACGAAGTCTAACTCTGTCTTCAATTATACGCCCGGCTGACTTTGTGGTGAGGCCTTCTCTTGGATAGAACAGTGTCTCTGTATGCAGCATCCTGCTAGACCCCCATCTTCCTGACCTCGGTTACGTATCAGCGCTTGTGGGCCCCTGCGACTTGAAGTCCACAGGGTCTCCGGTATCTCCTACTAGTCGTGTAGATGCTAGCAAGCTCGGACCCGGTGTCCGGTGGTGCAGAGTAGAGGTAAGCTATCAATGCTGTTTCAACCTCTGTTACTCTCTTCTTCTCTCTTCCACTCGCCTTTCGTCCTACTCCGACCCTTAACATAAGCACACTAGCAGTAGATAGCTGATTCTTCCTTCTCTTCACCGCTCTCAAAGCGTCGGCACGCTTGCTCACTGAAACTACACTCAGTTGACTCAGTTCTGACCAGGCTGAAGTGGCTATCTTTCTCCACTATTACTGGCCTCCACACAGTGAACTAACCTCAAGCTGTAGTCTTCAGGTTCTCTTGGTCACTGCTGTTCCCTTTCCTTCTTTCTTTCTAACGCTCAGTCTGAAGCAGCTATCAGGACCTTCCGTCTAACTGATCTGTGCACACTTCTTTGAGCTAACTTTCCACACTCTAAGGAAACTAAAGGGTATGCCACACTAAACAACATCGCTAACGGGATCGCTAAAAAACGTCACTATTTAGCGATCCCGTTAGCGATGTTGTTGTGTGCGGCATCTGCCAGCGACGAGCTTCCTGCTGTGATCTCGCTCATCGCTGGAATCGTTCCGGACCCTATTTTTCGTCGCTGGCGCCCCGCTGGTAAGTATCTAATCGCTGAGTGTGGCACCTTTTTTAGCGATTTAGCGGTACTTTTGTACCGCTAAAGTCGTTAAGGAGATCGCTAACCGCGATAGCGTCCTAACGACATCGCTAAAATAGGTAGCTACTAGCGATATAGAAACAATCCCACTAGCGATCTCATTAGTATGCGACGCTAACGAGATCGCTAGCGGGATTGTGTAGTGTGGCAGTACCTTAACAGTCTTTCAACTTTCTGAGGTAATCTGATCTCACTGCCGTCTAGACTCAGACTGACCTCTCCCAGCTCTCAGGCTAATCTCATCTGACTGCCGTGGCTCCACCATCCTTATATATATACTCTCTACAAGGGCTCCCTCTGGTGGTTTCTCGGGATTGGTGAAGCTGTGAATGAATATCAGGTACGTGTGGGGGTTACCTTTAGTGCATCCTCCTGGGACATGTGGCTCCAGGCGCAGTTGGGCTACACACATGCACATTTGTGGCCTACTGGAGGTCATTTTGCAGGGCTCTAGCAGTGCTCATCCTGTTCCTCCTTGCACAAAGGCGGAGGTAGCGGTCCTGCTGCTGGGTTGTTGCTCTCCTACGGCCCCCTCCACATCTCCTGGTGTACTGGCCTGTCTCCTGGTAGCGCCTCCAGCCTCTGGACACTACACTGACAGACACAGCAAACCTTCTTGCCACAGCTCGCATTAATGTGCCATCCTGGATGAGCTGCACTACATAAGCCACTCGTGTGGGTTGTAGAGTCCATCTCACGCTACCACAAGTGTGAAAGCACAACCAGCATTCAAAAGTGACCAAACCATCAGCCAGAAAGCATTGGTACTGAGATGTGGTCTGTGGTCCCCACCTGCAGAACCACTCCTTTATTGAGGGGGTCTTGATAATTGCCAATAATTTCCATCTGTTGTCTATTCCATTTGCACAACAGCATGTGAAATTGATTGTCAATCAGTGTTGCTTCCTAAGTGGACAGTTTGATTTCACAGAAGTTTGATTTACTTGGAGTTATATTCTGTTGTTTAAGTGTTCCCTTTATTTTTTTTGAGCAGTGTATTTCCTATTGCAAAATGCCACCAGTTAGCAGCAGTTGTAGGTCTTGTTCAATAATCATTGATTTTCATGTTTAGCACGAAACTGTCGAAGATTCATCAGTATTTGGTCAGTGTGTCTGTTTTTACCATCAGAGTTTTAGCAGTGATTTTTACATCCAAAAAAATATTTAAAACAGAAGTGCACAGATTGCTAAACTCGGATGACAGACAGGATTTTGTGATTTGTTTGTGGACACACGGTCCACAAAAAACAGATATGTGAACAGCTCCGTAGATTTTAATGAGTACATGGTCTATTGGTGAAAATCATGGATAGAATGCTCCAAGAAAATCGATGTCTAAATGAGGCCTAAGTATGAGATTCCTTGCAGTTGTCTTATAAATTCTACAGGTAAGCAGGTTCTTCATGTTTCCTAAGGTCTCAGTATATAATGTCATTTAATTTCAAAAGATAATGACTGCGTCCTTGTTTTTACCTGAAAATGAAGACGAAAGTTACTGCTTTGTTTTGTTATACGTAAAAGAGCCTTTGGCCCATGCCCGGTATTCAGATCTGGCAGGTTTCCTGGTTCTTGCTTCAGGATTGCTTGGATTGTGTCCTAATGTTTAATAATGTTTCTTCTTTGCATCCACACAAACAAGACTAAATAATCACATGAAGAACATCTTATTTTTATGGATTTACTTCCTTGTAAAGATTCTTCAGCTCAACAATAGGACTTGTGACTCACTAGTGTAGTGAAAATGTAGCAGCAGAATAAAACCTGTTCTGATGTGCGTGCACTAAGCCAAAAATATATCATGTTTTTTTTACTATGACTTGCTATGCTCGTTGAATGCCCAACCTGTCTAAAAGCGCACACATCCTGAGCATATGCCTCCTGCAGTGAAAACATGCACAGTATGCACTGAATTATTAATACCATACAAAAGTGCTACAATCCTCTAGCCACAGACTGAAAAAAATGTACCTGCAACATAAAATATGTGTAAGGGTATGTGCAAATGATCAGAAACTGGCAGCGCTTTGGACGCAGCGCATGTTCGCTGCGTCCAAAGTGCTGCCGGCTATTGAATGCACATGTATCCGCATGTTTTCACTGAGCCATGCGGATTCACAGCGTCCAATACATTATATTGCTGTGATTTCTCTTGTGTAGACCAGCGTCTGGAGAGACGCGCTGCATATTCGTCTGCGCGGGTGAGTAGCGGGCGTCTCTGGATGCATAGTGGGCATGGGATTTTTTAAAAACCCATCCACTATGCTGTAACATCTGGACGCTGCGGGTTGGACGCTGCACAAGTATGCAGCGTCCAACCTGTATCGTTTACTGATTGTCTGCACATACCCTAACGGATCCACATCAGTACTCCACAAAATCCCCCATAAATAAGGTAGCAACCAAGGCAGCACTATAAGAAGTGGGGCCTAAATTTACATTATATATATATATGTATATGCTTTATAATAATAATAATAATCTTTATTTATATAGCGCCAACATATTCAGCAGCGCTTTACAGTTTAACAGTTTCAAAACACAAGTCATAAGTAACAACGTTAACAATACAATGATTAAAGCAAAATAAGACGACCCTGCTCGTGAGAGCTTACAATCTACAATGAGGTGGGAAGATACAAAATACATGTGTGTGTATATACAATGGTGTATTTACAATGATGGTCCAGCCATCTTGAGGGAGGGAGTGAGGGAGGGAGATAGTGAATTGGGCTACACACACACACTTAGGGCCCCGTCTCACATAGCGAGATCGCTAGCGTGATCGCTGCTAAACAGCGATCTCAGCAGCGATCTCGCTATGTCTGACACGTACCAGCGATCAGGCCCCTGCTGTGAATCGCTGGTCGTGTCAGAAATGCCAGGACTTTTTTTTGAACGCTGGTCTCCCGCTGGCAGGCACGCATCGCTGCGTGTGACAGGCAGGAGACCAGCGATCCGCTGGTAACCAAGGTACACATCGGGTTTCCAGGTGCGGGGCTGTGCCTGGAAACCCGACGTGTACGTTGGATACCAGCGCGCTGCTGCAGGGGAGCTAGTAACCAAGGTACACATCGGGTTTCCAGGTGCGGGGCTGTGCCTGGAAACCCGACGTGTACGTTGGATACCAGCGCGCTGCTGCAGGGGAGCTAGTAACCAAGGTACACGTCGGGTTTCCAGGCACCAGGGAGGCTAGTAGACGGCGGGAGCAGAAGAAGTTCAGTTTACAGTATACAGTGCCTTGAAATAGTACCATACCCTGTAAACTTTTCCACATATTTCAGGTTATACCCATAAACTGATGTTTTTTATCTGGATTTTATATGATGTAAGTGTAAAAGGAAATCATACTTGATTTACTTCATTTAAAAAAAAAATAAATATGAAAATTGTGACATGCATATGTATTCCGTTTGAGTCAATACTTTGCAGGGCCACCTTTTGCTTCAAATACAGCTGCAAGTCTTTTGGGGTATGTCCCTAAAAGCTTTGCACATCTAGAGGCTGAAATTTTAACCCATTCTTCTTTGAAAACTAGCTCTAGCTCAGTGAGATTGATGGATAACGTCTATGAACAGCAATTTTCAAGTCATGTCACAGATTCTCAATGGCATGTAGGTCTGGACTTTGACTGGGCTATTTACACACATGTATATATTTAAATCTAACCATTCCATTGTGACTCTGGTAGTATGTTTAAGGTCGTTTTCATGATGGAAGGTGAACCCCCCACTCTCAAGTCTTTTGCAGGTTTTCCTTCTGAATTTCCCTGTATTTAGCTCCAATCATATTCCCATCAACTCTGCTCAGCTTTCCTGTCCTTGCTGAAGAAAAACATCACCACAGCATGATTCTGCCACCGCCATATTTGATGATGGGGATGGTGTTTTTAGGGTGATGTGCAGTGTTCGTTTTCCACCGCACATAGCATTTTGAATTTAGCACAAAAAGGTTTAATTTGGTCTAATCTGACCAGAGCACCTTCTTTCACATGCCCGCTGTGTCCCCTACATGGACTGGCGCAAAGGTGACTTCATCAAACAAATGTCCAGAGAAGAAAGATACCCTAAAACCAAAAGGGCTTAATAATGATATTGAATTATTTGCCTTCAATTGAATGATCAGATTGACTAAGGATATAAATAGAGGATCAGTGCAGGAGGAGCCATCCCTGAGGAAGGAATCCGTCTGATTCCGAAACGCGTAGGATTTTTGGTTCTTCCTGCACACCGTACTGCACTCCTGGAAGCTCCCTGGGCACCACGTGATCGGGACGCACCACGTGACCCGAACGCACGAGCTCCATCGGCGCCCAGTGCGACTTCCGCCACACTTCCTACTGTAGCATCCAGCGGTCTGCACCCGGGTGTACTAGGAGCACGCCACCGGCCGGGGTAGCTCCTTGGGACCCACACCGCGCTGCAAAGCTCTCCAGGATTCGTCTCAGCACCATTTGTTCTCCTTCCTTTATTCAGATAAGTAACGCTCAATTGCTTTTCTTATTGTGCGTTTTGCAGCACGGCTTTACCACAGAAACTGCTAAACTTGCATCAAATCATCTGTATTATTGCTACTATTGCCACCAAGATTATGCTTCTTATTGCGCACTAACTATTACAAACACGATACCATACTTTATTTACTTTATTTATTTATTCGTCTAATCTTTCAGTTAAGAGGTTCAAAACTGTGGATTATCCCCATCATTTTTTGCACTTTGAGGCATATATATATTATCACTTTTTCACTGTCATCGATCACCATTGCTGTATATATCCCTGCAGTGGAATTATTATTCTTATATGCACTTTGCACTTTACTTAAGCAGATATACTTATTACTCTTTCTAATGAGAGGCCTTCAGCCTACTGATGCGTATTAGCATCCTGTGCATGTATATACTAATCAGCAGTGTATGGGAACATTTTTAGCCACATCCTTTCAATTTTCTTTTTAGCAGTGACTATTGTTTTTACTATATACACATTCTACTATATATACATTTTATATTTCAAACACTGCATATTTTATTATACGTATTATCCATGCGTTGCAACCCTTAGAGCACTATTCTTTAAATACGTTATCC
>JARQOD010000001.1:168477731-168533326 GCA_033576555.1 Oophaga sylvatica | reverse complement strand
TAACAGTACCTCCAGGTTGAGGGACGAGTCAGGTCCCCAGTTTAGGGTCAGCATAGACCCCGGTCCACCTGCAGCCTGAGTACAGTATTATACGTCTTCAGGATTCACCCACAGTACAACGGATATTATGTCAGGTAATACTATACTTTATATACATGTTGAGATTTCCTATTTATATGTTATATTGCATGTTGTCCCTCTTAGTATTTATTACTGACATCATATGTGTATCTGTGATACAGCGTGACAAATGCATCCCCATAGGCAGCCTGTATAGTATAACGCATCCCCATAGGCAGCCTGTATAGTATAATGCATCCCCATAGGCAGCCTGTATAGTATAACGCACCCCCATAGGCAGCCTGTATAGTATAATGCACCCCCATAGGCAGCCTGTATGGTATAATGCATCTCCATAGGCAGCTTGTATGGTATAGTACATCCCCATAGGCAGCCTGTATAGTATAATGCACCCCCATAGGCAGCCTGTATAATATAGGGCACGCCGATAGGCAGCCTGTATATTATAGTGCATCCCCATAGGCAGCCTGTATAGTATAATGCTCCCCCATAGGCAGCCTGTATGGTATAATGCATCTCCATAGGCAGCTTGTATGGTATAGGACATCCCCATAGGCAGGCTGTATGGTAAAATGCACCCCCATAGGCAGCCTGTATAGTATAATGCACCCCAATAGGCAGCCTGTAAAGTATAGTGCATCCTCATAGGCAGCCTGTGTAATGTAGTGCATCTCCATAGGCAGCCTGTATAATATAGTGCATCCCCATAGGCAGCTTGTATAATATAGTGCATCCCCATAGGCAGCCTGTATAGTATAGTGCATCCCCATAGGCAGCCTGTATAGTATAGTGCATCCCCCATAGGCAGCCTGTATAGTATAGTGCATCCCCATAGGCAGCCTGTATAGTATAGTGCATCCCCATAGGCAGCCTGTATAGTATAGTGCATCCCCCATAGGCAGCCTGTATAGTATAGTACACCCCCTTAGGCAGCCTGTATAGTATAGTGCAGATGTCTCAAACTGCATTCTTCAAGGGCCGCAAACAGGTCATGTTTTCAGGATTTCCTTGTATTGATAATTTAATCACCTGCACAGATAATGATTCCAGCACCTAGTGCACTGCTAAGGAAATCTTGAAAACACGCACGGTTTGCGGCCCTCGAGGAATGCAGTTTGAGACCCCTGATATAGTGCATCCCCATAAGCAGCCTGTATAGTATAGTCATCCCCATAGGCAGCCTGTATAATACAGTGCATCCTCATAGGCAGCCTGTATAGTATAGTGCATCCCCATAGGCAGCCTGTATAATACAGTGCATCCTCATAGGCAGCCTGTATAGTATAGTGCATCCCCATAGCCAGCCTGTATAATATAGTGCATCCCCATAGGCAGCCTATATAGTAGTGCATCCCCATAGCCAGCCTGTATAATATAGTGCATCCCCATAGGCAGCCTATATAGTAGTGCATCCCCCATAGGCAGCCTATATAGTAGTGCATCCCCTATAGGCAGCCGCATAATATAGTGTATCCCCATAGGCAGCCTGTATAGTATAGTGCACCCCAATAGGCAGCCTGTATAGTATAGTGCATCCCAATAGGCAGCCTGTATAGTATAGTGCATCCCCATAGGCAGCCTATATAGTAGTGTATCCCCATAGGCAGCCTATATAGTAGTGCATCCCCCATAGGCAGCCTATATAGTAGTGCATCCCCTATAGGCAGCCTGTATAATATAGTGTATCCCATAGGCAGCCTGTATAGTATAGTGTACCCCAATAGGCAGCCTGTATAGTATAGTGCATCCCAATAGGCAGCCTGTATAGTATAGTGCATCCCCATAGGCAGCCTATATTGTAGTGCATCCCCATAGCCAGCCTGTATAATATAGTGTATCCCCATAGGCAGCCTATATAGTAGTGCATCCCCATAGGCGCCTGTATAGTATAAATGCATCCCCATAGGCAGCCTGTATAGTATAGTGCACCCCCCCATAGGCAGCCTCTATAGCATAATGCGCCTCCATAAAAAAACAAATCGAATACTCACCTCTCTTCCTCCTGGTTCCTCTGCTGCTCTGAGCGCACGCACATCTCCTGACAGCGGGCGCCAAGTAGTGACGTCTTCGCGCCCACTGTCAGTGTCTGAGTGAGAAGGTGAGAGCGGGATGAAGGGAGAGGGGGCGTAATGCTCCTTCTCTCATCAGTGCGGTCAGCTGTATCAGCTTGCAGCCAATACAGTTGATCCTGTAATGATGGGCGGGGGCCCACTGCTGGCATCAGGCCCCCCACCACCTGCTCATGGGCCCCATAGCGGCCGGGTGGCAGTGCAGGGAGATAGATTTTCTCTGCCGCAGAATTTAACTTTATGGGCGTGTAGTTTAGCTCCCGGAGGGCCCCCTCAGAGCACGGGGCTCGGGGCGATGGCCCCCTCTGCCCACCCGGTAGCTACGCTACTGTGCAGAAATAAATATCAAAATTTATGATGCTAATAAATGTGGAAGTGTACATGTAGAGATGGAGGATGAACCCTCACAATATTTTATTTTGATGGGTCCAAAGTCCCCTGGTCTGACACTGCCTATATGCAGATATAATAATATCTCCAGGTAGATGATTATTTAAAGATGATCTATAACCAGATTTCACAATACAAACAACATTTTAAAAACATTTCTTAGACCAGATGAGACTGGTGTACTTACTTTAAACAAATCCACATTAAAATGGATTGCTGATTAAATTGTGACTGACAAAACCACTTGAAACACTGACAGAGATCCTCCTGTTTGTTTAGTGACTAAGAGTGATTTTCTTTATGATCTATAGCTTTATGAGAAGAAAAAAACACAAAGTGCATTCTGGTAGCTTCATATGCATTTCTCTGAGGCTAAACCTAGCAGACACTTTTCAACCCTTTTCAGGAAGTGTAGTGGTGTGTGGGCCAAAGTGAATATTTGCACTAAATGAGAAGTCCAGCTACACCTGTGGGTCAGCCTGACATATAACTTACACTTGTGGACACAGACAGAGAAGGGCCTCTGTATGTTCAAGAACAGTATATGGGCCCTTTGCAGTCCAATTGCTCATCATAATGCACTTTTCCACCTGTGTTGGGGTTGGAAATGTGGCCTTTAGCACTTGGGCCCCTGTGCGACCACACAGGTTGCACCAATGATATGTCAGCCCCTGAAACTTACTAAACCTGTGGTTCAGACTTGGTCAATTATAAACAAGAGAAATTGAAAAATTGTACAAAATATATATTGATTATAATAATTAATGATGAATAAATCTTTTGAAATTAAAAAAATCGACCTTTTGCTGAATTTGGCTGGTATATTAAATTCACGGTGAACCGATTCGCCACAGATCAAAAGTACTCCAAAGCCTCCTACTGCCCTGAAAATATGAGTGTAACACTCTGAAGTTTCCTAGGACTGTATCTAACCCAGTTCCAGCTCCTCAATGCAAAAACAGCCTATGTAACGTCCGAGTGATGCCAACATATATGGATATGAGGAAACGGATGATAACCAGTGGAAACCAACAATCTGTTTCATACCACACTGACTTTTTTTTTTTACTTTTTATGCTTTTTAACCATTTTGCTGTCAATGTTTTCTTTTCTTTTACACTTTGTCCATTTGGTTGCCAGGACATTTTTCACACATTTGACATGAACAAATAAAATCTAAATAACAAAATATAAAAATGATATTAAAACCACATACTTATATATTTTCTGAAGGTAGACATCTGGCACATTGTCAAAATGCCAATCAGCACTTTATATATACAGGCATCTTTATGCGACTTAACTGCATGAAATCGTAATTTTGTTTTATAAAAAAATCCATAAAAATTTATATTAGTCTGTTAAAACTGTTACCAAAACAAAAAATTAGGTATACTGCACAACCTTAAAATCCAAGTTTGTCTGCTTGGGAAAAAGCACGGCAGATAAAGTTAAAAAGGAAATCTGTTAGCTGATGTCCATAAGTGCCACTTACGCCTGTGCCCACATTTCATCTATCTTTATCAAATGATCGTCTGTATAATATCACAGAACGATCTAGATAAGATGTCTGCCTGAATGAATCAGGGACTTGGGTGCACAAATTCAGCCAGATATATATTTTTTCTGAAATGCTGGATCACAGATTAAAGATCCAGCGCCACTCCAGGTGATTGACAGATCTCGCTATGGAAGAGACCTGTCAATCACCTCTAGCAACACTGCGAGAAGCTGGCCAGGGGCAGAGACAGACTACACACAAGTGACTGCAGACTTTTCATTTCAGTTCTTAAAACCCCTTTATAACAGATAGAGATAACAAAAAGTACTTAATAATTAACATTTTTTCCCATATGTTTACTTTATGTTGGCATTTTTTTAACCCCTAAGTGACGGAGCTAATTTTGACCTTAATGACCAGGCTACATTATTGAAATCTGACCAGTGTCTGTTTTTTGTGGTTTATGTGGTAATAACTCTGAAACGCTTCATTGAATCTCACTGATGCTGAAAATGTTTTTTCATGACATATTGAACTTCATGTTAGGCTGGGGTCAGACGTGCGAGAAACTCGCACAAGTCTCGCATGTCAATACCCGGCACTCCCACCGGCACTGGGGACCAGAGCGTGCGGCTGCATAGATATACATGCAACCGCACGCTCCTGTCCGAGTGCCGGCGGTAGTGCCGGGTATTGACATGCGAGACTCGGGCGAGTTTCTCGCATGTCTGACCCTGGCCTTAGTGGTAAATTTTGGTCTATATGATTTGCGAATATTTATGAAAATATCACACATTTTACAAAAAATGTGAAAATTTTGCGATTTTCAAACTTTAATTTTTATGCCCTTAAATCACATAGTTATACCACACAAAATACATAATAAATATCATTTCCCACATGTGTACTTTACCTCTTCATCATTTTTAAGGATAATTTTTTTCATTAGAAAGTTAGAAGGGTTCAAAGTTGATTTCTCATTTTTCTAACAAAATTTACAAAACCATTTTCTTTAGGGACCACATTTGAAGTGGCTTTGGGGGTCTCTATGACAGAAAATACTCAAAAATAACACCATTCTAAAAACTGCATATCTTAAAGTTAGCAAAGTCACATTTGAAAAGTTTATTAACCTTTCAGGTGCTTCACGGGAATTAATGGAATGTGGAACGAAAAAAATCAATATTTTACTTTTTTTCACAAAAATTTTACTTTAGTTCCAAATTTTGTACTTTCACAAGGGTAACAGGAGAAAAGAAAACCTGAAATTTGTTGTGCAATTTCTCCCGAGCATGCCGATACCCCATATGTGGAAAAAAACGACTGTTTTGGCGCATGATAGGGCTCAGAAGGGAAGGAGCACCTTTTGACTATTTGAACGCAAAAATAACTGGAATCTAGAGCAGACACCATGTCGCGTTTGGAGAGCCCTTGATGTACCTAAACAATGGGACCCCCCATAAGTGACCCCATTTTGAAAACTAGACCTCTCAAGGAATGTATCTAGATGTGTAGTGAGCACCTTGAACCCCCAGGTGCTTAACAGAAGTTTATAACGTAGAGCCGTGAAAATAAAATATCACATTTTTCCACAAAAATGTTCTTTTAGCCCCACATTTTGCAATTTGTGTGCAATTTCTCGTGAGTGCGCCGATACCCCATATGTGGGCGAAAGCTACTGTTTGGGCGCACGTCAGGGCTCAGAAGGGAAGGAGCACCCTTTGACTTTTTGAATGCAAAATTTGCGGGAATCATTAGCGGACACCATGTCACGTTTGGAGAGACCCTGAGGTGCCTAAACAGTGGAAAACCCCGACAAGTGACCCCATTTTGGAAACTAGAATGTTCAGTTGTGTGAAAAAGTGTTTGCCCCCTTCTTGATTTCCTATTCTTTTGCATGTTTGTCACACTTAAATATTTCAGATCACCAAACAAATTTAAATATTAGACAAATATAACACAAGTAATCACAAAATGCAGCTTTTAAATAAAGGTCTTTATTATTAAGGGAAAAAAATCCAAACCTACAGGGCCCTATATGAAAAAGTGATTGCCCCTAAATATAATAACTGGGCAAATCTTAGCAGCAACAACTGCTGCTAAGTGGGTGACAGGTGGGATGACATACTAATAATTGGCTTTTGATCACTGTGATAGGGTCTATCACAGTGATGCAAAGGAACCAATAGGAGAAAAAAACTCAGCCTTTGTTGTCAGATTTCGGTGGGCGCACTGCGCATGTGCCCGCCATTTTTTTCTTGAAGAGGAGGCGGAGGGCCGGGGGACAGAGCAGGAGGGTCCGGGGGATGGCGACGATACCGAGAGGGCTTAGGGAAATCATTTCTCTCTCCTCTGACATGTACATTATGTCAGAGGAGAGATATATTAAGATCTCCATTATTCATTGAATAACGATTATCACATGATCGGGTACTGGAAATTCCGACCTTGATCGTGTTCTACAGGGTCTCAGCTACCTCCAGTAGCCAGGACCTTTAAGATTTTCTGATTTTGGGGGCGATATACCATTATTTCCATTTTAAAATGGCAATGAGGGAATAAGGCCCCTTAGTGGCTGCCGTTTTAAAGCTGATTGGCGGTCATTAAGGGGTTAATTCATCCATTTGTTTTTTAGGGACATTAGACTTTTATAAGTTCAGCAGCAATTTTTCAAATTGTTAAGAAACTCTCAGAAACCTATTTTTAAGAGTTAATTTGGTTCTCAATTGCCTTTAAGAGGCCGATGTTTTAGAGCTCCACACAAATCACTATATCTTAGAAAGTGGAACCCTTATCACTGGTCAGACACAGACAGAAGAGGGCCTCTGTGCAAGAACAGTACATGGGGCCTTTGCTGTATAATAGATCATCATAATGCACAATTTCACTTGCTTTGGGGTTGGAAATGGGCCTCCTTACCTCTTGGACCCCTGCGCAGGTGCACAAGTTGCGCCAATGAAGTGTCTTCCCCAGACACTTACAGTATTGAAAATAGTATTAGGACATTTTTTTATCCCTTGTGGTGTTTCACATGTACTTATGTAATCTGAAAAAAGAAAATTAAAAATTCCATGTTCTCCATTAAAATGTAATGTGAGACAGTGAGAGTATGGGTGTTGAATGGGGTGTACATTTCACCTAGATACTGTGCTGACTGGTATAAGGGAAATGTATGGCTTTGTGTCACTACACCTTACATTCATTACACACTTGCAGCTCAGGCCTGAAACTACTCAGGTGTTAATTAGGAGACCAGAAGTAGGTGTCTGCGAACACAGTCAGAGAGCTCGCTTAGTCTGGACACAGGAGGGGTCCAGGCACAGAAGGTGTCTCCAAGAGTATGAGCTGTCTCAGTCTGGGTGCTCGATGTACCCCGGACACAGGAGTAGTCTCTGTGAGAATCCATGCGGATAGCTGCTGAATAGGAGGGGAGCTCTCTCAAGTCTGGACGTTGAAGGTGCCTTCAGACACAAGGAGGAGACTCTATGAAACTACATGCTGGTAAATGCTGACCATATGTGTTGTTTTGGCCCAGGCTGGTAGAGTCTGGTCTCGGATAGATAGGGAAATCTATCTAAGTGCAGTAAGTGGCTGGACAAGCCCAGGTCTTATGTTTATGATTTGGTTTTGATTATGTTCTGTTGGCTGTAGACTTTAATAAAACTGGTTGCGGCCAGTTTTTACCAGAACTGCTGTCTATGAATGAACTGTTTCCGTGCCACTCTGTCTACCCGGACGGCAATCCCAGAGCTATATCCCCTGAAAAGCTTACAATTGGTGGAGAATGCGGGCAGCACAGTGGCTGATACAATTGGTGCTGGAATGTGTGTGCAGCACAGTGGCTGATACAATTGGTGCTGGAATGTGCGTGCAGCACAGTGGCGAGAGGCAGCAATAAAAGGTGAAGTCTGTTTAAGCAGCAGCAGAGAAAAAAAAAAAAGTGTGTCAGCAAAAGAAACGTCTGTTGGAGCAGTCTTAAAGAGACAGTAGCCCTAATAGAGTTTGCAAAAGAAAAAAAAAAAGTGTGTCTGCACAGCAAAGCTGAACTTGTTGTGGAAAAGACTGTGGAGTGTGCAGCATCAAAGGAAAAGTCTGTTGGAGCAGTCTTAAAGAGACAGTGGCCCTAATAGAGTTTGCAGAGAAAAAAAAAAAAAAGTGTCTGCACAGCAAAGCTGAATTTTCTGTGGAAAAAACTGTGGAGTGTGTATGTCTTGAGTGAAGACTGCCGTTGTTGAGACAGAGAAGTCTGACAGCATGGATGACAGCATGGAGGCGCTGTTTGAACAAATGGCGCAAGTTAATGTGCAACATAAGACTGCCGTGGTTGAGACAGATAAGTCCGGCAGTATGGAGGAGCTCATTGAGTACCTGGTACAGGCCCAGCAGAGCATGCAACTGCAGTGCCAGCAGCAAGCAGCAGGAGAATAACCGGTTGTTGGAGCAGATTGCAGCTCTCAGCACCTCGTCCCAGAGTAATGTTGTGAAGGCACCTGCGTTTCCGCTGTAAAGAAGGCGGTAAGACGGTCCCTGAAAAAGATGACACCTCGTGATGATGTGGAGGTATATCTAACTAGGTTTGAGGGACTGGCAGAGAAGGAGAATCTGCCCCTATCTGATGGGCCATGATGGTCGCACCCTATCTGATTGGAGAACCCCAAAGGGCCTATGCTGACCTGAGCGAGCAGGACAGCCAAGACTATGCCAAGCTGAAAGCGGAGATTCTTACCCGGCTGGGTGTTACGGTGACAGCCCGTGCCAGGGGAGTTCATGACTGGAGATGCAGTTGGGAGTCTGCAGTCAGCAAACCTGATTATGGAGTTGAAAAGGTGATAGTGAACCGCTACACCCGAGCATGTCCTCCTGAGGTACAGCCAGAGGTCGGACAAGGAGACCACCAGGACGCCAATCGTCTGGTCAGCCTGATGGAGAAGGCCTTCGCCAGCAAAGACTGTCTCCGTGACCAGCCGTCTGAGAGGTCGTCACTTCAGAGTTCCCGGACGCTGAATTCTCGCGGTAAGAGCGTTCCAGCTGTTGGGGACATGGGGTATGCTGATAAGCGGGTTCAGGCCCGAGGGGACATGTGGGTGGAAAAGTGTGATGGACAGGGTTGGAGATGTCGTGGAATTGCAGCCAACTGTCTACTGAACCATCGCACGACCAGCTCTACGCTCTCCTAGTGTATTCTCACCCATCCCTGTAGACTGTGAGCCCTCGCGGGCAGGGTCCTCTCTCCTTCTGTACTTGTGTGTCCCTTGTCTAGCACATTTATTTTATCTGTCTATATTTTTCCCTTTTCATATGTAAAGCGCCATGGAATAAATGGCGCTATATAAATGTATAATAATAATAATAATAATAATAGAGGGGGAGCCTATGTATTGTGATGTTGGCAGATCCCTCTCTCTCTGCGCAGAACCTGTGGGTGTGTCCACCTCAGCCGAAGAGACTGGACCACAGGGGTCCCTGGTGGTTGTAAATGACTGCCCAGCACAGGCTCTCTTGGACTCAGAGAGTCCAGTGACTTCCGTATGGGACAGCCTGATTGATAGGGACTTCATCCCTGATAAGCACCTGAGTATGGTGTGCATCCATGGAGGCACCAAAGTCTACCCAGAGACTGCCGTGGACTTGGTCCCCAAACTCGGGGAGGTTTCATATGAAGTGGGGGTAGTGAAGAACCTGGTGCAACCCGTTATATTGGGTAATGACTTTCCCCGGTCTAAGGATCGCTGGGGGAAAAATGTTTCTGATGGACAGTGTGATGAAGCTCCTACTGAGGGTGCGCAGTCCCGAGGGGCGGAACACAATGCTAGTGGGCCGTTAAACTTATGCGATAATGATGATGATGATGATGATAATGATAATGATGATGATGATCATGATAATGATGATGACCATGATAATGATGCTGATGCTGATGCTGATAATGATGATGATCATGATAGTGATGATGATACTGATCATAATCATGATAATGATATTGATAATAATGATGACTGTGATAGTGATGAAATTCCTTTGCAGGTGATGTTGGGAGACGAGGATGGTGGTTCTCGGGAACCGAGTGTCCCTGACTTACCTGTGTCCTGTGACAATTTTAAGAGTGAGCAGTGGCGAGACCCCTCTCTTAAAACGGCCCAGGAAAATATAAATGTTCTAAATGAGGTTTCCCAAGAGCCTGGCTCTGAGGAGAGGTTACCTCATGTTGCCATAAACACTCACCTGTTGTATAGGGACACTGAAGTCCAGGGAGAGGTCGTGAGCCAGCTCCTAGTACCTGAGCTATATAGAAGTATAGTGCTGGGGTTGTCACATAGTCACATACTTGAGGGACCAGATGGTGAAGTTAATGTTGTGGATGACATGTTAACTAAGGTTCCAGATCAAGATGTGAATGAGAATGAATTGTATAGCCCTGACAGTGATCAGGATGTGAATGAAAATGAAGTGTATAACCCTGAAAGTGAGCCAGATGTGGCTGAGAAAAAGGGGTCAGACAGGGATAGTGGTAGTGATAGTGAATCATCTGATGACCATAAAGCAACCAGTGCAAATGAGGAAGGCATGGTAGCAGAGGAGGTTGAGAGTCCTGAGAAGAAAGCTGATGCTGACCTTGCAGCCGACAGAAGATGGCATCTGAAGATGTTTTACAGTTGGCCGGTTCCCTGGCGAAGACTAAGGTGAAAGGAGGAGAGCTGAGCTTTAAAGGCAGGACTCTGAAACTGAACACAGCACAAGTGGATGCTGTTGAAGATGAGAAGTTATCAATGTATGGTATGGAGCTGCATCATGCCCAGGACTCTGAAGGTAATGCTGCAGAGGTGGAAAAAGCCATGGAAGTGGTGGTCACCAAGCCAGATGCCTCATCAGAAGCTGAGGTCTCAAGTGAAGCTGTGAGGAACAAGACTGAAGATATGGGGACTGACTCTGTCCAGGAATCTGTTTCTGCCGAAGACAGTGGCGTGGACGGGTTACGGTCCGGATCAGTAGCTACAATTCGTGAAGCTCAGGCTGGAAGTTCGGCGCCCGGAGCCCCAGCAGTGTTCCTGAGTGATACCAAGGATCTGGATAAATCACAAGATGAGATTTTGAGACATCAGGCTGGCGTTGGTGAGCTCAAGCGCACTTTCATGGAGTCTACATCGGAGCCACGTCCCAACAAATGGGAAAAGCGATGTGTCACTCCGTTGCCGCTGCAGACACACGGGAGCTCAGATGGGATGCAGAACGTGGTGGAAGAGAAGAATCCGGCGGGTTCTGAGTATACAGATGCAGCTATCAAGGAGAACTTGAAAGCTGGAATAAATGGAGATATTGGAGACCATAATGATGTGAATGAAGAAGTAGAATGTAAGACTGACGGTAGGGCTTCTGAGCATGTCCTACCAGAAGAGCCTGAAGAAGGGGCTGAAGACATAAAGGACGTCCAACAGGTACAAGATGAATTGATTACTTCTCAGAAAAAACTCCAAACTGTGATGAAGGAGCGTGATGAGAGCCATGAGCATCTTCTGGAGAAGCTCAATGAAGTAAAGAAGGTTCAAGGGGAACTGGAGAAAAGTGAAAAACCCCCTATACCTTCTGTGATAGTTGGTGACACATGGTCAGTGCACCAGGGACAGGAGGTACGTGAGTTTCTGAGGAAGAGTCAGCAGAAGTGTTCTGATGTGCCGGGTCGTACTTCTCTGGCCAGGCACTATATCTAAACTGAGCCCGGCCCTAAGGTCAAGATGAAACCGTGCAGGATACCCGAGGCCCGCAGAGAGCATAGGCCTGGGAGGGTACAGGGTAGTGCTGATGCTTCAGATGAAGAGAAAGCTGATGTTGGCTATGGCTTAGGTGAAGATACAGATGACAGTAGTGAAGATGAAGCTGATGAGGGCCATGACTGGTCCAGAGTTCACTGTCTCTTTTGGATTGTTGACCAGCCCTCCGGTCTGGATGACCAGCCCTCCGGTCTGGAGAAGAGGGGGGGGATATGTGAGACAGTGAGAGTATGGGTGTTGAATGGGGTGTACATTTCACCTAGATACTGTGCTGACTGGTATAAGGGAAATGTATGGCTTTGTAAACCTAGTGGTAGAGAAAGGTCACTACACCTTACATTCATTACACACTTGCAGCTCAGGCCTGAAACTACTCAGGTGTTAATTAGGAGACCAGAAGTAGGTGTCTGCGAACACAGTCAGAGAGCTCGCTTAGTCTGGACACAGGAGGGGTCCAGGCACAGAAGGTGTCTCCAAGAGTATGAGCTGTCTCAGTCTGGGTGCTCGATGTACCCCGGACACAGGAGTAGTCTCTGTGAGAATCCATGCGGATAGCTGCTGAATAGGAGGGGAGCTCTCTCAAGTCTGGACGTTGAAGGTGCCTTCAGACACAAGGAGGAGACTCTATGAAACTACATGCTGGTAAATGCTGACCATATGTGTTGTTTTGGCCCAGGCTTGTAGAGTCTGGTCTCGGATAGATAGGGAAATCTATCTAAGTGCATTAAGTGGCTGGACAAGCCCAGGTCTTATGTTTATGATTTGGTTTTGATTATGTTCTGTTGGCTGTAGACTTTAATAAAACTGGTTGCGGCCAGTTTTTACCAGAACTGCTGTCTATGAATGAACTGTTTCCGTGCCACTCTGTCTACCCGGACGGCGATCCCAGAGCTATATCCCCTGAAAAGCTTACAGTAATTTTACCCACAAATGTCAACATCATATTAGTGGTCTTACTCAATTGTTTAGGCACTCAGCACGGCTTAGAAGCGAAGGAGAGCCGGTCTGTTTTTGGAGCACAAATTTTGCTGGAATGTTTTTTTGTTGCTATATTTATTATTATTATTATTATTATTATTATTATTACTACACACTTATATAGCGCCATTTATTCCATGGCGCTTTACATATGAAAAGGGAAAATATAGACAGGTACAATAAACGTGCTAGACAAGGGACACACAAGTACAGAAGGAGAGAGGACCCTGCCCGCGAGGGCTCACAGTCTACAGGGATGGGTGAGGATACACTAGGAAAGGGTAGAGCTGGTCGTGCGATGGTTCAGTAGACTGAGGATCATTGTACAGTCATGGCCAAAAGTTTTGAGAATGACACAAATATTATATTTTCACATGATCTGCTGCCCTCTGGTTTTTTTGTGTGTTTGACAGATGTTTTTATCACAGACAGAAATATAATTGCAAACATATGAAATAACAAAAGCTTATATTGACAGTTAGAATGAGTTAATGCAGCAAGTCAATATTTGCAGTGTTGACCCTTCTTCTTCAGGACCTCTGCAATTCTCCCTGGCATGCTCTCAATCAACTTCTGGACCAAATCCAGACTGATAGCAGTCCATTCTTGCACAATCAATGCTTTCATTTTGTCAGAATTTTTAGGTTTTTGTTTGTCCACCCGTCTCTTGACGATTGACCTCAAGTTCTCAATGGGATTAAGGTCTGGGAGTTTCCAGGCCATGGACCCAAAATCTCTATTTTTGTTCCCTGAGCCATTTAGTTATCACCTTTGCTTTATGGCAAGGTGCTCCATCATGCTGGAAAAGGCATTGTTGATCGCCAAACTGCTCTTGGAGGGTTGAGAGAAGTTGCTCTTGGAGGACATTCTGGTACCATTCTTTATTCATGGCTGTGTTTTTAGGCAAGACTGTGAGAGAGCCGATTCACTTGGCTGAGAAGCAACCCCACATATGAATGGTTTCAGGATGCTTAACAGTTGGCATGAGACAAGACTGGTGGTAGTGCTCACCTTGTCTTCTCCGAATGAGCCGTTTTCCTGATGTCCCAAACAATCGAAAAGGGGATTCATCCGAGAAAATAACTTTACCCCAGTCCTCAGCAGTCCACTGCCTGTACCTTTTGCAGAATATCAGTCTGTCCATGATGTTTTTTCTGGAGAGAAGTGGCTTCTTTGCTGCCCTCCTTGAGACCAGGCCTTGCTCCAAGAGTCTCCGCCTCACAGTGCGTGCAGATGCACTCACACCTGCCTGCTGCCATTCCTGAGCAAGCTCTGCACTGCTGGTAGCCCGATCCCGCAGCTGAAACACTTTTAAGAGACGGTCCTGGCGCTTGCTGGTCTTTCTTGGGCGCCCTGGAGCCTTTTTGGCAACAATGGAACCTCTCTCCTTGAAGTTCTTGATGATGCGATAGATTGTTGACCGAGGTGCAATCTTTCTAGCTGCGATACTTCCCTGTTAGGCCATTTTTTTGCATTGCAATGATGACTGCACGTGTTTCTTTAGAGATAACCATGGTTAACAGAAGAGAAACAATGATGCCAAGCACCAGCCTCCTTTTAAAGTGTCCAGTGGTGTCATTCTTACTTAATCATGACAGATTGATCTCCAGCCATGTCCTCATCAAAACCCACACCTGTGTTAATGGAGCAATCACTGAAAAGAGGTTAGCTGGTCCTTTTAAGGCAGGGCTGCAATGATGTTGAAATGTGTTTTGGGGGATAAAGTTCATTTTCTAGCCAAATATTGACTTTGCAAGTAATTGCTGTTAAGCTGATCACTCTTTATAACATTCTGGAGTATATGCAAATTGCCATTAGAAAAAGTGAAGCAGTAGACTTTGTAAAAATTAATATTTGTGTCATTCTCAAAACTTTTGGCCATGGCTGTAGGCTTGTCGGAACAGGTGGGTCTTCAGGTTCTTCTTGAAGGTTTCCGTTGTTGGTGAAAGTCTGATGTTTTGCGGCAGGGAGTTCCAGAGTATGGGGAAGCCCGGGAGAAGTCTTGTATGCGGTTGTGGGAAGAAGAGATGAAGGGGGAGTCGAGAAGGAGATCTTGAGAGGATCGAAGGTTGCATGTGGGTAGGTAGCGGGAGACCATGTCACAGATGTATGGAGGAGAAAGGTTGTGGATGGCTTTGTATCTCATGGTTAGGGTTTTGAACTGAAGCCTCTGGGCAATAGGAAGCCAGTGAAGGGCCTGGCGTAGGTGGGAGGCTGGGGAATAGCGGGGAGACAGGTGGATTAGTCGGGCAGCAGAGTGTAGGATGGACTGGAGTGGTGCCAGAGTGCTAGAGGGGAGGCCAGACAGTAGGAGGTTGCAGTAGTCGAGGCGGGAGATGATAAGGGCGTGCACTAGTGTTTTTGTGGTTTCATGGTTGAGGAATGAGCGGATCCGGGAAATATTTTTGATTTTGAGGCGACAGGAGGTGGCGAGGGCTTGGATATGTGGTTTGAAAGAGAGGGTAGAGTCGAGGATTACCCCAAGGCACCGAGCATACGGGACTGGGGAAAGCGAACAGCCATTGACATAGATGGATAGGTCTGGTGGAGGGGAAGAATGAGGTGGGGGAAAGATGATGAATTCTGTTTTGTCCATGTTCAGTTTGAGAAAGCGAGCAGAAAAGAAGGCTGAGATAGCAGACAGACACTGTGGGATTTTGGTCAGTAGGAAGGTGAGGTCAGGTCCAGATAGGTAGATCTGCGTGTCATCGGCGTAGAGGTGATACTGCAAACCGTGGGATTCTATGAGCTGTCCCAGGCCGAATGTGTAGATGGAGAAGAGTAGGAGTCCTAGGACTGAGCCTTGAGGAACACCGACAGACAGGGGCGAGGTGAGGAGGTGGTGTGTGAGAGGGAGACACTAAATGTTCGGTCTGTTAGGTATGATGAGATCCAGGACAGGGCCAAGTCTGTGATGCCAAGAGATGAGAGAATCTGTAGCAGGAGGGAATGGTCCACGGTGTCGAAGGCAGAAGACAGGTCCAGGAGAAAGAGGACAGAGTAGTGACGCTTGCTCTTGGCGGTTAGCAGGTCGTTAGTGACTTTAGTTAGGGCAGTTTCAGTTGAGTGATGCGGTCGGAAGCCGAATTGTAAACGGTCAAAGAGGGAACAGGAGGAGAGGTGGGAGGACAATTCGAGATATACATGCTGTTCCAGTAGTTTTGAGGCGTAGGGGAGAAGAGATATTGGGGATAATTAGACACATAGGATGGGTCGAGGGAGGGCTTTTTGAGGATGGGAGTGATTGAGGCATGTTTGAAGGATGAAGGAAAGACACCATTTGTAAGTGAAAGGTTGAAGAGGTGTGTGAGAGTAGGGATAAAGACTGTGGCAAAGTTAGGGATGAGGTGGGACGGGAGTGGGTCAAGCGCGCAAGTGATGAGGTGTGATCTTGACAGGAGAGTGGAGAGCTGATCTTCTGTCATGGTGGTGAAGCTGGTTTTGGAAGAACAGGGCTGAGTGGCTAAGAGGGGCATTGGCGGCTGCGGGCCAAAGCTTTCTCTGATTGTATCAATCTTTTGCTTAAAGAAGGAGGCAAAGTCTTCAGCAGAACTGAGAGGAGAGGGAGGAGGTGCTGGGGGATGGAGTAGAGAATTGAAAGTGTTGAAGAGCTGTTTAGGGTTGTGAGACAGGGAGGATATGAGAGATGCGAAGTAAGTTTGTTTTGCGGCAGAGAGCGTGGACTTGAAGCTGGCAAGGGACTGCTTGTATGCGTTGAGGTGCTCGGTAGAATGGGTTCTCTTCCATCTCCGCTCGGCAGCCCTGGAAGCCCGTTTCAGTTCTTTGGTCAGGCCGGTCAGCCAGGGCTGGGGTTAAAGTGCGGACTGTCAGCATTAATTTGAGGGTGTTTGCATCCTAATTGGAGTAAGAGTTTAGAAATTACAGCTCTTTAATATGCAGCTGCCTCTTTTTAAAGGGACCAAAAGTAATTGGACATTTGTCTCAAAAGCACTTTAATGAGCTGCATGGGCAGGTTGATGGCATTAATATGCATGACTTCCAATGGCACTGTGTCACTTGCGTTTATTGATGATATGACTTAAGATAGAAGCAGCTGGATGAATTCTGAAGTGTAAAGGTTGTACTTTCTGCCCTCATTCAACCATGCAGTAAGGTTGACTGGACTGCTCTTTACAGTACAGATGGACAATGATCCAAAACATACTGCGAAAACAACCCAGGAGTTTAAGGCAGTGTAGAGGGTTGGCCGAGGGGTTAACTTACTGGAAACTGCTGCATACTTTACCCCTGTCATCTCTATTCTCCTGGGGTGTTCTTCTCCAGTGAGAGAGCGTATAGAACAATTAGAGTCAGAGTCCAGAATCACGTCAAACAGTTCTGCTTTATTTTCCTCCGGACACAGCACATCTAAGACACCATAAGCACGTCTTATACGATACCAGCAATACATTCTTCACAACTCCGCTTCATCTCCTCTGTTACACCAGAATGGACCACAAAGTATTGACGGGACGAGGAGCCCGGTGAAAACGGCACTTCAACTGCTTCCCCTGGAGACACTTCAATCCAGCATAAAAAGACATCTACTAGGTTGTCCACCCCTCTCTAGTTATCCTGCCCAATACTTCTGGTGGCCCACTTGCTACTACGCTCATGCACGACCTCTTCTGCTGAGCGTTCCCACAGTGGTTCTTCCACTGGACTACTGCTGCGTAAACTCACTCACTTTGGGCTCACACTACCACGGTGAATCCTTCACCGGCTTCTTCAGGGGTTGCTGGTCCCCTCTTTCTCCTACCCTATGCTCAGGGCCCAAGAACGTGGACGTCCTCACACTAGCAAGGTCCACCCCCGACTGACTGAAATCTTCTTGTCAGATTCCCACTTGGAGGCAATCTTTCCCTAGCAACATGTCCCTAACCTATTGTCCCTATTGGACTGGATGTGCTCAATGCCCCCCTCTAGTAACCAAACCAAATACTGCATTGACATATTTTTCTAACGTTCTAACTGGATCTCTAACGTGCCTCCATTAGTGATCCCTCGCAAACTGTAGCTAAACCCATACATATACACTACCCTACTAGTGCCCTCCTCTAGTGACCCCAAGGATGCACCACCTACCCATATCTATACCTCCCTTACTCCTACATAACACTGAAAACCTGACATCATACAGTTCATGCTTAAACGAGTGAAACGGTGCCCGTCGGGTGACAGGGGATCCACACCAGCTGCTCCTTTTCTGCCCATACTTGTGCGGACCTTGTCATGTAAGTTGGGTTTACATGCTCTCATGATTCCCTATTTAGACGCCAAGATTTACATGTGTCTTGTTACATGAAACTCCCAGCACTGAATTTTAGGTGCCGCATGCTCCACCACTGATTTAATTGCCAATCACTATATGCTTGTTCTCTCTGCCTCCACCCTATCTGCAGTAATAACTTACCATCTGATTCTCATCACATGTACTAGGGTGGCAGCAATTCTTATGCACACTGGTGCTTTCTATGAGAAGGAATAATCCTTGTGTTAGAATATTATTGCTGTTTTGACTATATGTTACTGGCTATAAAAATTACACGACAGTGATCATATGCATGCATTACTCATTGGCAGCTAGTGTTTTTCTCCTTTCTTATTTTTGGTAATTCCCCTTTTACTCTATATTTACTATATTTTAATAATATCTCTAATAAAAATCTTTCATTTTTAAGTCACTAAAGTTTGTGGAATCACTTCTTTTCTATGTGGCACCCACCACTATAGATCATGTTTAAGCTAGTACCTGAAGTGTCATTGCCTTAAATATTTAGGATTATGGGAACAATCATACAATTCATACAAAACATACATTTACACATATTAACACAATTAAAGGGGATGAGACATTTAAAGGGTTATACCCTTGACCTCCTTACAGCAGAGAAGTGGAATATTTTTCCATGGCCAAGTCAATCACCAGATCTCAACCCCATGCATTTCTCATGCTTAACCCCTTAACGTCCAATGATGGATATATCCAATATTGGACGCCTCCCTCTGTTTGGTGTGGGCTCCGGCGATGAGCCCGAATCTTTTCTGGCACATGACAGCTGATCTGATCAGCTGTCATGTGTCGCTAACAGCTGCGGGTGGAATCGCGATCTACCTGCGGCTGTTAACATGCTAAATGCCGTTGTCAAACTCTAACAGCGGCATTTAATATGCATGAGCAGGAAGCGCATGATTAACCCCACCCATTGGTGCCCGTGTCACATGACCACGGGTCGCCGATCAGTTGGCATGACAACCCGGGGTCTGCAGGAGACCTCAGTGGTTGTCGTAGCCAGATAGCAATGAGAGCCACCCAGCGGTCGGCGCTCATGACAAGTGAGCATTTCTGCTACATAGAGCCGGGCTGCAGCTTCTAGTCTGCCATGGAGACTATTGAAGCAAGTAAAAAGTAAAAAAAAAATGTTTTTAAAAATATTAGTGGTATGGAATGGGTGGGCACACGGGTCAGATAGAAGAGCTCAGGGGTGCAGGTGAAAATGGACCTGTGAAGGTTCCACAACAATTGAAAGAGTATAATTCACCGCACACATAAAAAGAAGAGATAATGTTGATGCCAAGAAGTGATATTTATTACAGTTCTTCACTTTCAAACTTGTAGTGCCACATACAAAATAGAAATAAAGGGATTGAATACCCATACATTAATACCCATACATAGATTAATACCCAACGTTTCGATACTCCCGTATCTTAATCATGGGGTACTGTAGAGAGATCAAATAAAACAGGCTTTAAGATATAGCATAGGAACATGACACACAAAATAATATAAACATATATACATATATACATAATTACATATACACTGTGTTCCAAATTATTATGCAAATAATATTTTCTCAGATTTTCCCAAATTACCTATATGAATTGCAGTCATTGTAATTTTCCAGTCAAATAACTATTGGAGTACAATTGAAAGGTTTTTGTACAAACTGCCTATCATAACAGTATATTTTTAAAAAAATAAGACACTCAAACTGCACTCAAAATGCATGTTCCAAATTATTATGCACAGCAGAGTTTTCTACCTTTTCATTTTAATAAAGAACAAAAAAATGGTCATTTTTGAAATTATAAGCATTAGCAGGTTATTACAAACTGAAATCAAACAGTTTTCACCTCAAAACTTTATTCTAGGTGATGTTACATTTGCACATAGGACCCCATGTTCGAAAGGAGCTTCTGAACTCTCTCGTCCATTGAATTTGTCAGGTTTTGGATGGTTTCTGCTTCAATTGTTTTGCATGAGGACAGAATACCCTCCCAGAGCAGTTGCTTAGATGTGAACTGCCTCCCGCCATCATAGACACTCCTTTTGATGATGCTCCAGAGGTTCTCAATAGGGTTGAGGTCAGGGGAGCATGGGGCCACACCATAAGTTTGTCCCTTTTTATGCCCATAGCAGCCAGATATGCAGATGTGTTATGTGCAGCATGAGACGGTGCATTATCATGCATGAAAATGATCTTGCTGCGGAATGCACGGTTCTTCTTCTTGAACCATGGCAGGAAGTGCTGTTTGAGAAACTCAACATACACTATGGAGTTCATCTTTACCCCTTCAGGGATCCTAAAGGGGACGACAATCTCTCTCCCATGATTCCAGCCCAAAACATTACTCCACCTCCTCCTTGTTGCCGCCGTAGCCGTGTTTGCATGGGGTGTCCATCAACCAGCTATCCTCCACTCCATCCATCTGGACCATCGAGCGTTGCACGGCACTCATCGGTGAACAAAACAGTTTTGAAGTCAGTCTTCATGTATTGTTTGACCCACTGGAGCCGTTTCTGCTTGTGTGCAGTGGATAGAGGAGGTCGACAGGATGGCTTACGCACAGCTGCAAACCTCTGAAGGACCCTGCATCTTGTTGTTCGGGGGACGTTGGAGCCACCAGCAGCTTCAAAAACTTGTCTGCTGCTATGACAAGGATTTTTTGCCGCTGCTCTTTTAACCTGACGTAATTGCCTGTAGGAAAGAGTCCTCAATTTTGCCTTATCAGCATGCACACGTGTGTACTGTGAATCAGCTACATACTTCTTGATTGTGCGATGATCACGATGAAGTGTCTTGGCAATGTTGATTGCAGTCATGCCTTGACCTAAACACTCCACAATTTGTTGCTTCTCAGCAGCCGACACATCCTTTTTCTTTCCCATTTTGGAAGAAAATGTAGGCTGCTTAATAATGTGGGACAGCCTTCTTAAGTAGTCTTGCCTTTCATTGGACACACCTGCCAAACTAATTAGCACAGGTGTCTGCAATTGCTTACAGTGATATCAAGAGCCCTGACACACATCAACATCAATGAGTTTAACTGACAAACAAAAAAATTCTTACCTTATCACGCCTAAACAATTTTTGCATAATAATTTGGAACACAGTGTATACAAAATTACGCTAATAGTGGTAATATAGAAGTAAGAAAGGTAACTGCATAATGTCAGATAAAGCAAAATAGTATCGCTATATAATCTCAGATATTAATCAGTTCAAACAATGTATAAGCAGTAGCAATGCTCAGTTCTATGAGAGTCTATAAGTTGCAAATCGTTTAATAATTGGATTCAAGATACACTGGAGAGAAGTGCAAGGAGACTACAAAGTACCTTAGTAGTGGGTATATTTAGACTGAGGCACTAGATGAAGACAGAATTAAACGCCCCTTTATGCGGTTCCAGGTACTAGGATAAAGAAAGAGGTACACAGTGCATAAATATATAAATAGGAACATCACCTACTATCGCCGTCCTCCCAGTAAGTATGGTTTTACCTGTCACTATGTCTAATGTAGTAGGGGCAGGAGGCGTTATAAGTCAAAAAAGCAGAGTTGCTAGAGGGAAGAAAGGAGATAGCTTGCGGTCATATTGAGTGCTATCTACTAATTAGGTGCACTTGTGCCCATGATTTGAGATCAGAAAGTACCTGTGAGTGGGGTAATCAGAAAGGCGACGCACCAGCGTCCTGCCACGGCTGCAGACTGCGGTTGTGTGAGGAAGCAGGGCGGGCCCTGCTTTATGCGATCGGCCAGACAGGAAGTGTGTGGCAGGAACCGGAAGTGACGTCGCGCAGTGTACTGGAATGACTGCGGTCGCCATGTTGGATGCTGGCAAGGAGTAAATGGGCGTAGTAGGGAGAAGGAGGGCGGGGGAGATGTATGCTGGTAATTGTAAAGACCAACTAGAGATAAATAGTGCGAGAATCAGAAGAGAATGGACTGGTAGTAAGGAGATTTAATAGGGCCCGCTGATTTCAGATAAAATAAAGGAAAATAAGGAGTAATCCACAAAATTGAAGAAAAAAGTGAAAATGAAAATGAAGATAACAATAAAATAAATTTTTTTTATTCTGCTTATGGGATCTATAAGATTATTGAAAATAAAATAAAAAGTGAAAAATAAAAATATAAAAATTGATGAAAAATGAAAATTAAAGGTAAAAATAAGATAAAAATACACTAGGAAAATGAACATACCAGTTAAGGATAGAAATCAGTGAGTCTGAAAATAGAGGAAAAGGTAATTAGTTAGAGAAGCCAGTTAATCTCCCTGTTTAGGCCCATAGGGGACAACGTGTCCAGTTTGTAAATCCAGTACGTCTCCCTCAGTTTCAGACGTTTGACCTGGTCACCACCCCTCCGTGGTTTTGGTACCTGTTCAATTACTTGGTACTTCAATTGTGCTACCGAATGTTTACACTTACTGAAGTGGTCCGGTAGGGGTAACCATGTTTTGCTGGTGCGAATGGTCGACTTATGGCTAGCAATCCTGTCTCTCACGTGTTGTGTGGTTTCACCCACGTACAGGAGGCCACAGGGACATTTTATGACATAGACAACAAAGTTCGTATCACAGGTATAGAAGCCTTTTATAGGAAAAGACTTACCTGTACGTGGGTGAGTGACCATGTCAGATTTTATGACGTTAGAGCATGAGGCACAGTTCAGGCAGGGAAAAGTACCATTGCGACTTGCCAACAAATGGCATTGTATTGGAATGGAGTGGGTACTCCCAATGTCTGCCCGTACTACTTTATCCCTAATATTAGGTGCCCTTCTGTTGCACATGAGAGCAGGATTAGAGAAAGCCTGAATAGATGGGTACGCTCTTGATAGTAATGACCAGTGTTTACGGATAATCATGTGAACCTTAGACATCAGGGGGTGGTAGGTATGGACGAACGGAATTCGTTCTTGTTTTGTCATAGGTGGGTTGGGATCTGGGGGGTTGAAAATACGACTTTTCTCAGATTGAAGAAGTCTGGTAGGATAGCTACGTTCCTCAAATTTGGTTGACATATGGTCCAGACGAGTATTTAGAAGGTCGGGGTCAGTCACAATCCTGGCTATACGTGAAAACTGTGATCTAGGAAGACTATTTTTTATTGATCTTGGATGACTGCTGGAGTAGTGCAATAAACTATTGCAGTCAGTCGGTTTGGTATATAAATCAGTGGTTAGTCTACCATTTGGATCTTTCAGGACCAACGTGTCTAGGAATGAGATGCTTGTAATGTCATAATGGATCGTGAATTGCAGATCAGGATCAATTGAGTTCATGAAGGTGTGGAATGATGTTAATGCTTCATGAAGACCGGTCCAGATAAAGAATATATCGTCTATATAACGATGGTAACATTTGACATGGTCCTGGTATATCTGTGTGGAATAGAGATGATCCATTTAGAAGGAGTGCATGAAAGCATTGGCGTAGGCTGGCGCCACGTTACTTCCCATTGCGGTCCCTCGTGACTGAAAGTAGTAGGTATCCTCAAACAGAAAAAATTTTTCATAGAGAATCAAATGGAGGAGGTCAAGGCAAAATTCTATGGAGTTATGAGATAAATTAGAGGTTTCTAGTAAACGTTTGGTTGCTGCTATACCCTTAGTATGGGAAATGGAGGTATATAGACTGTTAACGTCCATAGTAACCAGTAAGCTATCAGGTGGTGCAGTTTCAAATTCCTTAATTATTCGTAAGAAATGACTGGTATCTAAGAGGAAGGAGTCAGTGGTTTTGACCAGTGGTGTTATGATCTTTTCTAGATAGATTGAGAGTGGTGAGAGGATGGAGTCTGTAGACGCAACGATAGGTCTACCTGGGGGTTATTGAGAGATTTATGTATTTTGGGGAGGATGTAAAAGACTGGGATTATTGGATGTGGATTGGTGAGGTACGTTGCAGTTTTGTTGTCAATTGTGTTGTTATCCAGAGAAGTTTTTAGTAGGGCCTGTATCTTGGAATTGATCTCAGATGTAGGGTCTCTGGAGATGGTTCTGTATGTCTGTAAGTCAGATAATTGACGTCTAACTTCTCTGGTATAAAGGGAGTGATCCATGACGACCGTGGCACCCCCTTTATCTGCCGGTTTAATGACAATTGATTTATTACTCTGTAATGAATCTAGTGCTTGATTCTCGATTGCAGTCAGATTCTTAAATACTGGGTAGAAGTCAAGGCGTTGTTTATGAATCAACGCCTTAATTTCACGGTCTACAAAATCAATGTATGTTTCGGTCGCATGGGAGGTCTGTGGTGGATTAAACAGACTCTTACTACGAAGTCCCAGTCTTTCAACTGAAATCTCTGCAACAGAGGCGCCACCTTCCGGTGACACTCTGATATCAGAGGTATCTGGTTTTGTCCCAAAATGAGTCTTCAGCCTAATAGAGCGGTAGAACTGCTGGAGATCCTTCTCCAGCTGGAACGCGTCCCAGTTAGGGGTAGGGCAGAAGGAAAGGCCTTTGTATAGAACAGACAGTTCCGCAGGGGAAAGAGTGTAGCTGGAGATGTTGATTACCGATTTGGGTATGGTCTTACCTGAGACCTTGTTGTCATCCTTTCCCCTCGATCGTCGTGTCTTTCGTTTCGTTGATGGGCCCCCCTGCGGCCTCTCCTTAAAAAATGCATCCTTGTGGATCCTGTAGAGGAATCGCTTTCCGTAGAGGAACCAAATCTGCGGTTTGGTTGACGGCGCCATGGATTTGGTCCAGAGAAGTCGTTCCATCTGTATACACGGTTGTTAATATAGTCGTCTGTATCTCTTTGGAATTTCTGGCGTTTACGTTCTTCCAAAAATTTACGCTGGTCGGACAAGATTTTATCATTTTTTTCTTTCAGGCTAGACCAATCGGGAGGTGATAGGGTAGTAGAAAGTTGATTTTCTATTGCTTTGATGTTATCCTGCTTCCTCACACAACCGCACTCTGCAGCCGTGGCAGGACGCTGGTGCGTCGCCTTTCTGATTACCCCACTCACAGGTACTTTCTGATCTCAAATCATGGGCACAAGTGCACCTAATTAGTAGATAGCACTCAATATGACCGCAAGCTATCTCCTTTCTTCCCTCTAGCAACTCTGCTTTTTTGACTTATAACGCCTCCTGCCCCTACTACATTAGACATAGTGACAGGTAAAACCATACTTACTGGGAGGACGGCGATAGTAGGTGATGTTCCTATTTATATATTTATGCACTGTGTACCTCTTTCTTTATCCTAGTACCTGGAACCGCATAAAGGGGCGTTTAATTCTGTCTTCATCTAGTGCCTCAGTCTAAATATACCCACTACTAAGGTACTTTGTAGTCTCCTTGCACTTCTCTCCAGTGTATCTTGAATCCAATTATTAAACGATTTGCAACTTATAGACTCTCATAGAACTGAGCATTGCTACTGCTTATACATTGTTTGAACTGATTAATATCTGAGATTATATAGCGATACTATTTTGCTTTATCTGACATTATGCAGTTACCTTTCTTACTTCTATATTACCACTATTAGTGTAATTTTGTATATATGTAATTATGTATATATGTATATATGTTTATATTATTTTGTGTGTCATGTTCCTATGCTATATCTTAAAGCCTGTTTTCTTTGATCTCTCTACAGTACCCCATGATTAAGATACGGGAGTATCGAAACGTTGGGTATTAATCTATGTATGGGTATTAATGTATGGGTATTCAATCCCTTTAAAAATATTAGAACAATAAAAAAAAAAAAACCATTCGCCCCATTCAAAATAAATCAATAAAAAAATCAAATATACACATATTTGGTATCGCCACATTCAGAATCGCCCGATCTATCAATATATAAAAAAAACTAATCCAATCGGTAAACGGTGTAGCGAGAAAAAAATTGAACTGCCAGAATTACGTTTTTTTGGTTGCTTCAACATTGCAATAAAATATAATAACGGGCGATCAAAGATCGTATATACAGCAAAATGGTATCAATAAAAATGGCAGATCGGCGAGCAAAAAATAAGCCCTCACCCGGTCACAGATCCCGAAAAATGGAGACACTACGGGTCTCGGAAAATCGCAACATTTTTTTTTTACAAACTTTGGATTTCTTTTCACCACTTAAATAAGAAAGAACCTAGACATATTTGGTGTCTGTGAACTTATAATGACCTGTAGAATCATATTGGCAGGTCAGTTTTAGCATTTAGTTAACATGGTAAAAAAAAATCAAAAAAACGAACTTTTTTTTTCAATTTCACCGCATTTGAATTTTTTTTTCCCGTTTTCTAGTACACAATATGGTAAAATCAATGGTGCTATTCAAAAATACAACTCGTCCCACCCAAAACAAGCCCTCACATGGCCATATTGAAAATTAAAAATGTTATGGCCATGGGAAGAAGGGGAGCAAAAAATGGAAACGCAAACACGAAAATACCCCTGGTGCTTAAGGGGTTAAGGCAAAACTTAAGGCAGAAAAACCCACAAACAAGCAACAAGTGAAGTCTGTGCAGTAAAGAACTGGCAATGCATCACAAAGGAGCAAACTCGGGGTTTGGTGACGTCCATGGCTTCAAGACTTCAGGCAGTCATTGCCTGCAAAGGATTCTCTACGAAGTATTAAAAATGAACAATTTATTTATAACAAAGTTAATTTGTCCAATTAAGTTTGAACTCCTGAAATAAAGAGGCTTTGGTTCAAATTTAGGCCTCTTTCACACAACCGTTTTTTGGCATCAGTCACAATCCATCGTTTTGTGAAAAAAACGGATCCAGCAATTGATGCTGCTGGATCCATTTTTTTCTCATAGACTTGTATTAGTGACGGATTGCGACGGATGGCCATGCGTTTCATCCGTCGGAAATTTTGTGTCCGTCGGCCGGAGACGACGCACAAAGCAATGTTTTTGTCTCCGTTGGAAAGTCGTTCACTCAGGTCCCCCGCTGCAATCCATCACAAGGGGTCAAATAGTTTACAGCAGGGACCGATGCTAATGCTACCGGCCCGGCTATAAACCACTGCAGAATGAATGAACTCATGTCTGCGCATGCTCCCCAGCTGACTGGAGATAAGCTGATTAGCGTGGGAAAGTTTCTTAATTTTTTCCCACGCTGTCAGATCACCTCAGGTCAGCGGGGACTCCGCACAGCCTCACTGATGTCAGCGGTAGTCAGTGAGGCTGCGCGGAGTCCCTGACTAACCTGAAAGTGAACTCGATAGCATGGGAAAAAATTAAGAAACTTTCCCACGCTCCTGAGTTCATCGCCAATCAGCCGGGGTGCCTGCGCAGACATGAATTCATTCATTCTGCAGTGATTTATAGCCGGGCCGGTAGCATTAGCACCGGTCCCTGCTGTAAACTATTTAACCCCTTGTGATGGATTGCAGCGGGGGACCTGACTGAACGGCGGAGAGGTATGGATATTGTTGCTTTTTTATTTTATTTTTATTACAGGAGAACAAGGGATTCAGATGGATAGCAGTATAATAAAATTTGGTCAAAAACTATGTAATTATTTCATTAAAATAATTTTTAATTAATGTGAGTGTTTTTTTTAACCCTTTCCTACAATAAGATTAATAATGGATAGTTGTCTAATTGACACCTCTCCATTATTAACCTGGATTAATGTCACCTTTCAATAGCAAGGTGACATTAACCCCTAATTAACCCATGAGCCACCGCTAAAGGCAATGGGAATAGAGGGGCTAGGTGCCATAAAAGGCACATATAATAATAGATGTGCCTTTTCTGGGGTGGCTGTGGCCAAATGTTTCTAGCCGGGGGGGCCAAAAACAATGGTCCCTCTCAAGGCTATGAATATCTGTCCTCACTCACTGGCTTTCCCTCTCTGGCAGAGAAGATACCGTGGGAGCCCACACATTTTTTACAACAAATTTATCCGTTAAATTAACACCTACATGTGCCAAATTTTGCACACATACACTCATCTAATTATTAGTCAATACCATATATCAAACTAAATTTAATGAAATGGTTTACTGTATGTAAACCATGTGTCATTTCATGTCGGGTTCTGTAATGATTTTACAGAAGCCGTCAATTGATTTAGCGGTTATTATGCTATGTAGAAATGTATAAACTATACAGTTAGGTCCATATATATTTGGACAGGGACAACATTTATCTAATTTTGGTTCTAGACATTACCACAATGAATTTGAAACAAAACAATTCAGATGCAGTTGAAGTCCAGACTTTCAGCTTTCATTTGAGGGTATCCACATTAAAATTGGATGAAGGGTTTAGGAGTTTCAGCTCCTTAACATGTGCCACCCTGTTTTTAAAGGGACCAAAAGTAATTGGACAAATGACTCCAAGGCTATTTCATGGACAGGTGTGGGCAATCCCTTTGTTATGTCATTCTCAATTAAGCAGATGAAAGGGCCGGAGTTGATTTGAGGTGTGGTGTTTGCATTTGGAAGGTTTTGCTGTGAAGGAAACATGCGGTCACAGGAGCTCTCCATGCAGGTGAAACAAGCCATCCTTAAGCTGCAAGAACAGAAAAAAAAACATCCAAGAAATTGCTACAACATTAGAAGTGGCAAAATCTACAATTTGGTACATCCTGAGAAAGAAAGAAAGCACTGGTGAACTCATCAATCCAAAAAGACCTGGGAGCCCACGGAAGACAACAGTGGTGGATGATCGCCGCATACTTTCTTTGGTGAAGAAGAACCCGTTCACAACATCAACTGAAGTCCAGAACACTCTCAGTGAAGTAGGTGTATCTGTCTCTAAGTCAACAGTAAAGAGAAGACTCCATGAAAGTAAATACAAAGGGTTCACATCTAGATGCAAACCATTCATCAATTCCAAAAATAGACAGGCCAGAGTTAAATTTGCTGAAAAACACCTCCAGAAGCCAGCTCAGTTCTGGAAAAGTATTCTATGGACAGATGAGACAAAGATCAACCTGTACCAGAATGATGGGAAGCCAAAAGTTTGGAGAAGAAAGGGAACGGCACATGATCCAAGGCACACCACATCCTCTGTAAAACATGGTGGAGGCAACGTGATGTCATGGGCATGCATGGCTTTCAATGGCACTGGGTCACTTGTGTTTATTGATGACATAACAGCAGACAAGAGTAGCCAGATGAATTCTGAAGTGTACCGGGATATACTTTCAGCCCAGATTCAGCCAAATGCTGCAAACTTGATTGGACGGCGCTTCATAGTACAGATGGATAATGACCCCAAGCATACAGCCAAAGCTACACAGGAGTTCATGAGTGCAAAAAAGTGGAACATTCTTCAATGGCCAAGTCAATCACCAGATCTTAACCCAATTGAGCATGCATTTCACTTGCTGAAATCCAGACTTAAGAGGGAAAGACCCAAAAACAAGCAAGACCTGAAGGCTGTGGCTGTAAAGGCCTGGCAAAGCATTAAGAAGGAGGAAACCCAGCGTTTGGTGATGTCCATGGGTTCCAGACTTAAGGCAGTGATTGCCTCCAAAGGATTCGCCACAAAATATTGAAAATAAAAATATTTTGTTTGGGTTATGTTTATTTGTCCAATTACTTTTGACCTCCTAAAATGTGGAGTGTTTGTAAAGAAATGTGTACAATTCCTACATTTTCTAACACATATTTTTGTTCAACCCTTCAAATTAAACGTTACAATCTGCACTTGAATTCTGTTGTAGAGGTTTCATTTCAAATCCAATGTGGTGGCATGCAGAGCCCAACTCGCGAAAATTGTGTCACTGTCCAAATATTTCTGGCCCTGACTGTATATATATATATATATATATGTGTCTCAATGACATGTATATATATGTGTATTCTATGTGTATATATGTACATGTCAGTGTGATTTTACTGTACAGCGCACTAAATTGCCGGATTTTCAACAATGGATCCGTCAAAAACCGGAAGAAACGGATGAAAAAACTGATGCGACTGATTCGTTTTTTCGTCAAATCCGACGTCAGATCCGTTGAAAAAACGGATCAGTCGCATCAGTTTTTCACAATTTGCGATGGATCCGTCAATTCGTCAAAACAACGGATTGTGACTGATGGCAAAAAACTGATGTGTGAAAGAGGCCTTAGAGATGAAAGTTCGGGGGTTCATATTGCACGTCTAGTATCCAGCACCGGACTCTGAAAATGGGCTTCTTAATGTATGTCCGGTTTCCTGTTCAGGTCCGGAAGTCTAATAAAGTTTACTGAAAGGCTGCAGCACAGCCAAACAACAAGCTTCAAAGCTGTGTGCTCTTCTGGCTCCATAACTGCCATGTCAAGTAATGGCATAGCTGTAATTGGGCGAATAGTTAAAATAAAAAAATAATAATGAAAAATAAGAACAATGTGATATCCCTTCCTTTTTAAAACCAGCCGTGGGCTGGTATTTTTAGAAAAGACCAATAGTAATAACAGCCCACAGCTGTGTGATTTGCCTTAACTGGTTATTAAAAATAGGGGGGACCCTAAAAAAAAATGATGTAAGGTCCCCCCTATTTTTAATAATCAGCTAAGGCATAGCAGACAGCTGCAGGCTCATATTAACAGACTGGTAAGGGACCATGTGTATTGGCTCCCTCTCAGCCTAATAGCACCAGCCCTCATCCGCCCCAGAAATGGTGCATCCATTAGATGCACCAATTCTGGCACTTAGCCTCGGCTCTTCTCTCTTGCCCTGGTGCATTTGCAAGCAGGGTAATAGTTTATGTGGCTGATGTCAGCTGTGTAATGTCCGCTGACGTCAAGCCCAGAGGTTAGTAATAGAGAGTCATCTATAACACACCCCATTACTATCGCCGTAGTCAAAAGTAATAAAGACAGAAAGAGAAAAGTTCTTTAATTGTACAAATAACTTCCCAACAATTACCCTCTTTTACCCATTTATTAACATAAAAATAAAAATCAAAAATCAAAGTAATCCTCACATGTCCGCTGTTAATCCATAATGATGAGGTCCCACAATGACTCTGCTATATCCGGATGCGGTGCTGAGCGGTGACATAAGTAATGTGATCGCTCAGCACGACAGAACACACTGAGAGTATCGTGAGAACCAGGCTGCAGTGAAGAGCGGTGATGTAATTAAGGTTCCCGCAGGTCACCGGCGGTGGTTCTCACGATAAGCTCTGTGTGAGCTGGCCTGTGATCTGCGGTAACCTTACTGTAAGGTCATCTGAGTTCACAGAAGCTGGTTCTCATGCTGCTCAGTGCCAGTTGCAGGACTGATGAAGGACAGCGAGTCTGGCACTCAGCACTCAACAGTCTGGCACTCGAGCTACCGTGAGACCTGATGGCTGTGAGGGCTTATTTATTGCATGCGGAGCTGATGTTTTTTATGGATACCATTTTGATTGCCAATTATTGCATTATAATGTAATGTTGCGGCCACTCAAAAACTTAAATCTGGCGTTTTATTTTTTCTCTCGTTACGCCGTTTACTGATCGGATTAATTATTTTTATATATTGATAGATCGGACGTTTATGAACATGGCGATACCAAATATGTGAATGGGGGGTGATTTAAACTTTTATATATATATTTTTTATATTTTTAAAAACATTTAAACTTTTCACATGCTTCAATAGTCTCCATGACAGACTAAAAGCTGCGATGTGGCAAAAATGCTCAACTGGGGTCGGCGCTCACAGCAGTTAGTGATGACAGCCACAGGGGTCTCTTGCAGAACCCGGATTGTCATGCCAACCCATTGGCAACCCGTGGTCATGTGACATGGGCGCCGATGGGTGAGGTTTGTGATGCTCTTCTGGTGCGATCATGTTAAATGCCACTGTCACAGATTGACAGCAGCATTTAACATGTTAACAGCCATGGGTGGATCATGCTTCCACTCGTGGCTGTTAGGTGCACATGTGCACATGTCAGAAAAAAAAAATGGAAATTTGGCAAAAATTTAGAAAATTTTGCAATTTTCCAACTTTGAATTTTCATGCCCCTAAATCACAGAGATATGTCACTTAAAAAATAAGCAACATTTCCCAAGTCTACTTTACATTAGCACAATTTTGGAGCCAAAATTTTTTTTGTTAGGAAGTTATAAGGGTTAAAAGTTGAACAGTGATTTCTCATTTTTACAACACCATTTTTTTTGGGGACCACATCACATTTGAAGTCACTTTGAGGGGTCTTTATGATAGAAGATACCCAAAAGTGACACCATTCTAAAAACTTCACCCCTCGGGGTGCTCAAAACCACATTTGAGAAGTTTATTAACCCTTCGGGTGCTTCACAGGAATTTTTGCAATGTTTAAAAAAAATTAACATTTAACTTTTTTCACCAAAAATTTATTTTAGATCCAATTTTTTTTATTTTCCCAAGGGTAGCAGGAGAAATTGGACCCCAAAAGCTGTTGTGCAACTTGTCCTGAGTATGCTGATACCCCATATGTGCAGGTAAACCACTGTTTGGGCTCATGACAGAGCTTGGAAAGGAAGGAGCGCAGTTTGACTTTTTCAACGCAAATTGGCTGGAATTGAAATCGGGATGCCATGTCGCATTTGGAGAGCCCCTGATGTACCTAAAAAGTGGAAACTCCTCACAAGTGACACCATTTTGAAAACTAGATCCCCTAAGGGGCTTTTCTAGTTGTGTGGTGAGCACTTTGAATCCCCAAGTGCTTCACAGAAGTTTATAACGTAGAGCCGTGAAAATACAAAATCATATTTTTTCCACAAAAATGATCTTTTCGCCCCAATTTTTATTTTCCCAAGGGTAACAGAAGAAATTTGACCCCAAAAGTTGTTCTGCAATTTGTCCTGAGTATGCTGATACCCCAAATGCGGGGGTAAACCACTGTTTGGCCGCGCATGTCAGAGCTCGGAAGGGAATGAGCGCCGTTTGACATTTTCAATGCAAACTAGACCCCCCAAGAAGCTTATTTAGTTGTGTGGTGAGCACTTTGAATCCCCAAGTTCTTCACAGAAGTCTATAACGTTGAGAAGTGAAAATAAAAAATCGTGTTTTTTCCACAAAAATGATCTTTGTGCTCCCAATTTTTTATTTTACCAAGTGTAACAGGAAAAAATTGACCCCAAAAGTTGTTCTGCAATTTGTCCTGAGTATGCCGATACCACAAATGTGGGGGTAAACCACTGTTTGGGCACATGGCAGAGCTAGGAATGGAAGGAGCGCCATTTGACGTTTTCAATGCAAAATTGGCTGGAATTGAGATCGGACGCCATGTCACGTTTGTGACTGTTTGTTTGTGATACTAACTGCATCTAATCAGTTCTGTGGTTAATGTATAGTCCGCTGTTTGATGTTAGCAATAACTCCCAGTATTTCTTTACCATTGTTAAGGACATACTGACCTACCATTGCAATTCATTGCTGTACTCAGGTACTGATGATGGTTTTAGTGCTGTATTCATGTACTGATTGATATTTCGGTAATGTTCATGTATTGATAATGATTCTGGTGATGCAGTCATGTTCTGATGGTGGTTTTGGTTCCATACTGGTTTTGGTGACGTATTCATGCACTGACATATTCTGGTGATGCTTGTATTAATGATGATTCTGGTAATGTATTCATGCACTTATGGTGGTCCTGGTGCTGTATTTCTGTACTGATATTGGTTCTCGTGATATTTTCAAGTACTTATGGTGGTTTGGGTGTGATATTCCTGTACTGATGGTGGTTCTGATGGTTCTGGTGATGTATTCATGTGCTATTGATGACTCTGGTGTTGTATTTTTTCATAAGGAGCAGTAATTTCTTCTGTATGTCGCAATACTGTATTATTGTGCTATTTAAGCAATCAGGCAATCGCAGGTTCAAGGGGATTAAATAATAATAAATGAATACTATAAACGCAAAAAGGTTTAAATTGCACTGTGGGGAGGGCACTCCCATTTCAGTTTTCACCTCATGCAGCAGAAGAGCATCCTCCCTCATCCTGACTCACTCACAGACTCTGTCATTTAATTCTGTATTATTTTGTTTTCCTTAAACTACAATCTTCTTCATTGCTCTGCTGTCACACACTATCTGCACAATTAGGCCGGAGTCACACACAACTACAAAAAATCGGACCGTTTTAGTCGGTCGATTATCGGACCAAAATGTAATCATCAGACATCCGCCTGACATCCGATTTTCCTTCAAAGATGCGATTTAGTCGCATATGTCCGTACCTTGTAACATCCGATTTCCAGCCGACCACCGTTTTTTTGTTGCAGCTTACCAAAAAGGACCAATAACGGTTTTGAGGCCTGATACTCATTTAAATCATCAGGCAGAGCTATATTTAAGTGCTCTGCTACAGCTGTGACCCTCCCACCTTTGCACTAGTGTCATTTTGTTCCTTGTGCTTAGTGCTTTCTAGTTGCTTTATCCAAACATGAGCGACACACTCAGATTTACTCCCACTGAGCGTGTGCTGTTCCATTGGGTTATATCCCGACGTTTTGGGGAGCCATATCCTGTGATAGCAGATCCCAGAAGGCGCAGAAGAATGTGGGTACATCCACTTTTGACAAGAAGAATAACTAAAGGGCATTTTCACCGCCTATATTTGTCACTGCGTAGCCATGGAGATAAGTTTTTCCAATATTGTCGAATGAGCATAGCTACCTTTTGTTATGATCTGCTACAAGCACTAAGGAAAGGTGGGAATTCTGTCCCTACAATAGAACTAAGCTGGATCCCTACGATGTAACGGGGAACCTGATCCTGCGACCAGACCCGCTAAAGTCCTCAGCTAGTCTGAACGAAGACCTATAGTTGCGAGGGAGGAATCCCTACAAGATCTAGGGACTGGTGAAAAGGTGGACACCTCCTAACAGAAAGTGTAGCAGGGAAAATAAAACAGAAAACAAATTACTAAGAGATCCTAAGATCAAGCAAAACTGACAGAGTAAGGCACCTAAGCACCCGGCTAGCTTAAGAGTAGATAATACAATGAAGTCCAGCAAAGCCAGAAGGGCGGAGTCAGACCAAATAGGGTAAAAAGGTCATGTGACCAGCAAACTGAAACAAAACCTAACAAGAGGGTTATAACACCTTTGATACGTTGCTTGACATTGTGTGCCCTGGGATCACATTTCAGGACACCAGGATGAGAAAAGCAATTTCTGCAGAGGAACGCCTTCTCCTAACAATAAGGTATGTGTGTCAACGATATGTTGATGATGTTTGCCTCGACATAGTCACTTTGCAAGTGTTGTAGCACACTTATTGTACACTTATAATGTGAGTAATGTATTTCTCAAGCTTACCTATCTAAATTATTGCCTTTGGTCTATTCCACAGAAGGCATTGCTTGTAATATCATTTACTGCATGCGTGCTTTAAGAAACTGAGGCATTGTAAGTGTTGTGAATGGTGTTTTCTTCTTTTTGTTGCTGATGTCTCCATGTTCTATGTTCTTTGTGTGTTCCAGGTTCCTTTCTACTGGCATGTCCTACGCTGCTCTGCACTTAGAGTTCTTAATAGGGAGATCAACAATTTCAGGCATTGTGCGGTCAACTTGTGTGGAAATTTGGAGCAGACTACATCAAGACGTCATGCCTGAGCCAAAAATGAGGAACTGGTTGAGGATAGCACAGGTTTTGCAGAAAATTGCCAGTTTCCACACTGTATAGGAGCCCTGGACGGGAAGCACTTACGTGTTCGTTAACCTCCTAACTCAGGCTCCCAATTCTTCAATTATAAACAATATTTTTCCGTAGTTTTGTTGGCCTTGGTCGACACAAACTACAGGTTTATAATTGTAGACATTGGGGCCTATGGAAGGACTGGAGACTCAAGAGTCTTCAATACTTCCATAATGGGTAGGAGGATACGCAAAAACCAACTGGACCTACCACCAGCAAGTCAACTTACAGACTCTATTCCAGAACGTGTGCCTTATGTTGTACAGTCATGGCCAAAAGTTTTGAGAATGACACAAATATTAACCCCTTCACCCCCAAGGGTGGTTTGCACGTTAATGACCGGGCCAATTTTTACAATTCTGACCACTGTCTCTTTATGAGGTTATAACTCTGGAACGCTTCAACGGATCTGCGCGATTCTGAGATTGTTTTCTCGTGACATTGTACTTCACGTTATTGGTAAAATTTCTTCGATATAACTTGCGTTTATTTTTGAAAAAAAATGCAAATATGGCGAAAATTTTGAACATTTTGCAATTTTCAAACTTTGAATTTTTATTCCCTTAAAACAGAGAAATATGTCACACAAAATAGTTAATAAATAACATTTCCCACATGTCTACTTTACATCAGCACAATTTTGGAATCAAATTTTTTTTTTTCTTAGGAAATTATAAGGGTTAAAAGTTGACCAGCGATTTCTCATTTTTACAACAAAATTTACAAAGCCATTTTTTTTAGGGACCACCTCATATTTGAAGTCACTTTGAGGGGTCTATATAGCAGAAAATACCCAAAGTGACACTATTCTAAAAACTGCACCCCTCAAGGTACTCAAAACCACATTCAAAAAGTTTATTAACCCTTCAGGTGCTTCACAGGAGCTGAAGCAACGTGGAAGGAAAAAATGAATATTTAACTTTTTAGCCACAAAAATGATCTTTTACAAACTTTTTTTTTATTTTCACAAGGGTAAAAGAAGAAAATGGACAGATAAAGTTGTTGTGCAATTCTCCTGAGTACGCCAATACCCCATAAGTGGGGAAAACCACTGTCTGTGTGCACAGCAGAGCTCATAAGGGAAGGAGCGCCATTTGACTTTTTCAAACTAAAATTGGCTGGAATTGAGATTGGACGCCGTGTTGCATTTGGAGAGCCCCTGATGTGCCTAAACAGTGGAAACACCCCACAAGTGACCCCATTTGGGAAACTAGACCCCCTAAGGAACTTATCTAGATCTTTGGTGAGCAATTTGAACCCCCAAGTGCTTCACACAAGTTTATAACGTAGAGCCGTAAAATTAAAAAATCATATTTTTTCCACAAAAATGATCTTTTCACCCCAATTATTATTTTCCCAAGGGTAACAAGGCTCCAAAAGTTATTGTCCAATTTGTCCTGAGTACGCTGATACCCCATATGTGGGGGTAAACCACTGTTTGGGTGCATGGCAGAGTTTGGAAGGGAAGGAGTGCCGTTTGACTTTTTCAACGCAGAATTGGCTGGATGCCATGTCGTTTTTGGAGAGCTCCTGATCTGCCTAAACAGTGGAAACCCCCCACAAATTACACCATTTTGGAAACTAGACCCCTCAAGGAACTTATCTAGATGTGTGGTGAGCACTTTGAACCCCCAAGTGCTTCACAGAGTTTATAACGTACAGCCGTAAAATAATTTTTTTTTTTTTTTTACAAAAATTATTTTTTCGTCCCCAATATTTTATTTTCACAAGGGTAACAGGAGAAATTGGACCCCAAAAGTTGTTGTCCAATTTGTCCTGAGTACGCTGATACCCAATATGTGGGAGAAAACTACTGTATGGGTACACGTTGGGGCTCGGAAGGAAGTAGTGACGTTTTGGATTGTAGACTTTGATGGAATGGTCTGGGGGCATCATGTCGCATTTGGAGAGCCCCTGATGCGCCTAAACAGTGGAAACCCCCCACAAGTGACCCCATTTTGGAAAATAGACCCCACAAGGAACTTACTAGATGTGTGGTGAGCACTTTGAACCCTAAGTGCTTCACAGAAGTTTATAACGAACAGCTGTAAAAATAAAAAATATTTTTTTTTTTTACAAAAATTAGTTTTTTCGCCCTCAATATTTTATTTTCACAAGGGTAACAGGAGAAATTGGACCCCAAAAGTTGTTGTCCAATTTGTCCTGAGTACGCGGATACCCAGTATGTGGGAGAAAACTACTGTATGGGTACACGTTGGGGCTCGGAAGGGAAGTAGTGACGTTTTGGATTGTAGACTTTGATGGAATGGTCTGGGGGCGTCATGTCGCATTTGGAGAGCCCCTGATGCGCCTAAACAGTGGAAACCCCCCACAAGTGACCCCATTTTCGAAAATAGACCCCACAAGGAACTTATCTAGATGTGTGCTGAGCGCTATGAAGCCCCAAGTGCTTCACAGAAGTTTATAACGTACAGCCGTAAAAACAAAAAAAATCATTTTTTTTTTTTAAAATTATATTTTTACCCCCAGTTTTTTATTTTCCCAAGGGTAACAGAAGAAATAGGACAAATTGCACAATAACTCTTAGGGTCCAGAGTATGCTGATACCCCATGTGGGAGTAAACTACTGTTTGGGCGCATGGCAGAGGTCAGAAGGGAAGGAGCACCGTTTTACTTTTTCAACGCAGAATTGGCTGGAATTGAGATCAGACGCCATGTCACATTTGGAGAGCCCCTTTTGTGCCTAAAAAGCGGAAACCCCCCAATTTTAACTCCAACCCTAACCCCAACACACCCCTAACCCTTGTCCCCAACCCTAACCACAAACCTAACCCTAACACACCCCTATCCCTAATCCCAACCATAACCCTAATACTAACTTTAGCGCCAACCCTAACCCTAACTTTAGCCGCAACCCTAATCTTAACCATAACCCTAATGGGAAAATGGAAATAAATACATTTTTGTAATTTTATTATTTTTCCCTAACTAAGGGGGTGATAAAGGGGGGTTTGATTTACTATTTATAGCGGATTTTTATGATTGGCAGCTGTCACGCTAAAAAGACGCTTTTTATTGCAAAAAATAGTTTTTGCATCACCACATTTTGAGAGCTATAATTTTTGCATATTTTGGCCCACAGAGTCATCTGAGGTCTTATTTTTTGCGGTACGAGTTGACGTTTTTATTGGTACTATTTTTGAGCATGTGACATTTTTTGATCGCTTTTTATTTCGATTTTTGGGAGGTTAGAATGAACAAAAATCAGCAATTCATGAAATTCTTTTGGGGGAGGCGTTTATAACCGTTCCGCGTGTGGTAAAATTGATAAAGCAGTTTTATTCTTCGGTCAGTACGATTACGCCGATACCTCATTTATATAATCTTTTTATGTTTTGGCGCTTTTATAGAATAAAAACAATTTTATATAAAAAATAATTATTTTTGCATCGCTTTATTCTGCGAGCTATAACTTTTTTATTTTTCGCTGATGATGCTGTGTGACGGCTCGTTTTTTGCGGGACAAGATGACGTTTTCAGCGGTACTATGATTATTTATATCGGTCTTTTTGATCGCGTGTTATTCCACTTTTTGTTCAGCGGTATGATGATAAAGCACTGATTTTTTGCTTTGTTTTTATTAAGGGGTTCACAAAAGGGGTTAACTAGTGGGACAGTTTTATAGGGGGGGACGCGGCAATACCAAATATGTGTACTTTTATTGTTTTATTTTTTTTATTTACAGGAAGAAATGAATTTATTGGGGAATATTTTTTTTTTTTTTTTTTATTTATTTTGGAATTTTTTTTTTTACACGTTTATTTTTATTTTTTTTACATTGTCCCAGGGTGGGACATCACTGTAAAATGTCAGATCGCTGGTCTCACAGTGTGCACAGCACTCTGTGAGACCAGCGATCTCACAGGCAGCGCTGCAGGCTTCTAAGTGCCTGCTCTCGGCAGGCACTGAGGAAGCCGCCTCCCTCCAGGACCCCGGCGCCATCTTGGATCCGGGTCCTGGGAGGGAGGAAGCCCTCAGAACAGCGCGATCACATCGCGCTGTTCTGAGGGTCTCAGGGGGGCGCGCAGGGAGCCCTCTCCCTGCGCGATGCTCCCCTGTGCCCCCAGTACACCGCGATCATGTTTGATCGCGGTGTGCAAGGGGTTAATATTCCGGGAGCGGTCCGTGACCGCTCCTGGCACACAGTCCCGGGTGTCAGCTGTGATAATCAGCTGACACCCGGCGGCGATCAGCTGCGCTCCCCCCAGGAGCGCAGCTGATCGCTATGACGTACTATCCCGTCCGTGGTCAGATTGTCACGGGTTTTTATGGACGGGATAGTACGTCTGATGTCAGAGAGGGGTTAATTTTTACAAAGTCTACTACTCCAGTTTTTCTAATGGCAATTTGCATATACTCCAGAATGTTATAAAGAGTGACCAGCTTAACAGCAATTACTTGCAAAGTTAATATTTGGCTAGAAAATGAACTTTATCCCCCAAAACACATTTCAACATCATTGCAGCCCTGCCTTAAAAGGACCAGCTAACCTCTTTTCAGTGATTGCTCCATTAACACAGGTGTGGGTGTTGATGAGGACATGGCTGGAGATCAATCTGTCATGATTAAGTAAGAATGACACCACTGGACACTTTAAAAGGAGGCTGGTGCTTGGCATCATTGTTTCTCTTCTGTTAACCATGGTTATCTCTAAAGAAACACGTGCAGTCATCATTGCAATGCCCAAAAATGGCCTAACAGGGAAGAGTATCGCAGCTAGAAAGATTGCACCTCAGTCAACAATCTATCGCATCATCAAGAACTTCAAGGAGAGAGGATCCATTGTTGCCAAAAAGGCTCCAGGGCGCCCAAGAAAGACCAGCAAGCGCCAGGACCGTCTCTTAAAAGTGTTTCAGCTGCGGGATCGGGCTGCCAGCAGTGCAGAGCTTGCTCAGGAATGGCAGCAGGCAGGTGTGAGTGCATCTGCACGCACTGTGAGGGGGAGACTCTTGGAGCAAAGCCTGGTCTCAAGGAGGGCAGCAAAGAAGCCACTTCTCTCCAGAGAAAACATCATGGACAGACTGATATTCTGCAAATGGTACAGGCAGTGGACTGCTGAGGACTGGGGTAAAGTTATTTTCTCTGATGAATCCCCTTTTCGATTGTTTGGGACATCAGGAAAACGCCTCATTGGGAGAAGACAAGGTGAGCGCTACCACCAGTCTTGTCTCATGCCAACTGTTAAGCATCCTGAAACCATTCATGTGTGGGGTTGCTTCTCAGCCAAGGGAATCGGCTCTCTCACAGTCTTGCCTAAAAACACAGCCATGAATAAAGAATGGTACCAGAATGTCCTCCAAGAGCAACTTCTCCCAACCCTCCAAGAGCAGTTTGGCAATCAACAATGCCTTTTCCAGCATGATGGAGCACCTTGCCATAAAGCAAAGGTGATAACTAAATGGCTCAGGGAACAAAACATAGAGATTTTGGGTCCATGGCCTGGAAACTCCCCAGATTTTAATCCCATTGAGAACTTGTGGTCAATCATCAAGAGACGGGTGGACAAACAAAAACCTAAAAATTCTGACAAAATGAAAGCGTTGATTGTGCAAGAATGGACTGCTATCAGTCAGGATTTGGTCCAGAAGTTGATTGAAAGCATGCCAGGGAGAATTGCAGAGGTCCTGAAGAAGAAGGGTCAACACTGCAAATATTGACTTGCTGCATTAACTCATTCTAACTGTCAATATAAGCTTTTGTTACTCATATGTTTGCAATTATTATATTTCTGTCTGTGATAAAAACATCTGTCAAACACACATAAAAACCAGAGGGCAGCAGATCATGTGAAAATATAATATTTGTGTCATTCTCAAAACTTTTGGCCATGACTTAGTAGCGGATGAGGCATTTCAATTAACCCGTAATGTTATGAGGCCATATCCCCGTCGCTATCTCACCCATCGGCGTAGAATATTTAATTGTCGCCTGTCACGTGCTCAACGGCTGGTGGAGTGCACATTTGGAATTCTTTGTGCTAAATGGCGGGTACTTCAATCTGCAATTCAACTCAATGAAGACAATGTTAATGTGGTCCTCAAAGCATGTGTGGTCCTACATAATTTTTGTAGAATCCATGAATGCTCCTCACAAGATTGGTTGACATAGCCTCTGTGAATGTGTCTATGCCTATGTCACCACTCATCCATCCCCATCGTCCACCTTCAGGCCTAAAAGTACGTGATGTGTTCACTCAATATTTTGTGTCCCTGAGGGTGCTACTGCCTGGCAAGAGGAGGCATTATTACAGATGTAGTGTGCCTATGTTGCACTGTCATAAAGACATTTTGCCTCACCTAATTGTAGATGTTGTGTTGTTTTTGGTCTCATGTTGTGTGTAAGTTATGCAGCCCATCACGTATTGAAATAATCACATACAATCAATGCGACTTAAACAATTTTTTTTATGTATTATGTCATGTTTAGTAGCTGTAAACATAATGCAAAAGGACTAATGTGTCCTAAGCTTTTTTTCAACATATTTGCTGCTAAATTGGCAGCAGTAAAACAAAGTACAATCTTAATAACTTAAAACAAAAACATAATAAATACATTACACCTATAACTGGTGGTAGGTGTGGGGTGGTGAAGGTGGAGGGCCAGCTTGTGAGGGCTGGCTATACTGCTCTCCAGCCACTGTGTCACCATGAGTGGTGGCTGACTGTGCAGTTTGCTGGCTGCTTCTTGCTTGCTCTGGATGGGGGTTTGGGTAAGGGAAGGTTGGGAACTGTTGTGGGTAGTCATAATATGACTGCTCACTTACACTGTAGCCCCCAAAATGCCCATGTCGACCATACCCATGTTGTGGCCAGCATTGAACATTGGGTATGGTCGAGTGGGCATATTGAGAATGGCCACTCTGTCCCATCTGTGGTAGCTGTTGTGTTCCACTTTGGTAGGACTCAGTTTGAGGAGGAGGAATTGGTCTCTGTGGTCCTCAAGGAGGAGGTGGAGGAGGAGCATGATGATGAGGAGGAGGCTGATCAGAGGCTGATGCAGACTCCCCTTGCTGGCTTCCCAACAAACGTAGGAGATTTTCATTGGAACGTTGCCACCTTTCCAGTAAATCTAGTACGTTGTTGGGATCATTTGGTGGGGTTCCTGCATCCAGCACAATTTGTAGGCCAGTTCTGATCCGCAGTCTGTGCTGACGGGGAATGGCCCTGAGGTACCGAGCCAGACTGCTCCAAATGCCTCCTCCCCATCATCATGGGCAACAGTGGACAAGTAGTCAAGAACTCCTCTGTCCACCTGCCTCCTTGTGGCAGAACCAAACTCCTTCTCTTCTACGCCTGGATCGCCGTGACACAAGTGCAGGAGGCGAAGCCACATCCTGTGGCCTACCAGGGCTGCTGCTGAGGGGAGGGTCTTGGGACTCTAGAGGAAAGCTCTCTGACTCCACTGCTGGTGATGGTGGTGGTGATGCTGCTGCTGCTGCACTTGCTGATGATGACGGGCCAGCCTCCTCAACATCCCCCACGGGGTCAATCACTGCCTCTGAGTAAGAAGCTGGCTCTCTCTCCGTAAGGTTTGACTCCGTGCTAGAGAAGAAAAAATTTTGATTACAATTGATACAAAAATATAGCAATACACTTTCTACAGACATTAACTTACGGTCGCACATCCATAGCTGGGGCCAGAAAATTCAGTCTATCATAATAGACATATTTGCATTTACTGGTTGCTGATGCCCCACTGCGCCCCCTCAGCTGTCTCTCTCGCCTGTAGCAGTCTCTACAGCTGCGCCAACGCCTTGTAACATCTGCCACTGAAAAAGTAATGGATAAAAGCAAAAATTATACTTATCTGCCCTTGTAATGTAGTAAAAACATAAGTACCGTACACCAGCAATATTATAATTTTTTGGCGTTTAAGGGGTACACAACAACACTACAATTGTATGTAGCTAAGATAACAAGTTAATATTAGAAGGGTTCATACATACAAAGCTCTATGAGATATGTGTCCCAATAATGACCATTTATTTGGGACACAGCGATGGCATTACCAAAAGTGGACACACATTAAGTACTTCACCTACGCATTTCTTGCGTAGGCAAACATTTTTAAGGTTAAGTAGGCGACCATTACAGTTGTATGTAAATATTAGAATGTGCTTGGAGTACTGACATAGCACTGGGGATTTGAACAGTCATAACTGTTGTTTTGGGCACATTTTTTTATCACATATAAGGGTAGAGGGACATTATAACACATTGTTGTTGGTAGATACTGAGTAGTCATACAGTATTGTAAGCGTTTTCATTAAGTTACTTACTGATGCGTTCTTGGTCCTCCCTAGACCTGTCGCCAAAATCCGGAAACATCTGGGAACATATTCTCCGCCAAGCCGCGTCCTTCAGCGACCGGTTGGAATAATTGGGATCCCGCTGGTCCCAAAGTTTCTGGTCTCTCCTGGACCAGAACGATCAACATTTCCACATTGATGTGACTGGCCATGGTTCTGGACTCCGTGGAGGCGGTTTCCTGTTTGGGTTTGAATTTTCGTAGCATAATTAGCATGTCAGCCCTTCCTGGCAATTTTCCTGATGCAATTTCCTGGCACCTGGGATAGTGGTGCGATTTAATCGCAAGTCACACGTGCGGTCCGTTTGTAATCCGATTTTTCATCGCTCCCATAGACTTGCATTGGCGATAGTCGACCCACAATCGGTGACAATCGCAGCATGCTGCGATTGCACTCGAACGATTAAAAACGGACCACAAAAATCTGATACTGGGAGCTGCTCCATAGATTAACATTGGTCCGACTGCAATGCGATATTTCATCGTATTACAGTCGTCCGATCTTGTCGCCAGTGTGACTCCGGCCTTACCTTAGGCCTCTTTCACACATCCGTTTTTTTTGTATCAGGCATGATCCGTCGAACACCTGAAGGGACGGATCCGGCGCTGAAATAAAAAAACTGATGCAACGGATCCGTTTTTTTGCTGGATCCGACCTGAACTTTTGAACCCAGAAAAAGAGGGTTTTGGATGTCCGGAGACAGTGGAAAATGTAGTAGTAGTAGTAGTAATAGTAGTAGTAGTAAATGTGTAGTAGTAGTAGTCGTAGTAGTAGTAGTAGTAGTCCTTGATTTCCAGAAACCGGATGAGACTTTTGACGGATTGCACAAAAGACTGATCCGGTTCCATAGACTTGTATTATTTCCGGCCGCCTGATGAGCCGCTTCAGAACACTATCAGGCGACTCGGCAAACAAAAAAAACGTTACATGCACCGTTTTGTCGGCCGCCGGAATGTACATTTCCGCCGGATCCGGACAAAAACGATACAACGCAATGACATCAGGCACGATCCGGCGCTAATGAAAGTCAATGGTAAAAAAACCGCATCCGGTACCGGATCCGTTTTTTTAGCAACACGCCGGATCGTGCCTGATACAAAAAAAACGGATGTGTGAAAGAGGCCTTACTGTTTAGTGGTTTTCTCTCCCTACCTTTATGCCTAAGTCTAGATTTCAAATTATAAAAGTATTTATCCCATATAGTAAATGCTGTAAAAGTATAAAAATGCTAGGGCTGTCATTTTTATTCACTTCATCTATTAAAAAAGCAGAACAAATAGAAATGAAAAAGTTGTCCCTCAAAATGGTACAAATAAAAACTACCACTTTTTTTTTTAAAATAGTGTTAAACAGCTCCATCAGAAACCTTATGGCATCACAAGCCAACTTTTTTTTTTCTTTTAAAGTAGTACAATGGTAAAAAAGAACAACAATAATAATAATCTTTATTTTTATATATAGCGCTAACATATTCCGCAGCGCTTTACAGTTTGCACACATTATCGTCGCTGTCCCCGAAGGAGCTCACAATCTAGATTCCCTATCAGTATGTCTTTGGAGTGTGGGAGGAAACCGGAGAACCCGGAGGAAACCCACGCAACACGGGGAGAACATACAAACTCCTTGCAGATGTTGTCCTTGGTGGGATTCGAACCCAGAACTCCAGCGCTGCAAGGCTGTAGTGCTATCCACTGAGCCACCGTGCTCAGTGGATAGCATGGTATTGCAATACTCATACTGACCTGAAGAATCAAGTTATTATCAGGTCTTTTTTACCACACAGTGAGAGCTGTGTAATTAAACCAGTGGCGACATTGCATTTGTTTCACCTTTTCAATTCACATAAAACCTTTCAGTTTACTCTATGAAAAAGTGAATGCCATGTACATAAGTGAGTAAAATAAATAAATAAAAACCTATAAATTGTCCTGAAAAAAAAATCTTAGATTTTGTGACTATGTCGACAAAAAAATAAAATGTTATGGCTACTGAAAGACAATAAAGGGAAAAATAAAAGCATAAAAATGAATTACAGGATTACCAGTAGTTTATTTTCAGGTACTGCTGCTGCTCATTAACTTAATACAGTCCAATAGCTCCCTCTTCTGGTTACTTTACAGAATGCAAGCTCTAAATTTGTAGGAAAGGAGCGATGCTTATTATTTTACTTTGGAAAAGAGTAATATGTGCAGAGATTTAAAAAAGTCTACAGCAATTTAGACTGAAACAGGATCAGTTAGACTCATGATGATTTTTCTTTTATAAATTTTTTTATAATGTTCTATTTCTAAAAATCATTGAACACCTCAATTTTTAACATTGCCATTAGGAATTGCAGAACAGAATCATAGAATGTTAGAGTTGGTCATCATGTCCAACCACCTGCTCATTGCAGGATTCACTAAACCATCTCAGACAGATGTCTATCCAGCCTCTGTTGAAGACTTCCATTGAAAGAGAACTCATTACCTCTCATGGCAGCCTGTTCCACTCATTGATCATCCTCAATGTCAAGAAGTTTTTTCTAATATCTAATCTGTATCTTCTCCCTTTCAGTTTCATCCCATTGCTTCTTGTGTTTCCATGTGCAAATGAGAATAAGAATGATCCCTCTACACTATGGCATCCCTTCAGATATTTGTAGACACCTTTCAGTCTCCTCTTAGCCTTCTTTTTTGCAAGCTAAACATTCCCAGATCTACTAACTGTTCCTTGAAGGACTGCATACTGCATACTCTGCAGTCCGCTCACCATGCTGGTATTGGTCTCTGAACTTGCTCTAGTTTTTCAATGTGGTGCCCAAAACAGGACACAGTATTCCAGATGAGGTCTGGCCAAAGAGGAGTAGAGGGGGATAATTACTTCATGTGATCTGGACTCTATGCTTCTTGCATTTGCCCTTGTCCAATCTTTTGAGAGTTCTTCTGTTCTCCAGGATTTTCAAAGATTCTGGCTTGTGGTTATGAAGAGGACACTCAGTTCCATAGCTAGCAGGTGGACAGAGGGGTATGGTCTTGGGCCCACTTACATGATGGGGCCCACACCAGTGCCCTAGGCACTCCAATTAGGTACACTTTCAATTGTAAAACCATCTACTAGAATCTGAGAATAGGAACAGCTCTGAAGTTCTTGGCAGCAACTGCTATTCAATGGAACTGTGCTATTCAGCTCTAGGGATTACATCTGAAGCTAATAACAGCTAGTTGGTGGGGTACTGGAAATGGATAATTATTTTGTAGAAGGAATTATTGGGTCACAAAGTGTGCACTATTACTTAGTACAGCAATGTTGCTTGCTAGGGGCACTATTACACTAATAAGATCTCTACCTGCAGACTGTGAGCCCTCGCGGGCAGGGTCCTCTCTCCTTCTGTACTTGTGTGTCCCTTGTCCAGCACATGTTAATTGTACCTGTCTATATTTTTCCCTTTTCATATGTAAAGCGCCATGGAATAAATGGCGCTATATAAATGTATAATAATAATAATAATAATAATAATATTAGGCTGGGGTCCCATGACTGATTTTCTCTCACTTGAGAAAATCCATCCACTTATGCTAATCACACTCTGATCAAACTCGGATCAAAGATTGATCAAAGTTTGATCAGAGTGTAATCCGATTTTCTCAGATGGAGAGAAGGAAACATTTATTCATCTTCTCCATTCAGTAAGTCCATAAAAAATTGGACCGCACTTAGATGTCACCCGATTGCAGTCTGATTTTTTCCATGAATAGCTGAGTGCGATGTGATACCTGGATGCAACCCGTGCATGCTGAGATTTTTTTTCCTTGTTTATGTACTCTGCCCCATAGAGTAACATGGGGACGAGTGCTATCTGTCAAAATGACCGCAAATTTTTGCGGTCATGTGCACGAGCCCTGACTTTGTAAAATACAAAAGATGAGATTATTATTGTGAGGTGCTCTATTAAGGGCATCACACACATTTGCTGTCTCTCTCGGCACCAGCATGCACAGGTACGAACAGCCAAGTGTACCTGTGTTCTCTGTCAGAAAGACGCTGCCAGACTCCCCCCTGCCTCAGCTTATCTCCAAGAAGAAACAAAGGATCAGTAGCGGAAATTCATCAAATGATGTCTGGGGAAAGTCAGTAGGCTCCCATACACATTAGACTGTCAGCCAATACTGGCAGGTTCAGATGACTTTAATGTGTCAAATGTGTATTGGAGCCTTTAAGCTGTGTGCTCACATTGCGTTTTTAGTGAGTTTGTGATGCTGCTTTTTTACGCCTTGTCAAAAATGCCGCGTCTTACAGTTCCAGCATAGTGGATGGGATTTATAGAAATCTCCTGCCCTCTGGTGCTTCTTTTTGACTCCGCATTAACTGACACACTGTGCGTTTTAAAACTGCAGCATGTCAATTTCTATTGCGGGAACACTGAGTTATATGTGCAGATTTTTTCCCATAGACGTGTATTAGATGTGGAAAATCGACAGAAAAAAAACGCAAATGCGTTTTTATCACTTTTAGGGTATGTGCACACTTGCGGATTCGCTCTTGTAAATATCTGCACAGATTCTTCCTCTCTTGGCAGAAAACTCAGTTGAAAATCCATGCGTTTTTGATGCAGATTTTCATGCGGATTTGTTTGCGTTTTTGTAATCTAAATAAAGATATATTATTTAACAAAACAAAAAAAATGTGATGTCATTTCCTTGTCCAACGTTTTCTTTTACATATTTTTTTGAAAACAAAAATATCATTACATACCATGTTCAAATATAATGCTTACACACATAAAACAAATATAACTCAATATATTATACACTGCTCAAAAAAATAAATGGAACACTTAAACAACAGAATATAACTCCAAGTAAATCAAACTTCTGTGAAATCAAACTGTCCACTTAGGAAGCAACACCGATTGACAATCAATTTCACATGCTGTTGTGCAAATGGAATAGACAACAGATGAAAATTATAGGCAATTATCAAGACACACTCAATAAAGGAGTGGTTCTGCAGGTGGGGACCACAGACCACATCTCAGTACCAATGCTTTCTGGCTGATGGTTTGGTCACTTTTGAATGTTGGTTGTGCTTTCACACTCGTGGTAGCATGAGACGGATTCTACAACCCTCACAAGTGGCTGTCATGTATAGTGTACAGTTCCTATAGCGTCTTGTGCTTGGGTGCGAGGAAAACACAGGAGACATAGGTTGAAATGAAATGACTTGTATTACTTCATACAAGCATGCTGAAAAGTTCACACAGTTTGCAGGAACAGCGACAGGAGACACAGCAGGCCAGAGTAACTTCAAGCACTACAATAAATCTCCAAAGCAGGTTCAGGATCTCTTCTCTGTACCGTAATTCCTCTGCAAACATGGATTCACCAAACAGCAGGTTTTTCCAGAGTCAAAAAGTGTTCCAAAGTTCCTCAGTAGGGAATAGCTGGAGTACAAGTCCAAGGCTTCCAGGAGTCAGGTCACAGACTGTCTGAGGCTTGATTCAGGAGCACTGATTGTTCAGCTGAGGCTGCTTAAGAAGCAAGAGGGAAGAATCAGGGCGGGAACATGAAAATGGAAACTCCATATTAACTGAGGGCAAGAGCTGCAGAAAGACAGAAAGCAAAATGGCCGACGGAAAACTGAGTTTCAAGGAACATGTCAACAGAGACAAAGAACCTTACATTACTCCCCCCTTAGGGACAACCTCCGGATGACCTCAGACCAGGCTTGTCAGGGTACCTCTGATGAAAATGGCGGAGCAGGCGAGGAGCCATTTACATTATTGACTGGTTCCCATGAGTTGTCCTCCACTGGGCAGCCCTGCCATTTAATCAAATATTGCAACTGATTTCTGTACAACCTGGAATCTAGAATCCTTTCCACCATAAATTCTTCCTGACCATCGGACCGCACTGGGTCAGGGCAAGGAGAAGAACGTCCAGGAAACGTATTGGGTGTTGCAGCCTTTAGTAGGGATACATGAAAGACAGGGTGGATTCTCATAGTTCTGGGCAGTTGAAGACGACAAGCAACAGCACTTATAATCTTATTGATCTTATAAGGTCCAATGTACTTATGTCCCAATTTAGACGATGGAATCTTTTAATTTAAGATTTCTGGTTGACAGCCAGACCAAATCTCCTACCTTGAAAGCTGGTGCAGGTTTACGAAATTTATCTGCTGCTTTCTTGTACCTTTCCTGAGCCAATTCTAGATTTTCCTTTAGAAGATCCATATTCTTTTGTAAAGAAGTGATCCTTTCAGCCACTGCCGGCAAGGGCGTATCTATGGGAAATCGAGGAAGAATGTTAGGATGATAACCTAATTGGGTAAAAAGGAGACTGCTTAGTGGAGGCGCTCTGAGAGTTTTTAAAAGAGAAATCACCCGTGGAATTGATCCACCCAATTCACCTGTGGGTGGCAGATAAAACAGGGAGTTTCTGCTCCAGGGTCTGATTGGTCTTCGTCTTTCCATTAGTCTGGGGTAAAAAAGCAGAAAAAGGTTTACTTTAATGTCCAATGCTGCACAGAAATTTTGCCAAAACCTTGAAGTGAATTGCAACCCCCGATCCAAATGACCTCTTCGGTACTCCATGTAAGCGAAACCCATTCTTAATCATAAGTCTGATGTCTGTTTTGCTGGGGTAAAGCCGACACAAGGGAAAAATAGCTGCCTTTGTTTTAGCGGTCAACCACCACTAAATGGTGTTTTTCCCCTTGAGAGGTTGGTAAACTCCACAATGAAGTCCATAGAAATTGGACCCCACGGGCGGACGGGGTGGGAAGAGGTTGCAACGACCAGTTGGTGAGGAAAAAGAGGTTTTTTTTGATCTTGCACAGACTTCACATGAAGTGACATTTTAAGAATCTTTCCGGGAAGGGGCCCACCAAAAGAAACGAGAAAAGAAATTCTTGTGTTTTTAGAATTCCCCAGCCCCTATCTTGGAATCGTGGATGGTTGCAATACCTCAATTGACTGTTTCAGGTATATACAGAGGGTTGTCCCTAAAACCACACACCATTCTTAAAGACAAGATTCGTCCCTTGGGGGTTGAGCCACAAAGAATCCGTATGGATCTCCTTGATGTCCTTAAGTAGGTCTTGATTATGAATCACTCCCGGAATCTAGAGTCAGAAGAATAGTCTTAGGAAGTAAGTGGACGTGTCTCTGCGGGAATGAATCCTAGGATGAACAGCCTTTCCATTGCGCGAATCCGGTCTATAAGAAAGACAAAATTAAATTGGTTTAGGAAAAGATTCCAGCGAGCCTGGCGAGGAGTCAGGCACTTAGCCGACCTGATTAAATTTTAAGGTTTCGATGGTCGTCAGGACGACTATTTGCTGTGCAGCCCCTGAAGAAGGTGTCTCATTCCTTGAAGGCGGGCAATAATGGCCAAACAATTCTCTATTGCCCACATGTAGTTCCTCTCAGCCGAAGAAAAATGCTGGGAAAAAAGGCACAGGGATGGAGACTTTTCTTCTCACCTGTCTCTGAGAGAGTATAGCTCCAAACGGCACAGTCTGAAGCATCCACCTCTAATTATAAGGCAAGTCGGGGTTGGGATGTATAAGAAATTTGGCGGTGGTAAATTATCCTTTAAACAGGAAAAATGCTTCCTGAGCTTGCGGAGTCCAGAAATCTAGACTTTTTTCGGGAATTGGGTGATAGGGACACTACCTCAAAAAAATTCTTAATGAAACGTTTATAAAGTTGGCAAACCCCATGAAACGCTGCACCTCCTTACATTTCTAGGAATTGGCCAACCCCTTGAGGCTTGGGTCTTGCTTCCTTTCCATACTAACCCTTGCGTGATATTTCATACCCCAAAAAATTAATTTCGGTCCTAGGGAAAATTCACATTTTTTCAAGCTTGATAGAGATTGGTTTTTCTTTAGGGTTTTAGAAAAAAATAGAATAACATCCGATAAATCACCACAAATGTATCTAGGAGATCCCTGAAGAAATATTCACGAAGTGTTGGAAAGTGGTGGGGCGGTACTCAGACCAAAAGGCATAACAAGTTTTTCAAAGGTCCATGGGGTGACCTGAAAGCAAATTTCCATTCATCCCCAGGTCCCAATACGGACCAAAATTATAGGCCCCAAAGGAGAAACCAGTTTAAAGAAAAATTTGGCCCTGCCGCACTCTCCCAACACTCAGGGATTAAAAAGGGAATGGATTTCGGTTTTCTAATTAGGTAACCTTATTTAGTTCCCTATAGTCTTGCAAAGGGGCTCAGAGATCCATCTTTCTTCTTCACAAAGAAGAGGGTGCACCTGCGGAGATGGAAGGGGCGATGGGAAACCCTTGGCTAAATTTTGTCTAAAAATCCTTCAAGCTTTACTCGGCCCCCTAGGGGGTAGAACTTACCAAAAGGTATCTCGGCTCCGGCAATATTCAATTGGACAATCAGGGGGGTGAGGAGGGGAACTGATCAGCGTTCCCCTTATTTTACATAAATCCACAAGTCCTGGTAAAAAAAACTGGTTTTTTGGGGGACATGGTTCCTTTAGGGAACAGAGCCCCCTGAAACTCCTTGACTCATCTGTTTTTTCCAAAAAGTAATTCCTTGGGCTTTTTCCCCCTTAATTTTAGGATTCTGGCCCCGCAGCCCCGGGGGGAACCCTAGAATGATTTTGGGAAAAAGGGGAAGAGATAAGCAAAAAAAAACTTTTTTCCCCCATGATCTTTACCCAATTTTAAAGGAAAAAAACCCCAAAGGGTTTTTTTTCTTGAAACCCCCGGGCCCCAAAACAGTAGGGGGGCCATCCACAGTCTCCATCGTTTTTGGGGGAGCCCCTTTTCACTGAACGTAACCCCCCGTTTCAGACAAAGGAGATATCCATAAAATTTCCCCCCTTTCTCCTGAGTTTTATATAGCAGAGCAAACACCCCCAATGAGTCAAAAACCCGGTTTGATGGGGAAAGGGGGAACAATGAGAAAAATTGGGGTTTTTTTTTCAACTCGGGTGGGCAAAAACCCTGAGAAACCCCTTAAAAATTGCGCGTTTTTCCGGGGATCGTCCCAGAACTAACAGAGTTTAAGTCCGGAAAAAACAAGATTCTTGCGCAAATCTCCTGGGCCCAGGCAGGGGGATGACGAGCCCCCTTCCCCAACCCTACAGTGAATGACTCTGCGTAGTCTTCGAGAACCCCGGGGGGGCAGTTTAAAAAAGAAGTGCCCTTTTTTTCCACAGTAGAAACATAGTTTTTTCCTTTTTTTCGGGTCTTTGCGTGCTTTTACTAACCCGCTTTGTAAAGAGTCCACCTGCAGGGGTTTTTGGTTTGGTTTCCCTTTTGGCCCTACTAAAAAGGTTCCTTTTTTTTAGGGGGGGGGGGAGTAAAAGGTTAGTGGGGATTATTTTCGAAAAAACCCCTCTTTTCTGGGGTTAAATCGACGGCATCAATACGGATACAATTTTTTAAAAAAAGTCCCCTAACGCAGTGGGGGGTCGGCCGAAAATTTTAAACCCTTTAAATTTTAGGGGGGGAAAACCCTTTTTTCCAAAAAAAGATTTTTGGGGAAAGGCCCAAATTGGTTTTTAGCTTTCCGATACTGCAAATATGGGGGATCGGCCATTTTGGTGTCCCCAATTCCGTTTTGGGGTACCAAAATTTGGGGCCTTTTGGAAACCGGAACCCCGGAAAAGTCACTGTCACTGCCCGTGTCCGTCGGGGGGGGCTTTTTGGGAGCCCCCCGGACTTCCCCCCCCCCCCCCCCCCCCCCCCCGGGGATTGGCGGCAATCCCACTGGGGGTTTTCCCCCCCATGCAGTTTTTTTCCCCCAAAAATCAGTGACTCCCGGGGGGTTTTAACCGGGCCCTTTTAAACATTGATGACGTAAAACCCCCGGAAAAAACGGGGAAACAGCTGTGCGCCCCGGGATGTCGGTCTGCCTGGCTTTTTCCAAGTAGAAACGGGGTCGTCGGGGGGGCACAGTTACAGGGACGCGTGGGGGCAGGGGGTTTTCTGTTGGTTTGCTTTTTTTTTTTTTTTTTCAGGGGATCGAGGGTCGCAGGAATGAGATTTTTAAAAAAGAAATGAAAACTGTGTTGTCTCTTTTTTTTTATTAAAAACTTTTTTTTTGCTTTGTTTTTTTTTTTTAAATTTAAAAAAATTTGGGATTAAAATGGCGGTGTCTTTTTTTAATTTTCCATTAAAATTAACCGGTTATTGCACCGTGCAATCAACGGGGGCATTAACCCCTTATTACCCCCCTTTTCCCCCGCCAAAAGGGGGAATTTTGGGGAAGGGGCCCGGGAAATTGGGCCAAAATTGGACATCTTTTGATGCCCAAAAGTGGGGGGGCGGGGCCCGGGATTTTCAGGGGGTTGAGGGCCAAAATCCTGGGGGGCCCTTCAGTCTTTTAAATACCAGGCCCCCGCCGTCTGCATTTTTTTTGGCTGGGGGTTTAAAAAAATAGGGGGGGCCCCACGGGGGTTTTTTTTTCCGAGGGGATCCCCCCAATTTTTTTTTTTTTTTTCCAGCCAAAAAACAACTGCTGTGGCCTGGTAATTTTTAGGCTTGCAAGGTCCATGGTTTTGGACCCCTTCCAGCCTTAAAAAACCGGCCTCAAGGGGGTGTTAATTTTTCTGGTTAACAAAAATAGGGGGGACCCCACGCTTTTAATTTTTTTTTGAGGGGGGCCCCCCTTTTTTTTAAAAACCCCAAATTTCAGACTGCGGGCCTGGAAAATTTCAGGCTGGGGGAAAGGGCCATGGGGTTTGGCTCCTTAATAGCCCCAAAAACCAGGCCCGCGGGCCCCCTTTTTTCTTTTGGTGGTTAACAAAAATAGGGGGGGCCCCCCGCCCAAATTTTTTTTTTTTTAAAAGGGGAACCCCCTTTTTTTAATCAGTTTTCCCCTGACGTCACTGATGGTGTCCCTGGCTGACCCTTTTAAATTTAAAGTGGAAAGCAATCAATTAAGCTTTCCCTTTCCCCCCCGTCGCCAGGGGGGGGAGCACAAAAAAATTTTGGGGGTTTTTTGTAGGCTGCAGGATTAGCTGCGGCCCCCCAGTAACAATTTTTAACCCTTTTGAAGGGGTTTCACGGGGAACCCCAATGTGCATGGGGGAGGTAAGAATAATTTTGCTTTATTTTTTTTTTTTATTTTAGGAAATGGTTTTTTTCAGGTAAATAAAATATGGTCAAAACTGGTGATTATTTTTCATTAAACTTCTTTTTTATTAAAGTGTGTGTGTTTGATTTTTTTTTCATACAAAAGGTTTTAAAATTGATAGTTGTCTAATTGAAATTTTTAATTATTAACCTGGGTTTTTTAATGACCTTTTAAAATTCAAAAGGCATTTTAACCCCCCTTTTTTAAACCCCTTTTCCACCCCCACAGGGCAATGGGAATAGAGGGGGAAAGGCCCCCAAAAGGGAAATCAATTAGAATTTTCCCCCTTTTGGGGGGGCTGGGGGCAGAAAATTTTTTAGCCGGGGGGGGCCAAAAAAAATTTTGGCCCTCTCCCCGGGCCAAAATTTTATCTGCCCCACCACTGGCTTTGTCTGGTTGCGAAAATAAAAGGGGGGGGGCCCACGCATTTTTTTTTGCAAATTTTTACCCATAATAAATTTAAATATTTTTCCCGTCATTGAGTTTGTGACACATATT
>JARQOD010000001.1:168446142-168477631 GCA_033576555.1 Oophaga sylvatica | reverse complement strand
TAAAATTAACATAGAATTCCCTGACAGAAGCCCATGGGTAAATTTACGGAAATCCGTTATACGCTGCCCTCCGGTAGAGGGTGACCGGGTCTATGCTGAACCCAAAACTGGGTCCTAACTAATCCCTCTACCTGGAGGTACTGTTAAAGGTACAGAGGTCCAGGCCACCAGCGTAAACCCTGTCTCCTATCAATCCCTGCCAACTGTAATCTAGCCCTAAGAAGACCCTGATTACCACCAAAGGGAATGAACAGGTAACGGTTAATAAACAGAAAGACATACAAGAAAGACAAGAAATAACGTAAATAAAGTCTTACATACAACACTCACACACAGTAGGAACACCTAAGGTCTCAGAGATAAACTATAAGCTATAAGAGTAAAAACAACTAAGGAACTCTTAGCTTAAGTATTCTCAGAACCGATCCAGTCTGCTAGACTACATAAAGGCTTTCACCGGCATCTAACAAGCAGACTGGCAGGTATATGAAGGAATCTAATTAGAACATAATCAAAAGCAGCCGGGCGAGGCTGGACCTAGTCTTAGCAAAGAGCTAGGTAAAATTAACTCCCTCATTACCAAACACAAAGAAACAGCAACTCAGCTGTGAGAAGTCAGAGTGTGTAATCGCGACGATCCTTGTGGCGATACACCCATGACAGATAGTGATGAAATTCCTTTGCAGGTGATGTTGGGAGACGAGGATGGTGGTTCTCGGGAACCGAGTGTCCCTGACTTACCTGTGTCCTGTGACAATTTTGAGAGTGAGCAGTGGCGAGACCCCTCTCTTAGGACGGCACAGGAAAATATGATTGTTCTAAATGAGGTTTCCCAGGAGCCTGGCTCTGAGGAGAGGTTTCCTCATGCTGCCATGGACAATAGCCTATTGTATAGGGACACTGAAGTCCAGGGAGAGGTCGTGAGTCAGCTCCTAGTACCTGAGCTATATAGAAGTATAGTGCTGGGGTTGTCACATAGTCACATACTTGAGGGACCAGATGGTGAAGTTAATGTTGTGGATGACATGTTAACTAAGGTTCCAGATCAGGATGTGAATGAGAATGAATTGTATACTCCTGAAAGTGAGCAGGATGAGAATGAGAATGAATTGTATAACCCTGAAAGTGACCCGGATGTGGCTGAGAAAAAGGGGTCAGACAGGGATAGTGGGAGTGATGGTGAATCGTCTGATGACAATAGAGTAACCAGTGCAAAAGAGGAAGGCATGATAGCAGAGGAGGTTGAGAGTCCTGAGAAGAAAGCTGATGCTGACCTTACAGCCAGACAGAAGATGGCATCTGAAGATGTTTTACAGTTGGCCGGTTCCCTGGCGAAGACTAAGGTGAATGGAGGAGAGCTGAGCTTTAAAGGCAGGACTCTGAACCTGAACACAGCACAAGTGGATGCTGTTGAAGATGAGAAGTTGTCAGTGTGTGGTGTGGATCTGCATCATGCCAAGGACTCTGAAGGTGATGCTGCAGAGGTGGAAAAAGCCATAGAAGTGGTAGACACCAAACCAGATGCCTCATCAATAGCTGCAACTCGTGAAGCTCAGGCTGGAAGTTCGGCGCCCGGAGCCCCAGCGGTGTTCCCGAGTGATACCAAGGATCTGGATAAATCACAAGATGAGATTTTGAGACATCAGGCTGGCATTGGTGAGCTCAAGCGCACTTTCATGGAGTCTACGTCGGAGCCACGTCCCAACAAATGGGAAAAGCGGTGTGTCACTCCGTTGCCGCTGCAGACACACGGGAGCTCAGATGGGATGCAGAACGTGGTGGAAGAGAAGAATCCGGCGGGTTCTGAGTATACAGATGCAGCTATCAAGGAGAACTTGAAAGCTGGAATAAATGGAGATATTGGAGACCATAATGATGTGAATGAAGAAGTAGAATGTAAGACTGACGGTGGGGCTTCTGAGCATGTCCTACCAGAAGAGCCTGAAGAAGGGGCTGAGGACATGAAGGACGTTCAACGGGTACAAGATGAATTGATTGCTTCTCGGAGAAAACTCCAAACTGTGATGAAGGAGCATGATGAGAGCCATGAGCATCTTCTGGAGAAGCTTAATGAAGTAAAGAAGGTTCAAGGGGAACTGGAGAAAAGTGAAAAACCCCCTATACCTTCTGTGATAGTTGGTGACACATGGTCAGTGCACCAGGAACAGGAGGTACGTGAGTTTCTGAGGAAGAGTCAGCAGAAGTGTTCTGATGTGCCGGGTCGTACTTCTCTGGCCAGGCACTATATCGAAACTGAGCCCGGCCCTAAGGTCAAGATGAAACCGTGCAGGATACCCGAGGCCCGCAGAGAGCATAGGCCTGGGAGGGTACAGGGTAGTACGGATGCTTCAGATGAAGAGAAAGCTGATGTTGGCTATGACTCAGGTGAAGATACAAATGACAGTGGTGAAGATGAAGCTGATGAGGGCCATGACTGGTCCAGAGTTCACTGTCTCTGTTGGATTGTTAACCAGCCCTCCGGTCTGGATGACCAGCCCTCCGGTCTGGAGAAGAGGGGGGGGATATGTGAGACAGTGAGAGTATGTGTATTGAATGGGGTGTATATTTCACCTAGCTACTTTACTGACTGGTATAAGGGAGGTGTGTGGCTTTGTAGACCTAGTGGTAGAGAAAGGTCACTACACCTTACATTCAGTACACACTTGCAGCTCAGGCCTGAAATCACTCAGGTGTTAATTAGGAGACCAGAAGTAGGTGTGTGGGAACACAATCTGGGGGCTAGCTTAGTCTGGACACAGGAAGGTGTCCCGGCACAAGAAGCAGTCTCCAGGAGTGGGAGCACGCTCAGTCTGGACACAGGAAGGTGTCCCGGCACAAGAAGCGTCTCCAGGAGTGTGAGCTATCTCAGTCTGGGTGCGGGAAGTAACCCGGACACAGGAGTGGTCTCAGTGAGAATCCGTGCGAATAGCGGCTGAATAGGAGTGGATCTCTCTCAAGTCTGGACGCTGAAGGGGCCTTCAGACACAAGGAGGAGTATCTGTGAAACTCCATACTGGTAACATATATCATATGTGTTGTTTTGGGCACAGACTGGTAGAGTCTGGACCCGGAGAGACAGGGAAATCGATCTATGTGTAGTTAGTGGCTAGACAAGCCTAGGTTTTCTGTTTATGCTTTATTTTTATCTGTTTGCTGTGGACTTTAATAAAGCTGGTTGCGGCCAGTTTTACACCAGAACTGCTGTCTGAATGAACTGTTTTCGTGCCATTCTGTCTACCCAGACAGCGATCCTAGAGCTATATCCCTGGAAATGTTACAATATATATATATATACATATATATAAATAGATACATATATATTTATATATACATACACACATATATATACAGTTCAGACCAAAAGTTTGGACACACCTTCTCATTTAAAGATTTTTCTGTATTTTTATGACTATGAAAATTGTACATTCACACTGAAGGCATCAAAACTATGAATTAACACATGTGGAATTATATACTTAACAAAAAAGTGTGAAACAACTGAAATTATGTCTTATATTCTAGATTCTTCAAAGTAGCCACCTTTTGCTTTGATGACTGCTTTGCACACTCTTGGCATTCTCTTGATGAGCTTCAAGAGGTATTCACCGGAAATGTTTTTCACTTCACGGGTGTGCCCTGTCAGGTTTAATAAGTGGGATTTCTGGCCTTATAAATGAGGTTGGGACCATCAGTTGTATTGTGCAGAAGTCTGGTGGATACACTATGTACTTCAGATTGTAGGTACAAAGCTTTATGGACATTTCTTTAGTAATAAGCAGAATTGTACACTTTTCCCTCACATACTATGCTATGCTGCCTTTCTCAGTTGCAGAATCTCATTTTGCAGATATGTGTTTTGTGGTGTTGCCTTTCCTCATTGCAAAGCATGAAATATGATTTGGCAGTATGAGAGTACCCAGGCATGTCAGTCATGTCACTCTCCATAAGAAGAAATGTTAACCCTTAGACCTCAGTCAGAGGCCTTTCATACAGCCAAATCAGACCTTATGCTTTGCACTGAGGAAAGACAACACACTGAAATATATGTCTGCAAATGGAGATTCTGGATTTTCTGTTATCCTAAGTCATGTGATAAGGCTCATTAAAAGGTCAATATTGACTTTTAGGATTGCTACTTCCAATAGTTGGCGCTAGAGTTCCTGTCCTCTTCCTCTCTGAAGAGACAATTTTGAGACAGATGTGCATGAGGAAAAAAGGTAAAGTAGATGCAGACCTGCATCGGTGCTGTATTCTCTGTCTCCCAAAGGTTTTACCTTCACTTATCATAATATGATGGTGATATGTTGTATTCCATACTTTAATTGTGGCCATATCCCTTATAAGAATAGTTCTGTTTGTGAGATTGTAAAGAGACGGCAGTGGGGCCGATACACTGGAAGCTGTGTGGTGTTTTACCTCTGTAATGTCTATTGTTCTAGGGTGTTCTCCTCACGTGAGGGAGCGTACAGAGCAATTAGAGTCAGAGTCCAGAATCACATCAAACAGTTCTGCTTTATTTTCCTCTGGACACAGCACATCCAAGACACCATAAGCACTTCTTTCACAATGCCAGCAATACATTCTTCACAAATCTACTGTACTTCTTCTCCTCTGTTACACCAGAATGGACCACAAAGTATTGATGGGACGAGGAGCCCTGTGAAAACAGCACTTCAACTGCTTCCCCTGGAGACACTTCAATCCAGCATAGGAAAGACACATTTACTAGGTCATCCACCCCTCTGGTTATCCTGCCTGGATACTTCTGATGGCCCACTTGCTTCTACGCTCATGCACGACCTCTTCTGCTGAGCGTTCCCACAGTGGTTCTTCCACTGGACTTACTGCTTTGTAAACCCACTCTCTTTGGGCTCACGTTTCCCACTGTGAATCCTTCACTGGCTTCTTCAGGGTTGCTGGTCCCCTCTTCTTCCTACCCAATGCTCAGGGCCCAGGAACGTGGACGTCCTCACACTAGCAAGGTCCACCCCTGAATGACTCCCGCTAAGAGGAAGTCTTCCTTACAAATTCCCGCTTGGAGGCAATCTTTCCCTAGCAACAAGTCCCTAACTATTGTGCTTATCAGGATGGATGTGCTCAATGCCCCCCTCTAGTGACCAAACCCTATAACTGTTTTGACTACTTTTTCTAACGTTCTAACTGGATCTCTAACGTGCCCCCATTAGTGACCCCTCGTAACTACAACCAACTCATGAATATATACACTATTCTCCTAGTGCCCTCCTCTAGTGACCGCCAGGATGCACCAACTACCTATCACTCAACCCCCACATATATATATACAAAATATATACAAGGCATATATCTACACGGATAAACAATTAAAGGGGATGAAACCTTAAAAGGTTAATACCCTTTCACCTCCTTTCAAGATTAAATATACAGTATGGAGGAAATGATAAAAAGAGCTTGACCAAGATATAAGAAGGAATGTATGAGATTATCATGGGAAGTGCACAGTCATCAATACAACAAAATCATGGGGCTCCTATAGCATCATGATGTAAAAATGTAGTGAAACAGTAATAACATTGCTACATCTGGACGCAATTACAATAGTATAACAAACCCTATAAACAATTTGAGATTCCAAAGATTAGCTGCAAAAATATAATTCTGGAAGTAGAAAAAAAGACTTATAAAAATTTATTGAAAACCGTGACTAAACAAAGGTTGCTTGAAAGAAAAACATTTTCTAAAGTCCTGCCTTATCTATTGAGGAAGTCCAATAAATCTGGGAATTGTTTAATACGCTGCAGTAGCATCCCATGAGACTTCTACCCATGAGTCCTGGTCATGAATCTGGAGATACTTAGTTGGATACAAATCTATGATATCTGTCCAGCTACATTTTGTTGCAACAAATAGCAAGCTGGTGGTAAATAATGGTGCAACATTGAAGACTGGAATGTCTTCCATTCAGTCTGCTGAAATATAATCAACAACATAGCCCCCATATGTAGAAACTTAAGAGGACTTGTAACCAGATCAAAAGTGCTCAGTTTCTGCTCTTCTTTTATTCATGTTGCATCCCTCAGTATTCTGTTCTATTTTTTGCTGTCTTACAGAGATATATAGTTGAAATTGTATGTTAAGAGTTGCAAGTGCAGTCAGTGGTCTCCTGCTTCTCTGCCTGACTGATTCCTGCCCCTGTTTCTGACTACCAGGTCACTGAAACATGAGTGACTTATCAGTCAGAGACAGGCAGTGAGCAAGAAAAAGGGAGAAGAGCAGGAGAGCTGCATGTGAAGTGTCCTACCACTGCACTTGCAACTCATTAGCATAGAATTTCAACTATGGATTTTTATAAACCAGCATAACAGATTTCTGCAAGACAGGTAAAGATTTAGTCAGCATTAAAGCTTCTTATATACAGTACTTGTCATTAGTTTGGGGTATAAAATCTTGATGACAGGTTCTCTTCAAGTTGTGCCTGGTGTCTATAAAACTGTATGGAGAGGAGGAAAAGAGGAAAACCTCCTGATAAAGTGTGAAAAATTGCAAGCGCAGTGCAAAATGCCGCTAAAAGTGCACGATGCATGTCATTGCCAGAAATAGTTAATTCTCATATACACATGCGACAGTTATTATGACGTCATCTGATATGACAATTACACTTTAAAGAGGACTTTTTATAAATTTTGACTTTCTAAATTGTACATTTCTGCATGTAGCAGTTTTTATCCCCTTTAATTTTTCCATTTCAATGTGGAGATATTGTACATGGCATCAAAATTATTTGGCTTCCAATCTGTTAATTTTCTTATTGTTCAAGTGAGTGTTTGATTTCATTTCAGCTCTATGGTTGTGGAGACACAGCATTGCATCTTAATTAACCAGACGTCTATTTTTAGCAAGCCAGGAAGAATAGACTGTTATCTATATATTGAATTTTGATTTTATGTGTTTCTTTCTGGTTGGTCAAGAAAACAGACTTTTGTGTGTAAGCCTGAAATATTGACTTGTAAGCTGATATTTGATCTAACATATTGTGCTGTCATCCTTGATGACTAGTGATGTATGCTGGTATGTTAATTACACATTGTCCAGGCCCGATAGTTTATTGATTTGGAAAATAGAGCAGGAAAAACTATGCAAATAGATTATATAATCAAGCAATGCAAATTGGTCTTATCACCATTCTTCCCCTTTACCTTTAAATACTGAATGAAGGACACTTGTTAATTATAAAAAGAGGTTATATACCTCTTTTTGAGGAGACAGACATTCAGCCAAGACATCCAAACATCCAAAGGACCACATACAGGACAGCAGCCGAGACATCATGGCTCCATCACAAGGGGCACAGATTTATCACTCTGCAGGTTGCCAGCTTAGGGGACCACGGCCCCAGCTGGAAGATTACAGATCTGTTCCATTGACCATCGCTGAACCATGGATATGTTTCGAGAAACCAGTATGGACCATCCGTTCACCTAGCACCATGGATACATTTGGGGAAACCAGGTTGGGACCATCAACTGGCCTTGTACTTCAATGGACTGTCATCTTCCTAAGCTTGTCATTACCACCGCTCTGTGTGCGTGCCACAGGTGAGGCAGTCGACCCTGGATGCACTGAAGTCACAGATTCTCTTATCCTGGCGAGTCAGAGGAAGGGTGAGACTCTGTAATGTACACCATCTTTGGGTATTTTGCTGGGACTATTCTACATGTTAACTGCCTGTCTTATGGTTCAATACAGCATTGCCACACTGTTTTATCCTTACCTTGTGTTGCCTGAGTAGTGTTATGCCCACAGTGAAAGGAGAGTGTGCGATGGGATGATTCCTGGTCCATGCAGAAAACAAAAAACAAGAAATTATATATTTTATATTTTTTATTTTATTTTAGGATATTTGTTTCTTGTTTTTTGTTTTCTCTGTATAATGGTCATGTGTTTGATATGCATTTACATTTTGCATACACATCAACTTACTTTTTCAGTTCAGACCCAGTTTTTAATTTAGTTCTTAGTGCATCTTGTGCATATAAGGGTGTGACCGCCCTGCTTCTGAGCTGAAAAATCCATCCTGTCTGGCCTATGCTTTTACTGGTGGGTTCAGTCTCTCTGTCCTTGTTCACATTTGTCACTTGACAGGTGGAAAGGTTTTTAACCCCTTACTGCCATCGGACGTACTATCCCGTCCATGGTACCTGGGCCCGTATGACCGGGGACGGGATAGTACGTCATAGGCGATCAGCTGCGCTCCTGAGGGGAGCGCAGCTAATCGCCGCCGGGTGTCAGCTGATTATCACAGCTGACACCCATGACTGTGTGTCAGGAGCGGTCACGGACCGCTCCCGGCACATTAACCCCTTGCACACCGCGATCAAACATGATCGCGGTGTACTGGGGGCACAGGGGAGGATCGCGCAGGGTGGGGGCTCCCTGCGCGCCCCCCTGAGACCCTCAGAGCAGCGCGATGTGATCGCGCTGTTCTGTGGGCTTCCTCCCTCCCAGGACCCGGATCCAAGATGGCGCCGGGGTCCTGGAGGGAGGCGGCTACCTCAGTGCCTGCCGAGAGCAGGCACTGAGAAGCCTGCATCTATGCCTGAGCGATCGCTGGTGTGACAGAGTGCTGTGCACACTGTCACACCAGCGATCTGATAAAATACAGTGATGTCCCACCCTGGGACAAAGTAAAAAAGTTAAAAAAGTAAAAATAAACATGTGTAAAAAAAAAATCCAAAATAAATAAAAAAAAAAAAAAATATTCCCCAATAAATTCACTTCTTCCTGTAAATAAAAAAAAAAAAACAATAAAAGTACACATATTTGGTATCGCCGCGTCCGTAACGATCCCCCCTATAAAATTGTCCCACTAGTTAACCCCTTTAGTGAACCCCTTAAAAAAAAAAAAACGAAGCAAAAAATCAATGCTTTATCATCATACCGCCGAACAAAAAGTGGAATAACACGCGATCAAAAAGACCGATATAAAAAAACATGGTACCGCTGAAAACGTCATCTTGTCCCGCAAAAAACGAGCTGTCATAAAGCATCATCAGCGAAAAAATAAAAAAGTTATAGCTCGCAGAATAAAGCGATGCAAAAATATATTTTTTTATATAAAATTGTTTTTATTCTATAAAAGCGCCAAAACATGAAAAAATGATATAAATGAGGTATCGCCATAATCGTACTGACCCGAAGAATAAAACTGCTTTATCAATTTTACCACACGCGGAACGGTATAAACGCCTCCCCCAAAAGAAATTGAATTGCTGATTTTTGTTCATTCTAACCTCCCAAAAATCGAAATAAAAAGCGATCAAAAAATGTCACCTGCTCAAAAATGGTACCAATAAAAACGTCAACTCGTCCCGCAAAAAATAAGACCTCACATGACTCTGTGGGCCAAAATATGCAAAAATTATAGCTCTCAAAATGTGATGATGCAAAAACTATTTTTGCAATAAAAAGCGTCTTTTAGCATGACAGCTGCCAATCATAAAAACCCGCTATAAATAGTAAATCAAACCCCCTTTATCACCCCCTTAGTAAGGGAAAAATAATAAAATTAAAAAAAAGCATTTATTTCCATTTTCCCATTAGGGTTAGGGTTAGGGTTGCGGCTAAAGTTAGGGTTAGGGTTGGCGCTAAAGTTAGGATTAGGGTTAGGGTTGGGATTAGAGGTGTGTTAGGGTTAGGTTTGTGGTTAGGGTTGGGACTAGGGTTAGGGGTGTGTTGGGGTTAGGGTTGGAGTTAGAATTGGGGGGTTTCAGCTGTTTAGGCACATCAGGGGCTCTCCAAATGTGACATGGCGTCTGATCTCAATTCCAGCCAATTCTGCGTTGAAAAAGTCAAACGGTGCTCCTTGACTTCTCAGCTCTGCCATGCGTCCAAACAGTAGTTTATCCCCACATATGGGGTATCAGCGTACTCTGGAACCCGAGAGTTATTGTGCAATTTTTCCTATTTCTTCTGCTACCCTTGGGAAAATAAAAAACTGGGGGCGAAAATATAATTTTTGTACAAAAAAAAATATTTTTTTGTTTTTACGGCTGTACATTATAAACTTCTGTGAAGCACTTGGGGCTTCATAGCGCTCACCATACATCTAGATAAGTTCCTTGTGGGGTCTATTTTCCAAAATGGGGTCACTTGTTGGGGATTTCCACTGTTTAGGCGCATCAGGGGCTCTCCAAATGCGACATGACGCCCCCAGACCATTCCATCAAAGTCTGCAATCCAAAACGTCACTACTTCCCTTCCGAGCCCCAACGTGTACCCATACAGTAGTTTTCTCCCACGTATTGGATATCAGCGTACTCAGGACAAATTGGGCAACAACTTTTGGGGTCCAATTTCTCCTGTTACCCTTGTAAAAATAAAATATTGGGGCAAAAAAATCATTTTTGCAAAAAAAAAAAAGGATTTTTTATTTTTACGGCTGTGCGTTATAAACTTCTGTGAAGCACTTCGGGGTTCAAAGTGCTCACCACACATCTAGACATCACATCTAGACAAGTTCCTTGTGGGGTCTATTTTCCAAAATGGGGTCACTTGTGGGGGGTTTCCACTGTATAGGTGCATCAGGGGCTCTCCAAAAGTGACATGACGCCCCCAGACCATTCCATCAAAGTCTGCAATCCAAAACGTCACTACTTCCCTTCCGAGCCCTGACGTGCGCCCATACAGTAGTTTTCTCCCACATATTGGGTATCAGCGTACTCAGGACAAATTGGACAACACTTTTGGGTTCCAATTTCTTCTGTTACCCTTGTGAAAATAAAATATTGGGGGCGAAAAAAATCATTTTTGTAAAAAAAAAAAGGATTTTTTTATTTTTACTGCTGTACGTTATAAACTTCTGTGAAGCACTTCGGGGTTCAAAGTGCTCACCACACATCTAGATAAGTTCCTTGTGGGGTCTATTTGCCAAAATGGGGTCACTTGTGGGGGGTTTCCACTGTATAGGTGCATCAGGGGCTCTCCAAATGTGACATGACGCCCCCAGACCATTCCATCAAAGTCTGCAATCCAAAACGTCACTACTTCCCTTCCGAGCCCTGACGTGCGCCCATACAGTAGTTTTCTCCCACATATTGGGTATCAGCGTACTCAGGACAAATTGGACAACAACTTTTGGGTTCCAATTTTTTCTGTTACCCTTGTGAAAATAAAATATTGGGGACGAAAAAATCATTTTTGTAAAAAAAAAAAAGATTTTTTATTTTACGGCTGTACGTTATAAACTTTAGTGAAACACCTGGGGGTTAAAAGTTCTCACCACACATCTAGATAAGTTCCTTGAGGGGTCTAGTTTCCAAAATGGCGTCATTTATGGGGTTTCCACTGTTTAGGCAGATCAGGAGCTCTCCAAACACGACATGGCGTCCAGCCAATTCTGCGTTGAAAAAGTCAGACGGCGCTCCTTCCCTTCCAAACTCTGCCATGCACCCAAACAGTGGTTTACCCCCACATATGGGGTATCAGCGCACTCAGGACAAATTGCACAATAACTTTTGGTGTCTTGTTACCCTTGGAAAAATAAAAATTGGGGTGAAAAGATCATTTTTGTGGAAAAAATATGATTTTTAAATTTTACGGCTCTACGTTATAAACTTGTGTGAAGCACTTGGGGGTTCAAATTGCTCACCAAAGATCTAGAAAAGTTCCTTAGGGGGTCTAGTTTCCAAAATGGGGTCATTTGTGGGGGGTTTCCACTGTTTAGGCACATCAGGGGCTCTCCAAATGCAACATGGCATCCAATCTCAATTCCAGCCAATTTTGGTTGGAAAAAGTCAAATGGTGCTCCTTCCATTCCGAGCTCTGCCGTGCGCCCAAACAGTGGTTCCCACCCACATATGGGGTATCAGCGTACTCAGGACAAATTGGACAACAACTTATGTGGTCCAATTTCTCCTGTTACCCTTGAGAAAATAAAAAATTAGTGACTAAAAGATAATTTTTGTGGGAAAAAAATAGGATTTTTTATTTTCATGCCCGGGCATTATAGACTTGTGTGAAGCACTTGGGGGTTCAAAGTGCTCACCAAAGATCTAGATAAGTTCCTTAGGGGGTATAGTTTCCAAAATGGGGTCACTTGTGGGGGGTTTCCACTGTTTAGGCTCATCTGGGGCACTGCAAACGGAACATGACCCCCATCAACGTCTGCATTCCAAAACGTTACTACTTCCTTTCCAAGCCCTGCCGTGCACCCAAACAGTTCCCCCCCCCCACATATGGGGTATCAGCGTACTCAGGACAAATTGGACAACAACTTTTGGGTCCAATTTCCTTGGGAAAATTCAAAAATTTGGGACTAAAAAATCATTTTTGTGGAAAATTGTTTTTTTTTTTTTCACACACAGGCATTATAAGCTTTTGTGAAACACTTGGGAGTTCAAAGTGCTCACAACATATCTAGATAAGTACCTTAGGGGGTCTAGTTTCCAAAATGGTGTCACTTGTGGGGGTTTCCACTGTTTAGGCGCATCAGGGGCTCTCCAAACACGACATGGCGTCCAATCTCAATTCCAGCCAATTTTAGTTTGAAAAAGTCAAACGGCGCTCCTTCCCTTACAAGCTCTGCCGTGTGCCCAAACAGTGGTTTTCCCCCACATATTGGGTATTGGCGTACTCAGGAGAAATTGCATAACAACCTTATCTGTCCATTTTCTCCTTTTACCCTTGTGAAAATAAAAAAAAAGTTTGTAAAAGATCATTTTTGTGGCTAAAAAGTTAAATATTCATTTTTTCCTTCCACGTTGCTTTAGTTCCTGTGAAGCACCTGAAGGGTTAATAATCTTCTTGAATGTGGTTTTGAGTACCTTGAGGGGTGCAGTTTTTAGAATGGTGTCACTTTTTGGTATTTTCTGCCATATAGACCCCTCAAAGTGACTTCAAATGAGAGGTGGTCCCTAAAAAAAATGGCTTTGTAAATTTTGTTGTAAAAATGAGAAATCGCTGGTCAACTTTTAACCCTTATAACTTCCTAACAAAAAAAAATTTTGGTCCAAAATTGTGCTGATGTAAAGTAGACATGTGGGAAATGTTATTTCTTAACTATTTTATGTGACATATTTCTCTGTTTTAAGGGAATAAAAATTCAAAGTTTGAAAATTGCAAAATTTTAAAAATTTTCGCCATATTTGCGTTTTTTTCAAAAATAAACGCAAGTTATATCGAAGAAATTTTACTTCTAACGTGAAGTACAATATGTCACGAGAAAACAATCTCAGAATCGCGAAGATCCGTTGAAGCGTTCCAGAGTTATAACCTCATAAAGAGACAGAGGTCAGAATTGTAAAAATTGGCCCGGTCATTAACGTGCAAACCACCCTTGGGGGTGAAGGGGTTAATACAAGAGTTAGGACTGTTGTTACACCCGGTCCCAGCGCTGCCTCTGCACTCCGTTCTGCTCACTCACCTGTTCCTTGGGCTGTCCCTCTGCGGCGGTCTGTGCGTGGGCTGGGGTCCCCTGTCCCATCTGCTCTCCGGCGTCCTGAGTCCTTCTCCACTTCCTGGCACGCTGCTGGCAGGCCTCCAGACAGTCGGGTTAGGACGCGAGGCCGCGCCCACCGCCTCTCTTAAAGGGGCAGCGTGCATCTTTTGAAATAGCTAATTATCCAATGGCTGCGCACTCAGTACTATATCTGGTCACTCCACCATTAGGGGAGTGCCGGAGCAACGTGTTCTATCATTGCTACATCCGGTTCTGTGCCTGTTCTGTCTGCGCTGCTTCTGCAGTCTCTGTGCTTCGCTGATACTGTTTGTCTCCTCAGATCATTGCTAACCCGTATCTGGCTAATCTGGACAATCTCGGCTATTACTGGCGCAAGTGTCATCCCGTTCCGCCATCAGCCATCCGTACCCTTGGACCGTGACAAGGTCACTGAAGCCAGCCTTCTACCATCCGTTCTGGACCAGGACCTTACCCTTCTCCGTCAAGAACTTTCCACGGACTCTGTAAATACTTGTTACCCTTGTCCGGGGTCTAACTGGAGGTAGCACCTGTGTCCTCCGGGTATTCCATTCTGGTCCTGTTCGAGGGGCCTTACTACGGGTACCCGGGGCTCACTAGTTACGCCCCCTTCGGAGCCCCCCGGACCGCGGTCTCGAGGTTCCACATTAAAAAATAAAAACAAATGTGAACTTCACCACCTCTGCCTCCGCTTCCATTCGTTACAGATTGCTCCGGCCATGGAACCCGCTGGATCCCAGAGACCTCCGACCACGGATCTGTGCCAGGAGGTGGCCCGTTTGGGAGTTCAACAGGACAAGATCACGACTTATCTACACAGCTTGTCTACCCGCATGGATTCCCTAGGGTCCTCGTCTGCACCTGACTCTTCTATCAATAATCAGGTACCAGTTCCCATGGCAAATCAAGGTCCCCGTCTGGCGGCTCCTACCCGTTTCCAGGGTGACCCTACTCTGTGTCGGGTTTCCTCAATCAGTGCACTCTACACTTCGAAATCTTGGGGCATATGTTTGCTTCTGACCGAGCCAAGGTGGGCTTCATCATGTCACACCTGGGAGGAGAAGCCCTCGCCTGGCTAAATCCGCTATGGGAGAGAGGGGATCCGGTGGTTAACGATCTTCAATCTTTCCTAGAGGCTTTTCGCAGGACTTTCGATGAACCTGGTCGTACCACTTCGACTGCATCAGCTCTGCTCCGCCTGCGCCAAGGTACTCTCACGGTAGCTCAGTATGCTGTTAAATTCCGCACCCTCTCGTCTGAATTATCGTGGAACAATGAGGCCCTGGTTGCTAACTTCTGGGAAGGCCTATCCGGAAGAATCAAGGATGAGCTGGCGGGACGGGACAGACCTACTCTCTTGGAAGAGCTAATATCCTTGGCAACCCGAATTGACCTGCGTTTTCAGGAGCGCTCCATGGAGATCAAGCGGGACAAAAGGTCCTATCACCTGGACTCTAGTTGGTACAAAACAGGTACTTCACCCTCCGCCTCCGAGGCCATGGAGGTGGACCATGTAAGTTTGGCCACCCGCCGCCGGGAGGCACGTCGCAAGGAGGGAAGTTGTTACTACTGCGGTAGTTCTGAACATTTGATTCATTTCTGTCCTAAAAAGTCGGGAAACTCCAGTGCCTAGGTCCGGTAGGAGGGGCCAACCTAGGTAAAGAGCAGTCCTCTCCCTCTTTACACATCTCTGTCACCGTGTCCTATGGAGCAATAAATTCTCCGAACACTGTCTACTGGATTCTGGAGCTGCAGTGAACTTCATCCAGCAGGCGGTTGTGGACCATTACCGCTTACCAGTCCAGCGTCTTCCTGATCCGTTACAGGTGTCCGCCGTGGATGGCAAACCGCTGACCGAGCCGTCCAGTTTCAAACCGAGTTGGTGGAACTCCGGGTAGGTCTAATGCATACTGAACGAATGCGATTTTATGTATATCCTGGTTTATCCCATCCCATGCTTCTAGGTTTACCTTGGCTCCAGATGCATGAACCAGTCCTTAATTGGAAAACTGGAGAAGTTCTGCGTTGGGGAGATACCTGCATGAATCGTTGCTTAACCCGGATTCAACCTGTTTCGCCTCCAGTCCAGCCTGATACCCTGCCAGGGTTGCCTTCCGCCTATTGGTCCTTCTCTGACGTCTTTGGGAAAAAAAGAGGCTGAGAGACTACCTCCACACAGGTCGTATGACTGTCAGATAGAGCTTCTTCCAGGAGCATCACTCCCTCGCGGGAGAGTTTATCCTCTTTCACAGGCAGAGACTCAGGCCATGTCGGACTACATTCAAGAGAATTTGGCTAGAGGATTTATCCGAAAGTCATAGTCACCGGCAGGAGCTGGATTCTTCTTTGTGAAGAAAAAGGACGGATCTTTGCGGCCCTGCATTGACTATCGGGGTCTAAATCAAATCACGGTAAAAAACAGGTATCCATTGCCTCTTATTTCAGAGCTGTTTGATCGTCTCTGAGGGGCCAAGATCTTCACCAAATTGGACCTCAGAGGGGCCTACAACCTGATCCGAATCAGAGAGGGAGACGAATGGAAAACAGCCTTCAACACCCGTGATGGCCACTATGAATACCTGGTAATGCCATTCGGCCTAAGCAATGCACCTGCGTTTTTTCAGGAATTTGTTAATGACATTTTCAGGGACTTGCTCTATACTTGTGTCGTGGTTTACCTGGACGATATTTTGATTTTTTCTGCTGACTTGACGTCACACCGGAGGCAAGTACGCCTGGTCTTACAAAGACTGAGAGAGAACAGGCTCTATGCCAAATATGAGAAATGCCTCTTTGAGCAGTCCTCTTTGCCTTTCCTTGGGTACATTGTATCTTCCACAGGATTAAAGATGGATCCGGAGAAGTTGTCTGCAGTTCTCAACTGGCCTCGTCCGTCTGGGCTAAAAGCCATACAAAGGTTCCTCGGATTCGCCAATTACTACCGGCGGCAATTCATTCCACACTTTTCCACCCGAGTGGCTCCAATCACAGCCTTAACCCTGAAAGGAGTAAACTCTAAGGAATGGTCCTCCGAGGCAGAAGAGGCCTTTGTTTCTCTCAAAAAAGCCTTCGCTTCCACACCCGTTCTCCATCGTCCTAATTCAAGTGAGCAATTTTTTTTTGAAGTTGACGCTTCTTCCATAGGTGCAGGAGCAGTTCTGACCCAGAAGTCGTCTACCGGGCGGATGATCTCGTGTGGTTTTTTTTCCAAGGTTTTTTCTCCTGCAGAAAGGAACTACTCTGTCGGTGATCGCGAACTGTTGGCCATCAAATTGGCTCTGGAGGAATGGAGACATCTTCTTGAAGGAGCTCATCACCAGGTAATCATATTCACCGACCATAAAAACCTTGCCTATCTCCAATCTGCTTTAAGACTGAATCCCCGTCAGGCCCGTTGGGCATTATTTTTTGCCCGTTTCAATTTTGTACTTCATTTCCGTCCAGCTGACAAGAACATCAAGGCAGACGCACTCTCTAGGGCCTTCTTGCCTCCTGAACTGGAGGAGGAACCTCAGCACATTATTGAACCTTCTAGGTTAGTCTCTGTTGCCTCCACTGTCCTGGCCCGGCTTCCTCCTGGGAAGACTTTCGTGTCCGCTTCTGATCGTAGTCGTGTTCTGCGCTGGGGTCATTCTTCTAAGTTGGCTGGCCATGCTGGTCAGAAAAAGACGCAGCAACTCATCTCCCGGTATTACTGGTGGCCTACCATGGTCAAGGATATCCAGGAGTTCGTCGCAGCATGTCCTTCATGTGCTCGTAACAAAACTGTTAAACATCTACCAGCCGGCAGGCTTCTGCCTCTTCCGATTCCGTCCGCTCCCTGGCAGCACATCGCGATGGATTTCATCACGGATCTTCCCATCTCTTCTGGCTGCTCAGTGATATGGGTTGTGGTGGACCGCTTCTCTAAAATGGCTCACTTCGTTCCGCTATCTGGCCTCCCGTCTGCTCCAGAACTGGCCACTCACTTCATCCAGCACATCTTTCGTCTACATGGATTTCCTCTCCACATCGTGTCCGACAGGGGTGTCCAGTTCACCTCTAAGTATTGGAGAGGACTCTGTAAAATGGTAAAAATTGAACTAGATTTTTCTTCTGCATATCATCCCAGTCTAATGGGCAAGTGGAGAGGATCAATCAAATCCTGGCTGGATACCTGCGTCACTTCGTCAACGCTCATCATAATGACTGGGTAGAATTACTGCCCTGGGCGGAATTCTCCTACAACAATCAAGTAAGTGAATCTTCTGGAAAGTCTCCCTTTCAGATTGTGTTTGGACTGCAACCCGGAATTCCTCTTCCTGTCTCGGGATTGTCGGATGTTCCGGCAGTCGATACCTTGTCAAAGAATTTCTCGGACATTTGGAGAGAGACCAGGTCGGCTTTGGAGAAAGCTTCTCAACGTATGAAAACGCATGCGGACAAAAGACGTTTGGAGGCTCCCATCTTTCGTCCAGGAGACAAGGTATGGCTCTCCTCCAAGTACATCCGTCTGAAGTTACCATCGTACAAATTGGGTCCTCGTTTCATTGGTCCCTTTGAAGTTTTGAGACAGATCAACCCGGTCTCTTATAAATGAAATTGCCTAAGTCTCTAAGAGTACCTAACTCCTTTCATGTTTTCCCTCCTCAAACCAGTAGTGTTGAGCTCCTTTTTTAGGACCCGGGTACCACTCCTGATCCGGTCTCTGAGGATGATGTTTTTGAGGTAAAACATATCTTGGCCTCTAAGCGAGTAAGAGGTAGGATCTATTACCTGGTGGACTGGAAGGGTTTTGGTCCTGAGGAGAGGTCTTGGGAGCCTAAAGAGAACATCCAGGCCCCTCTTCTTCTTAAAAGATTTCACGCAGGCTTGAAAAAGAGGGGGAGTAAAGAGGGGGATACTGTTACACATCAACTTACTTTTCAGTTCAGACCCAGTTTTTCATTTAGTTCTTAGTGCATCTTGTGCATATAAGGGTGTGACCGCCCTGCTTCTGAGCTGAAAAATTCATCCTGTCTGGCCTATGCTTTTACTGGTGGGTTCAGTCTCTCTGTCCTTGTTCACATTTGTCACTTGACAGGTGGAAAGGTTTTTAATACAAGAGTTAGGACTTTGTTACACCCGGTCCAGCGCTGCCTCTGCACTCCGTTCTGCTCACTCACCTGTTCCTCGGGCTGTCCCTCTGCGGCGGTCTGTGCGTGGGCTGGGTCCCCTGTCCCATCTGCTCTCCGGCGTCCTGAGTCCTTCTCCACTTCCTGGCACGCTGCTGGCAGGCCTCCAGACAGTCGGCTTAGGACGCGAGGCCGCGCCCACGCCTCTCTTAAAGGGGCAGCGTGCATCTTTGAAATAGCTAATTATCCAATGGCTGCGCACTCAGTACTATAATCTGGTCACTCCACCATTAGGGGAGTGCCGGAGCAACGTGTTCTATCATTGCTACATCGGTTCTGTGCCTGTTCTGTCTGCGCTGCGTCTGCAGTCTCTGTGCTTCGCTGATACTGTTTGTCTCCTCAGATCATTGCTTACCCGTATCTGGCTAATCTGGACAATCTCGGCTATTACTGGCGCAAGTGTCATCCCGTTCCGCCATCAGCCATCCGTACCCGTGGACCGTGACAAGGTCACTGAAGCCAGCCTTCTACCATCGTTCATGGACCAGGACCTTACCCTTCTCCGTCAAGAACTTTCCAGGGACTCTGTAAATACTTGTTACCCTTTTGGTCCCTCTGGGACAGCTGCCACGTGTCCGGGGTCTAACTGGAGGTTGCACTTGTGTCCTCCGGGTATTCCATTCTGGTCCTGTTCGAGGGGCCTTACTACGGGTACCCGGGGCTCACTAGTTACGCCCCCTTCGGAGCCCCCGGACCGCGGTCTCGAGGTTCCACATTAAAAAATAAAAACGAATGTGAACTTCACCACCTCTGCCTCCGCTTCCATTCGTTACAACTGTCCCACAAAGGGTTGCCTTGACGTGGCGGGATGGCTTGTACATTCTTTTGATCAAAATTATGTTTACCAAATACCCTTATTATTATTATTACAACCTCATGCATGTTTTTGTCACGCTGTCTAATGATATGTATACAATGTCAGTAAACTATTAATACAGGAACAACACTCTATACAACAACTAGTATAAGCAACATCAGCATGTAAGTATAGAATAGATTTACCTGACACGATATCTGCTGAACTCAGGGTTAATCTTGAGGACTTGATGAGCTGAAACAGGAAAGAGGTGGACCGGGATCTAACCTGACCCTAAACTGGGGTCCTAACTAATCCCTCACCTTGGGGTACTGATAATGGTTCAGAGGTCCAAGTCTCCAACCTAACCCTGCTCCTATCAGACCCTGAACCCTGTAATCAGTCCTAAGAAGGATCCTGACTACCACCAAAGGGATATGGCTGATCTCAGCTAAAATACACAGATTAGACATATAAGACAGACAGGATAACACTAGCTTGCATACACACTCAAACACCAAAGGAACATAAATGGTCTGGGAAATAAACTCTAACCAAGTTGAGCTTAGAACAACTAAGGAGCTCACAACTAAAGTCTATACAGATTCATTCCTATCTGTGGTCTGCATGAAGGTTTCACTGGCAACTCCCCAAGCAGACAACCAGGAATTTTAAAGGAAACCAATCAACAAATAATCAATTGCAGCCGGGAGAAACTGCACCAGTCCCAGACCGAGCACAGACAGAATTAACTCCCTAGCTGCCAAACACAAAGAAACAGCAGCCTCACTTGTGAGAAGTCAAAATGTGCAACCGCGACGATCTTCGTGGCAATGCACACATGACAGTACCCCCCCCTTCTACGAGGGGCCTCCGGACCCTCAGGGCCAGGCCTGCCCGGTGAGTTCTGTGGAAGGTCCGAACCAAACGATCTGCGTTAACATCAACGCAGGACCCACGTCCTCTCCTCTGGACCATACCCTTCCCAATGCACCAAGTACTGAAGGGACCGGCGATTCAGACGTGAGTCAATGATCTTTGATACTTGAAATTCCAAAGTTACCATTGACCAACACTGGAGGAGGAGGTAGAGGTGACGGTATGACTGGTGCACATACCTTTTAAGTAATGACTTGTGGAACCATTATGAATTTTAAACGTAGAAGGGAGTTCCAGACGAAATGCCACAGGATTAATTATGGAACTGATCCTGTACGGCCCGATGAATCTGGGACCCAGTTTTCCAGGAGGGGACTTTAAGTTTTATATTCCTGGTAGACAACCATACCAGATCGTTCACATTCAGATCTGGACCAGAAACTCTCCTCCTATCAGCATACGTTTGTAACGGTTCCCCATCGCACTCAGATTATTCAATACACCTCTCCACACAGAAGCAATGACGATGAGAACGCTCCTCCTCAGGAACCCCAGAAGGACCCCCCCATTGAAAGTACAAAACTGGGGGTGAAAAACCATATGCCCCAAAAAACGGGGACTTACAGTGGACTCGCTCCGCCTGTTGTTAAGAGCGAACTCTGCCAGAGGCAAGAAAGAAGACCAGTCCTCTTGGTTCTCTGAGACAAAACACCGGAGATATGTCTCTAAGCTCTGATTCAGACGCTCTGTCTGACCATTGGTCTGCGGATGAAAAGCCGAGGAAAATGACAATGCATCCCCCGACGTAAACAAAATGCCCTCCAAAATTTGGACACAAAACTGAGACCCCCTATCTGACACCACATCAGAAGGCAACCCATGAAGTCTAACGATCTCCCTAATGAACACCTGCGCCAGGAGTTTTAGCATTAGGGAGTGCAGGAAGAGCAACGAAATGTGCCATCTTACTGAACCTGTCAACAACCACCAGTATGACAGTATTCCCTGACGACGGAGGAAGGTCCGTAATGAAGTCCATAGATAAATGAGTCCATGGACGCTCCGGAAGTTTCAAGGGTAAAAGGGTCCCAGACGGACGGGTATGAGGGGTTTTAGAGCGAGCACACACCCCACATGACGCGACAAAAGTTATAACATCTTTATTAGCATTAGGCCACCAAAACCGGCGAGAAAGGAGATCTAAAGTAGCCTTACTCCTGGATGTCCTGCTAGAGCAGAATTATGATGTGCCTCAATAATCTTTTGTCTCAACAGATTTGGGACAAACAGTCTCCCTGGAGGTCCTGCAGGGGCGTCCCCCTGAGCCTCTAACACCTCCTCCTCAAGCTCAAAAATACAGCCGACACTACCACCCCCCTCCTGAAGGATAGGACTCGGGTCATCCATTTCCCGGCCCCTGGGAAACTGCAAGACAAGGCATCAGCCTTTACATTCTTAGACCCCGGGCGATAAGTGACGACAAAATTAAACCTGGTAAAAAACAACGACCATCGAGCTTGTCTGGAATTCAGACGCTTAGCGGATTCCAAATACAAAGGTTCTTGTGATCAGTAATAACGGTAACCGGGTGGACTGCCCCCCAAAAAGTTTACGCCATTCTTCAAAAGCCATTTTAATGGCCAAAAGTTCCTATTGCCGATATAAATTCCTTTCGGCGGACGACAATTTCTTAGAAAAGAAAGCGCACGGATGCATTTACCAGGGGACGGACCCTGGACAATATAGCACCCACCCCTACGTCAGAGCATCCACCTCCACAATGAACGGCTGAGATGCATCTGGTTGGATGAGAACGGGTGCCGAAGCAAAACATTTTTCAAAGAGGAAAAGGCTTGGCAAGCTTTGTCCGACCATTTAGAAAAAACGTCCCTTTTCTTGTCATGTCAGTGAGAGGTTTGACGACAGATGAGAAATTACAAATAAATTTCCGGTAGTAGTTAGCAAACCCCAAAAAACGTGCAGAGCCTTAAGATCCCTGGCTGATCCATTCAAGCATGCTCTCACCTTTTCAGGGTCCATACGGAAACCGGAGGCTGACACCAAAAAACCCAAAAACTGAAGTTCCTGTCGGCAAATAAAACTTCTCCAGTTTGGCGTATAGTTTATTGTTCTCGCAAGATCTGCAACACCTGTCTCACATGCTCCTGATGAGACACAAGATCTGGCGAGTAAATTAAAATGTCGTCCAAATATACAACCACAAACAGCCCACAAGGTGACGAAAAATGTATAACAAAATGTTGGAATACTGCTGGTGCAGTAGTCGACCAAAAGGCATGATAGGTTCTCATAATTCCCCCGGCGTGTTAAACGCCGTTTTTTCCCCTCATCCCCCTCTTTTTTATCCAATCAGATTTTACGCCCCCTGAGATCCAATTTTAGAAACCTTTGGCGCCAACAATTGATTGAAGGTAAAGGGAAAAAGAGGGGTGGATAGGATCTCGAACAGTAATCGATTAAGTTCGCGGAAATCCAAGCAAGGGCGTAGGGCCTCCATCTTTCTTCTTCCAAGAAGAAACCCCGCGGCTACTGGGGAAGATAAGGTCAAATGCCCTTTGGCCAGATTTCAGAAATTAATCTTTCATAGCCTGCCTCTCAGGACCAGAAAGATTTTTACAACCTAGCTTTAGGCAATTGATCAGGAAGGAGATTAAAGAGCATCATACACGCGATGAGGACAACCCTGCACCCCCTCCCTCAGAGAAAAACTCCCCAAAATCTCCAAAAAAGGGGCAATGTTTAGGCCCCGACGCACTGATGATGGTTCATGCATTGCTTTTGCAAAAAACTCACCCCATTTGGCTTATTTCTCTGGAAGCCATTTAATCACAGGGTTATGTTTAACCAAAAAGAAAGTCCACACAATGGAGTAGGTAGACCCTCCAAACATAACAAGATAATTTTTTCCCTATGTATTGCCCCTACCCGAAGGTCAATGTTATGAACCTCATGAACAAAGCTACCTTGGCCAGAGGCCGGGTCAAGGGAAAGAATATAGGGATCGGTTGACCAATACATCGATGATACCTTGAGCCGAGCAAATGACGAACGATTACCCGGAACCACTACAAGAAGAAAACAATCTCTCCACTCTCGTACCAACAACCCCCACTGGTTAAAGGAACTGAGAAAACGGGCGGAATGAAATCTTTCCCGGGTTTTGTCGTCCACCACACAACCTGGGATTAACTTTTTCCGGCGACTTTTGGCTCAACAAGGCAGGGATGGACATTCTCCAACAAAATGTCCTCTTTCCCCAGAAAAAATTTCTTTAGTCCTGCGGCGTACCGCCAATCCCCTCCTACGAAATGTGTCCCTCCCAACTGATAGGCTCTCCGAACAGACAAGGGGAAACCTCAACAAAAGGGGGACTTTAGTGGTAGGTGGGAGAAAACAACAGGAGTGGGGTTACCTCCCCCTCTCCCGAAGGTTATCTAGGATAGCTAAGGCCATAGCAGCCTCCGAGAAGGAGGAATCTACTGACCAAAACGTCTTTTAATTTATCAGAAAGCCCATACAAAACTGGCTCCAAGGTGGGTCATTCCACTGAGTATCTGTGGTCTACAAACTAGAAGCAAATTCCTCTGCCGGACGATCTCCCTGCGTTCTTACGAATTTTGTCCAGAAAAAGAGGACCCGATTGGGTCAAATACCAATCCAGGGCATAAAAAATTGATCTACAGACAGTAAGAGCGGGGATCCCGGAGGAAGGGAAAATGCCCAGGATTGGGGTCCCTTTGCAGAAGTGAGATAACAATTCCAACTCTGCTCCTCACTCCCTGTGACGAGGCCGAAGCCGAAAAAACAATTTACATGCCTCCCGGAAGGGAAAAATTTTGTCTCGCCCCCAGGAACTGTCCGGGAGAGCTACTTTAGGTTCAACCGGTTTGCCAGGGGAGACAAAACTTTGGACTTAAGTCCGTCAGCTCCATGGATAATCCCTGCAACTGCAAGCCAGTGGGCTACTATCCTGGTAACTGGAGATAATTTTTTATGGCCATGAAAAGCCGCTGTCTAATATATGATAAATGTCAGTAAACTATTAATACAGGAACAACACTCTATACAACAATAGATAGCAAACGCATGTAAGTATAGATAGATTTGCCTGAACGATTTGCGAACTCGGGGTTTAATCTTGAGACTTGATGAGCTGAAACAGGAAAGAGGTGGACGGTCTAACCTGACCCTAAACTGGGATCCTAATAATCCCTCACCTTGGAGGTTCTGTAATGGTTCAGGGTCCAAGCCCAACCTAAAGGGGGGAGCCCACTAAACAATTCGCTTAACGGGATCGCTAAAAAACGTCACTATTTAGCGATCCCGTTAGGATATTTTCAGTGCGGCAGCTTCCAGCGACGAGCTTCCTTGTGATCTCGTGTGTGGAATCGTTCCGGACCCTTTTCTCGCTGGCGCCCGTGGGTAAGTATCTAATCGCTGTGTGGGCACCTTTTCTTAGCGATTTAGCGGTACTTTTTACCGCTAAAGCGTTAAGAAACGTAACGGCGATAGCGTCGTTAACTATATCGTAAATGTGGCCGCATTTGCATATAGAAACAATCCGCTAGCGATTCATTAGTATGCAACGCTAACGAGATCGCTAGCGGGATAGCTTAGTGTGGCGTACCTTACCCTGTCTCCTATCAGACCCTGACCCGTAATCATCCCTAAGAAGGATCCTGACTACCACCAAAGGGATATGGGCGATCTCAGCTAAATACACAGTAACTATAAGACAGAAGGAAAACAGCTTGCATACACACTCAAAACCAAAAGGAAAAAATGGTCGGGAAATAAACTCTAACCAAGTTGAGCTTAGAACAACTGAGGAGCTCAAATAAAGTTATACAGATTCATTCCTATCTGTGGTCTGCATGAAGGTTTCACTGGCAATCCCCAAGCAGACAACCAGGAATTTAAAGGAAACCCAACAAATAATCAATTGCAGGGGAGAAACTGCACCCGTCCCAGCACCGCCCCAGACAAATTAAAAATCCCTAGCTGCCAAAACCAAAGAAAAGCAGCCAGCTGTGGAAGTCAAAATGTGCAACCCCGCGATCTTCGGGCAATGCACACTGCGTTTTGCAATATTTTTTTTTTTATTTTTGGTATTTTTTCTTGTTTTTTGTTTTCCTGTATAATGGTCATGTTTGATTGCATTTACATTTTGCTACACATCAACTTACTTTTTCGTTCAGACCCAGTTTTTCATTTGTTCTTAGTGCATCTGTGTATAAGGTGTGACCGCCTGCTTCTGGCTGAAAAATCCATCCTGTCTGGCTATCTTTTATGGGGGGGTCAGTCTCTCTGTCCTTCTCACATTTGTCATTGAAGGTGGGGAAAAGGGTTTTTTTCAAGAGTTGAATGTCCCACAAAGGGTTCCTTGAATGGCGGGTCTTGTACTTCTATTGCAAAATTATGTTTACCAAATACCCTTTTATTTTATTACAACCTCATGCTGTTTTGCAATATTTTTTTATTTTATTTTAGGATATTTGTTTCTTGTTTTTTGCTTTCTCTGTAAAGGCATGTTTTGTAGCATTTCATTTTGCATACCTCAATTACTTTTCAGTTCAGACCCGTTTTTTTTACTGTTCCTATCTTGTTGTATGGAACAAGTCCGGTTGGAGAGAAAAAGTAAGTTTTTTGCTGAAGAGGACTTGTGTAGGAAACATTTGAAGATTTTGTGGATTTTACGGCGGAGGCGAATGTCTGAAAGGTTATTCTGGGGGAAGAAGAAAGGATTGCAGGACAACGTCGACGAGCAGTTTTGGATCCACCCCATCAACCCGAGAATGACGCTTGGGTGTTTTTACACTGTAATAAGCTCGAGGAAACCCTCGAAATTTTTTGCGTATCTTCGTTGAAAATGGAGAACTTTATTTGTTGGTGGTGGCGCCTGAGGGTCCGTTGCCACAGAGATGTTGATGACCCAGCGGTGTGCACCTGACTTAGGTAAGGAGGAAGCACCCATTGACTCCAATCACTGCATTCATCATACACTATGCCAGCTGAGGTAGGGGACCCAATGGGATGGTTAGCTCAGGCTGGTTAGACCGGGGTAGCTAGATGGTGGGAGGGTTGAGGCAGCCTTGTGCTGCGTGTTAGATTAAGTTTCAGTTTGAGTCAGGCGCCGATGGGTACTGGGCTGGCCTGCAGCTCCTCTGGTTCACCTCAGGGAGCCGGCTGAAGAAAGCGAAGGGGTCAGGGCAGAGACAGCAAATTGAAGCTTCCCCCATCCTAAAAGAAGGAAGGACCAGGCAAAACTCGGGGAACGGTCCAAGATGGTGGGTTAGTTATCGCACTATAACACCGAGTATAGGGGATCTTCAAGGGCCACTAGCTGCCATATTCTCATCGGGAGGAAGCAGGGATCAAGTAGTCCGGCATCGCGTGTTCGGTCTCCGTGAAGGAGATCAGCGCCCGGACATGGTCGTACCTGTAAACTGAAAGGACCAATCTACCTCGTCCGAGGACTTGTGGTAGGGAGGTGGCAGAGAAGGAGAAGGGTGTAGCATAAGAAGCCGGAAAGGACATAAAGGGAGTTTTGGGAGTGTGACCAATCTATCGAGGTTGCTGGATACTATGGAAGGGACACGTGCCGGCTGGAATTTGGTACAACAGTTTGAGTAATTTTGAAACGCACAAGAACTGTTTCTGCATATTCCCGTCGCACACTCCACTCTGCACATTACCTGCACATTGCTTTACCTTACATCTACCTGCCCTGGAAGGTACAGTTTACCTGTAGAAGACTTTTCTTATGCACAACACCATCCCTTCCAGGGACCTGCACAGCGCGTGGTCACCCTGACCAGGTACCGTGGGCGGCCTCACGAACAATCCCCCCCCCAATTCCCCATCACCCCAATTTCCCCCCCGGGCAACCACGCCCGGGGGCCCCTGCTCAAACCTGGGCGACACCCCCCGGGCCCCGGCCCTAATTTTGGGCCCCCCCCAAACCAACCCCCCCCCCCCCCCCCCCCCCCCCCCAAACCCCCCCCCAAAACCCCCCCCCCCCCCCCCAAACCCCCCCCCCCCTTTCCCCACCCAAAAAAAACCCCCCCCCCCCCCCAACCCCACCCACAACCCCCCCCAAACCCAAAACCTCCCCCCCCCCCCCCCCCCCCCCATCCCAACCCCCCCAAAACCCACAAACCCCCCCCCCCCCCCCCCCCCCCCCCAAAACCCACCCCCCCCCCCCACACCCCCCCCCCCCAACCCCCCACCACCCACAACCCCCCCCCCCAACCCCCCCCCCCCCCCCCCCCACCCCCCCCCCCAAAAACCCCCCCCCCCAACCCCACCACCCCCCCCCCCCCCACCCCAAAGGAGGACCCGCCGCGGGGAAGCCCCGGGGCCCTCCCGCTGCGACCCGCCTGGGGCCCCCTTGGGAGGAACGGCGAAGGCCTTTTAAAGGGTCCGGTGCTTCCAAATTTTTGCCTGAGAATGAACCAGGCCCCATTTGGGGGAAAAAAAACCGCCTGCGCCATTTCGCCACGGGGCGGGAAGGGCCGTGGTTGGGCGTACCCACCAGGGGAAAGATGGACCCGGGAAAGGGACGCAAGAGGCAGGGCACCCGGAGTTTCCCCCACATCCTCCAGGGCGGAAAAAAAGGAAGGCCCGCCTTCTAAAAAATGGGCCCCGATAAAACGTGATAGCCGGGGCGAAGGGAGTGGGGCTTTAAAAGGGGAGTTGGGCCTCTCCCCAGGGGTTACCCCCCTCAAAAGCACCCGGGACAACCCACCTGAGAGGGAGGCCCGAGGGACTGGCCCAACATCGGGAGGAGGTCCGCCAGGATGGAAATAGCTGGCCGGCCTTGAAGTTGCAGCTGGAGCGCAGCGTCCTTCTGTCCTATAGCCCCAGCCCTGAAGTGGAGGCCCCGTTCCTGCGGGGAAGCCGCGGCGGGGCCCTCATCCCCGCTCCTGCATCCGTCGAGTCCGTGAGGAGACCCCCGGGGCCTTGCGGAGGAAGCGCCAGCCCAAGACCCCTTTCCTGCCTGCACCGGATCCCGGCTGCATCGGTCCCAGAGTCAGCTTGCCTGCTGAAGTAGCGCCCCAGGCCTGGCGGGCACCGAGGAGGCAGCAACCCGAAACCGGTGAGCAGCCGTCCGACAGGGGCCCACCTGCAGGTGTGTGGAAAGGGCTACAACCGAGCCAGGGGAAGAATGGAGACGCCGGGAACGGGAAGCGAGCGGCGAGGGACAGAGAGGATCCGTGACTCCGGCAGTGCCAGCAGGAGCAGGACCGGCGGATAGAAAAGTGGGAAGGATAAAGGTCGTAGGGAGCCGCGGCGTAAGGGGGGCAGTCCGAACTTTAAACTAAGAGGCGGTTGGGGCTTCATACAGGAGCCCGGGTTATATTCGAGATCTTGTAAAACCCCGTGATGTAAGGCCCACCTGCCAGAAGGACACCGGGGAGGGCCCCTGTTGTTGGGACCTGGTCCCTACACCCACAGGGGGGTCAAGGGTGGACGCCCTAAACGTTACCCGGTGCCCCCTCCCCCTCCATAGCAGGGAACCCGGTTGTGACCTCATGATCAGGCCTCCCCCCAACCAGGCCTTGCCAGTGCGCCCCCCCCACGCCGCCATTCCCCTGCCTCCCTCAGTGGCGTCCTCACGCCCCAGCCTGGAAATGTGCAAATAGCTGGCCCATCCAGGCACCTCTTAGGCCTCCGGGGTCCGTTCCGTCCGGGCATAGGGTTCCAACCGGAGGGAGACAAGGAGAAGTGGCCCACTCAGACCCACATAGCGGGTCAGACTTAACTGTGAGGCCCCCCGGGCCACCGGTCCAGGTGGGCCTTGGGAGTGGCAGAGTCTGGAGCCCCGGAAGGGTTACCAGGTGGTACCTGGAACGCACCAAACAAAGAATGATGAAAACCGGAAGGGTCACCTGTTATGATTTCGGTAGCTGGGAGGCAGGCAAAAAGGAATACACCAAGCAGTTGGAATCTATGGATTGCAGTACCCTGAAACACCCACAACTAGAGGAGCCGTGGAGGTTCCTACGTTGGGTCCTAGACGCCTGTCACGCCTGAGAAATAATAACCTAAAAGAAATAGGAAAGCTATCTGCCCCGGACGAACCCAAAGATAATAGCAACCCCCCCCCCCCCCCCCCCCCCCCCCAAAATGTGATGGCTTAGACCAAGACGAAATACTGACACAGACAAAAAAATAGTATGAAAACTTGGGGCCCAACTAACAAATGAAAAGGATAGGAAGGGTACTTATGCAATCCCAAAAAAAACCCGAAAGAAACAAACTTACTAATTTCAAAAACACCTGAGATCACACGACCTCTACCACCTAAATTAGTTTGGTGTAAAAAATAAAAACGGGCCCCCACTAAAAAAAAACTGGAAAAAGCAAAAAGTACAAACACAGTGGCTGAACTAAACTGAGGGGCAAAAGCCCCTGAGGGGACCCAGAAGGCCCCCACGAAGTGTAGGACAAAATGCAAAAATCAAGCACAGAAACAAAAGAAGAAAATTTTTATCTGTTAGAAGGAAAATGCAGACACACACAGAGGTAAAGGGAAATGGAATAAGGATTCAGACCAGAACAATTGATCACCGGCAACCGATGGGAAGGTGACTCCCCCCTTTTATAAGACCATCAGTAACACCTGATTCCCAGTCCTCACAATTTCACTGAAAGACCAGTACCGCCCTTTTAACCACCGAGGGGTCTGCCAAACTCATCTCAAACCCATTCCAACAGTACCCCCCTTGAGGGGGGTCACCGAACCCTCATTTGAGCAACCAGGTGGTAGGATGAGTTCTATGATACGCACGGATGAGTCTCCTGCATGGATGTCCGAAGCAAACACCCAAGAATTGCTTCCTGCCATAACCTCTCCATTAACCAAATACTGGAGTTTTCCGTCTAGAAAAACGAGAATTAATATTTTCCAACCACTATCCAGATTGCCCTCAACCAAAACAGGGTCAGGAGGACACAGCAGGAACCACTTGGCTCAACAAACCTCTTCAACAAATTTGAAAACCTTATATCTTAAATGTCCCTGGAAAAGCAAACGAAAAAACAGGTTAAGATCTCCATGATCTTATAAGGTCCAATAACCTAGGGGTTAAATTTAGGAATTACTTTTATTAAATATTTTTTAACAACCAGACCAATCCCACAAAACCTGACCATCAGTCTATCCTTACAAACCCCCTCCTTAAGAGGGGACAACTTCCACTACTTCCCAAATCTGTTTCATATCCCACAACAACAACACCCGGACAGAAAACCTCCTCTTCCCGAAAAAACCAGTGAAACCCAGAATTAAAAAAAATGGAGACATCAAAGTGGCAGAGCTGCCCTTTATTAAAGCAAATCGCCAAAGGCAAAAAAAACCCAGCACCTGATCAGCAGAACAAAGCATCTTAGATAAGTCTCCAAGTCTTTTTTTTCTCTCAGTTTGCCATTGGTCTGAGGATGAAACGCGAGGGAAGAAAGACAATTGAACACCAAGTTTAGAACAAAAGGTCCTCCAAAATCTGGAAAAAACTGGACTCCTCTGTCAGACACAATGTTCTCAGGAATGCCGTGGTTTAAACGAACCACGTGCTGAAGGAAAAAGGCACCAATTCAGAGGAAAGGGGCAACTTAGGCAAGGACAAGATTATTTCTTGGAAAACCTATCACAAATCACCCAATGGGGTCTTTCTGAGAAACAGGAAGGTCGGAAATGAAATCATAGGATATGGGCCCAGGTCTCTTGGAAGGCAATGGCATCAACAAAAAACCCCCAAGCGAGAGCAAGGCTTGGGCGAACAATCCCGAGGACTGCCAAATTCCCCCACACACGAGACAAGGGGGGCCCCCAAAAAGGGCCACTAACCAAAACCTGGTACCAAAAATTCCCCGGGGCCCAGCCCCAAGCGGAAAATAATCTGACATCACACTCTTTTTCCCCCGGGGGACAAACAAAATTTTTCCCAGGGCAGCGCTCGGCCTATCCCCTGACCCCCTCCAGGCAAGTTCAAAAATTTGGGGGAGATGGCGGAAAGAACACCCCTCTTTCAAAATAACGAAGGATCAGTAACTTAGGAGATCCGCAAGGAAAAACCCCCAGAGAGCATCGCCTTAAATTCTTGTGCCAGGAAGAAGGAAACCCCCAAAATTAAAACGTGTGAAAAAAAAAGGCCCCCTGGCCTGTCTAGGATTGAGTCGCTTGGG
>JARQOD010000001.1:168295988-168446042 GCA_033576555.1 Oophaga sylvatica | reverse complement strand
CTGCACATGGTGAAGAAGACTCGCTTGCTTGTCTGAGGGCAGAGAAACCACTGCTCGTACAGTGTCGAACTGCATTCCCAAAAACAGGATTGACTGCGACGGTTCCAGGGACGACTTCTCCCAATTGATCAGCCACCTGAAGTCCTCCAGGAGCTGAAGGGATAAATCGAGAGCCGTCACCGCCTCCTCCTTTGAGGACGCCACAATCAAAAGGTCGTCCAGATAGGGAAGAATCGTAACCCCCTGTCTTCGCAGAATCGCCATGAGAGGAGCCAGAATTTTTGTAAAAACTCTGGGTGCTGAGGCCAGACCGAATGGCAAGGCCACAAACTGGTAATGGTCCTGACCTATGGCAAAACGCAGGAAGCGTTGGTGGGCCCTTCCTATGGGGACATGCAAATAAGCGTCGCGAATGTCGATTGACACCAAAAAATCGTTCTGCGACAAGGCTGCCACAACTGAGCGAAGTGACTCCATGCGGAATTTTCGGGTGCGGACATGTTGATTCAATCTTTTGAGATCCAGAATGGGACGAAATTTGTCCTCCTTTTTGTGGACTACAAAGAGGTTGGAATAAAAACCTCTTCCTTGGTCCTCCGGTGGAACTGGTACCACCACACCTTTCTGTAGAAGGGAATCGACCTCCCGCAGTAGAGCGGCAATTAGCCCGGGCTCTGACGGAATGCGGGATTGGCAAAAACTGTCTGGGGGTCGAGAAAGAAACTCTATGAAGTAGCCTGCCGACACAACCCGCGTCACCCAGGTGTCCGACACGCGGGAAGCCCAAGTCGGCTTGAATTGGAGCAGGCGACCTCCCACTCGAGAGCCCTCGAGTGAGACCCTGGCGTCAGTCGCCTTAGCGGGCTTTTTGTCAGCTTCCCGCTTGTCTTGGCGGAAGCTCTGTTTCCAGGGAGTGCGAGATTTCTGAGCGCTCTTTTTTCCCGAAAAAGAGGGACGACCCAATCCCCAAGAGGGCTGACCAAACCGTCCCCTAGACCGAAAGGACCGCCGACTACCACCGGCACTATGCCTGCCAGACGCAGAGACCACAGCTCTTCGTTGCGGTAAAGCCGTTTCTTTTGCCTTTGCTTTGGCAATCAGCTCAGTGAGGTCAGATCCAAATAGCTGACCACCTTTGTAAGCTAAAGAAAGCAAACCTTGCTTGGAAACCGCGTCTCCGGTCCACTGTCTAAGCCACAGAGCTCTCCTGACTGTGATCGCCGAGGATTGTGCCCTGGACAGCATGGAGGCAGTATCCAAACCTGCATCACTGCCATATCGAGCTGCATCCTCCAATGACTTGAAAAGCCCCTCTACCTCGGATAGTGGGGATCCATCTTGCCACGCCGTCCGTAGACGGTCTAACCAGCTCAAGGAGGCTTTACAAGCACACATGGATCCTAGCACAGCTCTGAATCCATGACCCGCGGCCTCGTAGATGGATTTTGCCGCCATCTCCGTTTTTCTGTCCAGCGGATCCTGCAGACTCGCCTTTCCTTTAACAGGAAGTAATGAGGATTTGCTAAGCTGGGATAAAGGGACATCCACTTCAGGAGAAGGAATCCAATTAGCACTCAACTCTGCAGTACACGGATACAGTGTCTCAAAAAACCGTGTCCCCTGAAAACGTTTATCTGGACACAGGCGTTCCTTCTCCACTGCCTCATTAAGCTCATCCAGAGATGGTAAGGCTGATCGCGACCTATGCGACTCCTGAAACATCCGGGCCGACTTACCAGGACGTCTAGTTACCTCCTCCGGTAACTGTAACGCCTCCCTCATGGCTCCAATAAAAGCCTCTGTACGGCTCAAAAGAGAGGCAGAGTGTCCCTGCCGATCCTCCTTATCCGAATCGGATATCTCACCATCCGAGCTTGGAGGGGAGCCCTCCATATCAGAAATCTCTGAGTCGCTACGCGAGAAAGATGGCACCGGCCTGTGTCGCTTCCTACCATGAGAGGATCTAGCTGACACCCAATAACCTAGAAGGTCAGACAGGCCATCAATAGACCGAGCGAGGGCATCCATCGAGATCGCTAACATATTGCGCTGATTTGGAATACCAAAGTCGCTAAAGAGATCGCTAACCACTTATGCATCGTCAATGAGATCGCCCACCGTGGAAGCTACTAGCGACATAAAAAATGATCACAAAAGAAAAAACGATCGCAAAATTATGCGTCGCTAATGTGATCGTAGCGGGAGCGTTCCGTGTGACAATACCTTGTCCTGCGCTGAGGGGGTCAAGCTTCTGCCCTGACAGGTAGAGGCGACTCACCCAGCTGGCCGTGGTGTAGTGTCTCCTTTCGGTCGGTCGGGGAGAGTGAGGAGCCCGAGGAGGCCGTCAGTAATGGCCGCCGCGCTAGAGGAGAGAAGCCGGAAGGAAAAAGGCAGGATAAAGCGCGCGCTCAGAGCGCTTCCTGCCTATGAAAAAAATGGGAGAGCGCGAAGCCACGCCCCCCGCCGGTTTCAAAAAAAGAGCGCGATTCACTCCGCTCCCATGTCCTGCAGGCATCCACCTGCGGACAAAAGTACACAATCACTACACTGAATACATGTAGCAGCGGCTGCCGCAGCGGCCGCTGAAGCACTCAAACACATTAAAATGTGGAGTACTCACCCAGCTGAGCGCCACAGGGACCCCTCAGAGATTTGTGGCGCTGTGCCCGTAGCTTCCCCCCAGGGCGAGGAACGCAGTGACCCCAGAAGCGCGGTTTGCGTCCCGCCAGGGAAGCAATCCTCATCCCCCAGGGCCGGCAGGGTTCTGCAGGGACCACCTTACAGGGTAATACAGATCCGCCAAGGGAGAGGTGGGAGTCTAGCAGCGCTGAGACCCCTGAGACCTCTAGACCATTGGCGGTCCAAGTCTCTGTCCGACTAAAATAAAAAAAATCTTCTGAGGAGCTGCTTCCAGCAGCGACTATCCTCTGTGAACCTCAAATTTTAGACTGGAGAGCTGGAGTAGGAGGAGCCCTATATAGCTGGAGGGGCCGGTCAACACTTTTTTAATCTGAGGTGTGTTTATCCTATCTGGGCTCCGCCTACCCACTAGTAATGACTGTGTCTCCCTTCCTTCATCTGCAGCTGAAAAATGAATTTAGAAAAATGCACGGTGCCTACAGTGAAACATGGTGGTGGCAGTGTACTTTTGTGGTGTTGCTGGTGTCAGGGAGCTACATTTCAGTGATGGTATCATGAATTCACAGATTTACTGCTCTATAGTGAAAGAGAATTACTCCGTCCACCTTTCCAATGTAATGACTCAAAATACATCTGTTGCATTTCTCATGAAGAAGAGGGTGAAAGTGATTAATTGACCAAGTCGGTCTCCTAGTCTGAACCCAATCGAACATCTATAGTGAATTCTGAAGAGACGAGCGGAGCAGCACTCTCCATCCAGCATCCTATATGAGCCACAGTGTTCCCCAATCACCCTCCTGCGCAGGCGCACTTCGCCTTATTTAATTGTGCACATAAAACAAATCAATTAATGTAATCTGCACTTTATATGAATTCTAATGATATTTGATATCTATTATGATGTTTATCATGATGTTTGTATGTTTCTAACAAATTCCCTGACAATTATGTATTACTATAAATATATAATGTACGAATTTGTATAATGATGTTCAATTTTATCGTCATAATTGATGCACCTTTAATTATGTTGCACATGCAAAAACGACTAGAGAAAGGTTCAAACTATGAACCAAAACGTCACTGCAATAGACTATAAAAAGTCAGCCTTTTTTCCAATTGGCGAGCTACCTCCATTATTGCTTACATTGCACATACATACCTATACAAATACGCGTGCATTTTTGTTTTTTGCACTTTTTATTTTTTTTCCCCAAGAGTCGGAACTTCCCCCCCATCTATATCAACGTACGACAGCTTGTTATTGGTGGGCCAAGTTGTTGTTGTTTTGACATCATCCACTTTAGCATATAAAGTACTGAAACACAGGAAAATAACGTCTATGTGGGATGAAAAAAAAATCCAATTTTCTTTGTAGTTTTCTTTTAGCAGTTGATTGTGCAGTAAAAAACAACACGGCAATATGATTCTCCAGGTCAGTACAATTACAGCGAACCAAAGTTTGATAAAGTGGTTAGGAAAAATTCAGAACTTTGTAAACAGAAAAAAAAGTAGTTTGTATCATCATTTTCTGAGAACTTTAACTTTTTTTCTTCCATTCTCGAAGATGTGAAGGCTTGTTTTTTGTTTGTTTTTTTTTGGTTCTAAGCTGTACCTTTTATCTACACCATTTTTGGTTATATCCAACATTTTAATTGTTACTTAGGGAAGTGAGAAAATGAAAAATGGCAATTGTGGAGTTTTGCATACGGTTCGAATAATTTTATATTTTGATTCATTGGATTTTTTTTTTACATAAAAATAGCAAATATGTATTTTTTTTCATTCTTTTCATCTTTTCAACTGGAGGATTTTTGTCACTAAAGAAAACGAATAGGACTACAAAGAACAGTACATTATGCCACTGAAGAAAACGAATAGGACTACAAAGAACAGTACAAAAACGGGCCTCTGATACTGCGGAAATTTTCCTGTTTTGCGCCTTTTCAATAGAAATCTGCAATAAATTTTGCCCACATTAAGTTACAGTCACACCATAACATAGGAAATATTTTGGTGGAAAAACTCACGCTGTCTGCAGTCCATAAGGGTGGACTCTGGGACTTTGAATCTGAGAGACCCTCCTATTCCAGGCAGTCTCCCTCCAACGCGCAGCATTTCTCTTGCGCCAACACCCTCTACAGTGACCATGTCCAGAACAGTCAGGTTATTTCTGAAAATAATGAAATGGTCACACGATAAACTAAAATCTCACAATCCACGTACTTCATTCTTCAGTAGATTACTAGTACAAGAAAAACATTCCAATCCCTGAGGACACAAACCCTATGTTAGTCGTCCTTGTACTGTAAATGTAATGCTACAGCTTGATGTTTAAAAGCTATATACATTATCACACATATTATATCTTTAATGTCCATTGGTTTCCTACATGCAAAATAAAGCAACTTTCTGAATAGTCGACGCTCATTATTTCGGCTCTTGCGCTGCGCAGCAGGAGATCTGGAGGCTGTAAACTGCTTTAACCTTACTGACGTCACCGCTCGTCTCGCAGAGCGCAGCGCGAGACCCTGGAAGTGGCGGCTGCTCCAGTATATGGAGCTTCCTTCTCTGAACGGAGTTCCATACACTGGATGAAGAAGACTAGGATTGTCGTGAGACCTCCATTTGGACTAAGGCAGACCGTTATGGATTTTTTTTTTTTATAATAAATGGGTGAAAGAGGTAAATTGTCAGGGAGTGATTTTTGCAAATAAACAACTTGTGGGTGTGCATTTCTTTTTACTACGGGGTTAGTAATAGGGGTGTCTAACAAACCTCTCACATTACTAACCCCAGGGCTTGATGTCACAGCCAGCTGCTGACATGAACCCTACCTCTCCCATTACCCCAATTGCCACAGCACCAGGGCAATCGGGAAAAGCAGAGACTACACTCCAGAATTGACAGATCTAATGGATGTGCCATTTTGGGGGCGGCTGAGGGCTTGTCTTGTTAGGCTGAGAAGAGGCCAATATTCATGAACCTTCCCAACCATATTAATATCACCCAGCAGCTGTCTGCTTTGCCTTTGCTGGTTATTAAAAATAGGGGACCACATGTCATTTTTTGAGTCCCTCTTTTTTAATGACCAACTAAAGCAAAACAAACCTGTGATCTGATATTAATAGGCTGGGGAGCTCAAGCCATTTATTTATTTATTTTTGTTAGCTAAATGCATGTACAGTAAACTACACACGTATGACACCAATTATGCATCTCACGGATTGCTATCTATTTTCTAAAACCTAAATATCTGTCACTTCAGTTCTGCATTCTATTTCAGTACGTGTCACATGGATGGTACACACAATGGCACACGGATTGTACACATGGACACTGGCAGAAACAGTACTGGTTTTCCCTGTACCGGAAAAATCAGGATATGTGAAGGAGGCCTAAGAGAGGAGAGAAAACAGGCTGCAGATAGGAGAACACAGGTAAAATAAGTATAGGATAGAAGCTGTGCGTTTATGAGCTTATTGAGACAGCAGAACCTTGTGTACACTCATGCCTCACATCCAGCCAATATTACTGGGAGAAACAATCCTGAAAGAGGAAAATCTGAAACTTGAAGTAGGCTGCACTCTTCTTTCATTTTCAGACCCCACCCCCGATATGATAGTATGCAATAAGTCTGCAGAAGTCAAAATCAGACAGTTACAACCGCTAACCTAAATGACGCAATCTTATTAAAAAAAATACATACCTGATAACTATAAGAGAGATTACTCTTCTGTAGTCTACAGGTGTGAAAACTATACCAACTTGCTGACTTTCCCAGGGCTGTAACTGAAATTCAACCATTTCTTGACTGCAGTCATCTCCTTCCTTAAACTGAAAGTTAAGAAAAAATCTAATGTAATCAACTAGAAAACAGTTCACAAAAAGTATATAAAAATATCACTAATTGCACCAACATTCCCTATGTGTCAGCCATATCAGGGTTGGAGTGAATCTTCTTTGCACCACTGCTCGTTAAGAAAGGCTAACTAAAAATGGCACCCTCTCTGGTGGACCCTGCTATTCATATATGATCATTTATTTACTTGAATGTAACATCACATTTTGCTGTTGCAATGAATGGTCAATAGTTGTTTCTAGATAGCAAGATCCAAACCCATAGCAATCAAAAATACTTTCATGAAATCACTGGAAATGAGGTAGATCTAATACTTCTTGTCAGCTATTATACTATTGAACTGGGGAGTTTCTGGCTCAAATTTATTTTAAACCAATAAGCTGCTATGAATGATAACTTACCTCTTGGTGACATTCCTTATGGAGGCTAAACTCTGCGGTAGTGAAGTCAATGTTCTGATCGTGTACACCATACCTAGAGAAATGGAAAAATATAATAAACATGAAATCTTTGCAATATAAAGAAGAGAAAGCAGTGGGCAGATTTACCATGCCTTTACCATACGACAGCTCTTTTTCATACCATTTGCTCAGAAGGCTCAAAGCAGCTTGTGGATTGGGATAGTGAGAGAGAGGTAGCAGTTGAACCCAAACTGGAAAAGGAGATGGATTCTTCAGCTTTATAGTTTTCACCTAAAACATAAATATGAGTAATTAACTACAAGATCAATAACGGAGCTCTACTTAATGACTATACTAAGTGCATGGACAACTGTTGGACTCAGTTTTGGCTAGATTGGATGTCCATCTAATCTTCTAGACTATCCTGCGTAGTGCTGAACATCAGTTAATGGTTACAGCAGTTAATGAGAGTATCCAAAACTTAGACAACTCCTTCTTAAAAACCATTCCACCTTGTAGAATAAAAATACCATATAGTATCCTCCCATAACAGCATGGTTTCAGCAATGTCAGTGGTCAGCCTGTCAAGGCTCCCGCGACATAATAATGCCACCTGAGTCTTACAGCAAATCAGTGGCCACTAATGAACTGCTGTGCTCTCTATTCTTACAGCCAATCAGCAGCCTTTAGCTGCTGTGCTCTTTATTCCTATAGCCAATCACTAACTACTAATGAGCTGCTGTGCTCTTGATTCCTACAGCCAATCACTAACTACTAAAGAGCTGCTGTGCTCTCGATTCCTACAGCCAATCACTAACTACTAATGTGCTGCTGTGCTCTCGATTCCTATAGCCAATCACTAACTACTAATGAGCTGCTGTGCTCTCGATTCCTACAGCCAATCACTAACTACTACTAACTACTCACACAATCCTTATTGAAAAAATGACTAAGTATGGAATGGACAAGGCAACTGTTAGGTGGATTCATAACTGGCTTAGTGATCGGACCCAAAGAGTGGTTGTAAATGGCTGCACATCCAGTTGGAAGAATGTCTCAAGTGGGGTACCACAAGGCTCTGTTTTGGGCCCTGTATTGTTCAACATCTTTATCAATGATTTAGATGAAGGAATTGAGGGTAAACTGATCAAATTTGCTGATGACACAAAGCTAGGAGGGGCAGCTAATACTAGAGAAGAGAGAGAGAGGATTCAAAAAGATATACATAAACTGGAGCAGTGGGCAGCAACTAACAGAATGGATTTTAACAGGGAAAAATGCAAAGTACTACATCTGGGCAATAAAAATGAAAAAAGCATATACAAAATGGGAGGAATAGGGCTAAGTAACAGCACATGTGAGAAAGACTTGGGTATACTAATTGATCACAGACTTAACATGAGTCAACAGTGTGATGCAGCAGCAAAAAAGGCAAATGCAATTCTAGGATGTATCAACAGAAGCATACAGTCTAGATCACGTGAGGTCATTATTGCCCTCTACTCCTCTTTGGTCAGACCTCATCTGGAATACTGTGTCCAGTTTTGGGCACCACATTTTAAAAAAGACATCAACAAACTGGAGCAAGTTCAAAGGAGAGCCACCAGAATGGTGACCGGTCTGCAAACCATGTCCTATGAGCAACGGTTGCAGGATTTGGGAATGTTTAGCTTGCAAAAAAGAAGACTGAGAGGAGACTTAATAGCTGTCTACAAATATCTCAAGGGCTGTCACATTGTAGAAGGATCATCTTTATTCTCATTTGCACAAGGAAAGACTAGAAGCAATGGGATGAAACTGAATGGGAGGAGACACAGATTAGATATTAGAAAAAACTTTTTTACAGTTAGGGTGATCAATGAGTGGAACAGGCTGCCACAAGAGGTGGTGAGTTCTCCTTCAATGGAAGTCTTCAAACAGAGGCTGGATAGACATCTGTCTGGGATGATTTAGAGAATCCTGCTTTGAGCAGGGGGTTGGACCAGAAGGCCCAGGAGGTCCCTTCCAACTCTACCATTCTATGATTCTATGATTCTGTGATTCTAATGTGCTGCTGTGCTCTCGATTCCTACAGCCAATCACTAACTACTAATGAGCTGCTGTGCTCTCGATTCCTACAGCCAATCACTAACTACTAATGTGCTGCTGTGCTCTCGATTCCTACAGCCAATCACTAACTACTAATAAGCTGCTGTGCTCTCGATTCCTACAGCCAATCACTAACTACTAATTTGCTGCTGTGCTCTCGATTCCTATAGCCAATCACTAACTACTAATGAGCTGCTGTGCTCTCGATTCCTACAGCCAATCACTAACTACTAATGAGCTGCTGTGCTCTCGATTCCTACAGCCAATCACTAACTACTAATGAGCTGCTGTGCTCTCGATTCCTATAGCCAATCACTAGCTCTAATGAGCTGCTGTGATCTCAATTCCTATAGTCAATCACTAGCTCTAATGAGCTGCTGTGCTCGATTCCTACAGCCAAACAGCAGCCACTAATGAGCTGCTGTGCTCTCTGTTCCTACAGCCAATCACTAGCTATTAATGAGCTGCTGTGCTCTTCATTCCTACAGCCAATCAGCAGCCACTAATAAGCTGCTGTGCTCTCTGTTCCTACAGCCAATCACTAGCTATTAATGAGCTGCCATGCTCTCGAGTCCTACAGCCAATCACTAGCTATTAATGAGCTAATGTGCTCTTGATTCCTTGGAACAAACCTTGGATATCTAAAGAAAGTGAGAGCGCAACAGCCCATTAGTGACAACCAGTGTCATGTGAGCCTCAGGAGACCAGACACTGACATCGCTGGCATGGTGCTGGAATGGGTGGGGAGCTTTTATTTAACAAGTGGAAATAGTATTTAAGAAGGGCTTGCCCTAGTTGTGGACATCCCCTTTTATGGGGTCTAATAAGCAGCATCACGCTGTTATATTTCATTCCTTTTTCTTACCCTCGATAGTTCATTGGTTTCACATTTATCTAAAGTGAAGTACTCATAGTTCGGATCAAGAACCAAGACCCTCAAACATACATCCCAGTATAGTGTAATCACAAGTTACCGAGCTGTTGTTTATCGCTGTTGCAGTAAAATTGACCACAAGACCAGGTTCAGCATTTAATTGTGGCAGGAAGACAAGTGGCTGCTCCTCATCCTTCTTCAGTCGTGTAGTGCTAGGATTCTCCAAAGTTTTCTTCCTGAGGACAGTAGAAAAGTTCATATTTACACACAGAACTAGGAACAGAACAACCATCCGACACTCAGGAGCCTATAAACCATACCTATAAGATTCTTTATCTTGCATCTTCTGGTACTTCTCATAGAGTTCAGTTCCTAACTCGTAGTCCATTTTCCAGGCAGACGTGTCCAAGGAGAGACTATGCTGCCAGCGCAAACTCTCCTCTGTTGAATCACAGACAAAACAAGGAATATCAATATGGGAATAAGGAGATTTTTGTGTACTCACCGTAAAATCCTTTTCTCCGAGACGCTCATTGGGAGACACAAACCGTGGGTGTTATGCTGCTGCCACTAGGAGGACACTAAGCAATACATAAGCAAAAAAGATTAACTCCTCCTCCTGCAGTATACACCCTCTGTTGGCTCAACCATGAACCAGTTCGGTGCCAAAGCAGTAGGAGCTCATAACAAATGCAATATGTCAAAACCAAGAAAGAGGCATGAGGCTACTGACCAAACAAGGGTGGGAGCTGTGTCTCCCAATGAGCGTCTCGGAGAAAAGGATTTTACGGTGAGTACACAAAAATCTCCTTTTCTCCATCGCCTCATTGGGAGACACAAACCGTGGGACGTCCTAAAGCAGTCCCTGGGTGGGAAGAAACATCATAACAGATGTAGCCTCATAAGCCAAATGCATAAATGCTTAAAACAGCTTAACGGAAAAAAACTCACAGATGCGCAACAGCTGATTGCAGAATCTGTCTGCCAAGAGCCACATCTGAAGAAACTTGAGCATGTACTTTGTAATGTTTGACAAAAGTGTGCAGACTTGACCATGTCGCAGTCTTGCACACTTGCTGTGCCGAAGCCTGGTGCCGAATGGCCCAGGAGGCCCCCACAGATTGAGTGGAGTGTGCCTTAATCCCAGCCGGGATAGGCTGACCTATGACACGGTACGCCTCTTGGATCGTCAAACGGATCCATCTGGCTAACGTGGCTTTGGAAGTAGGAAAACCCTGCCTGCGTTCTTCCGGAAGCACAAACAGGGCGTTCGATTTACGGAAAGATGCCATTCTTGAGATGTACCTCCGGAGAGCCCTCACCAGATCCAAGGTGTGAAGGGCTTTTTTAGTACGGTGACTCGGCGCCGGGCAGAACGAGGGCAGGACTATATCTTCATTGATATGAAAGGCCGAGACGACCTTGGGTATGAAAGAAGCAGAAGTCCTAAGGACTACCTTGTCCTGGTGAAAAAAGATAAAAGGAGATTTACAAGACAAGGCTGCCAATTCCGATACCCGCCTGATAGAGGTAATTGCAACTAGGAAGACAACCTTCCAGGAAAGAAAGGATAAGGACACTTCTGGTAAAGGCTCGAAAGGGGATTCCTGTAAGGCACTGAGGACCAAATTAAGATCCCAAGGTTCCAAAGGCCTTTTGTAGGGTGGAACGAGATGCGACACTCCTTTGATAAAAGTCTTGACCTGAGACTTATATGCAATCCGACGTTGGAAAAGTACAGATAAGGCGGAAATCTGCCCCTTGAGGGAAGAAAGTGCCAACCCGAGTCCAAACCTGCTTGAAGGAATTCCAGAATGGAAGGAATAGAAAAAAACCAAAGGCGAACAGCCCTTATCTTTACACCAGGAAAAGAATGTTTTCCAAACGCGATGATAAATGCGCATGGAAACCGGCTTCCTGGCATTGATCATTGTAGAGACAACTTTTTGAGAAAAGCCAGCCTGGCTTAAAATCCAGGCTTCAATGGCTATACCGTCAAATTTCCGGGTGGAGAGACCATTCTCCCGAATCTATACCCTGGCGACTGAGAAAGTCGGCCTCCCAATTGTCCACTCCTGGGATGGAAACAGCGGAATGGGCGAGCGGTTTGACTCGGCCCACCTCAATATGTGCGATACCTCGAGCATCGCCCTTCTGCTCCGAGTGCCACGTGGCGTTGCCTGACTGAATCCGGATGGAGCGACCGGCCAGAAGGAGATGGAAATGCCAGAGGGCCAGTTTTATAGCTCTGATCTCCAGGATGTTGATCGGAAGACAAGACTCCGGGGGACACCAACGGCCCTGAGCCGTGTGATGAAGGAACACCGCTCCCCATCCGAGGAGACTGGCATCGGTGGTCACCACCAACCAATGGACGGGCAGAAAAGATTTGCCTTGACTCAATGATGAAAGGTTTGTCCACCATTTCAGCGAACTTCTGACTTTGGGAGAGAGATGAAAGCGACGACCTAAAGACGCTGGGTTCCTGTCCCAGACTGATATTAGCTCCTGTTGAAGAGGTCGGAGATGGAATTGAGCAAACGGTACTGCCTCGATGGAGGCTACCATGTTTCCCAGGACCTGCATGGCAAACCGTAGAGATTGGGAGCGGCTTAGAGATAATAGGAGCACTCCCCGCCTCAGAGAAGCAATCTTCTCTGGAGGGAGAGATACCAAGCCTTGGGAGGTATCCAGAATCATTCCCAGAAAGGAAATCTTTTGTGATGGTATGGGAGAGGACTTGTCCAAATTTACCAGCCAACCCAGGCGAGAGAGGGTGTCGATAGTAATCTCGACATTCTCTGCACAGGCCCGAAAAGTCGGTCCTTTGATGATCAGGTCGTCTACAGTCATGGCCAAAAGTTTTGAGAATGACACAAATATTATATTTTCACATGAACTGCTGCCCTCTGGTTTTTATGTGTGTTTGACAGATGTTTTTATCACAGACAGAAATATAATTGCAAACATATGAGTAACAAAAGCTTATATTGACAGTTAGAATGAGTTGATGCAGCAAGTCAATATTTGCAGTGTTGACCCTTCTTCTTCAGGACCTCTGCAATTCTCCCTGGCATGCTCTCAATTAACTTCTGGACCAAATCCTGACTGATAGCAGTCCATTCTTGCACAATCAATGCTTTCATTTTGTCAGAATTTTTAGGTTTTTGTTTGTCCACCCGTCTCTTGATGATTGACCATAAGTTCTCAATGGGATTAAGATCTGGGGAGTTTCCAGGCCATGGACCCAAAATCTCTATGCTTTGTTCCCTGAGCCATTTAGTTATCACCTTTGCTTTATGGCAAGGTGCTCCATCATGCTGGAAAAGGCACAGTTGATCGCCAAACTGCTCTTGGAGGGTTGGGAGAAGTTGCTCTTGGAGGACATTCTGGTACCATTCTTTATTCATGGCTGTGTTTTTAGGCAAGACTGAGAGAGCCGATTCCTTGGCTGAGAAGCAACCCCACACATGAATGGTTTCAGGATGCTTAACAGTTGGCATGAGACAAGACTGGTGGTAGCGCTCACCTTGTCTTCTCCGAATGAGGCGTATTCCTGATGTCCCAAACAATCGAAAAGGGGATTCATCAGAGAAAATAACTTTACCCCAGTCCTCAGCAGTCCACTGCCTGTACCTTTTGCAGAATATCAGTGTGTCCATGATGTTTTTTCTGGAGAGAAGTGGCTTCTTTGCTGCCCTCCTTGAGACCAGGCCTTGCTCCAAGAGTCTCCGCCTCACAGTGCGTGCAGATGCACTCACACCTGCCTGCTGCCATTCCTGAGCAAGCTCTGCACTGCTGGTAGCCCGATCCCACAGCTGAAACACTTTTAAGAGACGGTCCTGGCGCTTGCTGGTCTTTCTTGGGCGCCCTGGAGCCTTTTTGGCAACAATGGAACCTCTCTCTTTGAAGTTCTTGATGATGCGATAGATTGTTGACTGAGGTGCAATCTTTCTAGCTGCGATACTCTTCCCTGTTAGGCCATTTTTGTGCATTGCAATGATGACTGCACGTGTTTCTTTAGAGATAACCATGGTTAACAGAAGAGAAACAATGATGCCAAGCACCAGCCTCCTTTTAAAGTGTCCAGTGGTGTCATTCTTACTTAATCATGACAGATTGATCTCCAGCCATGTCCTCATCAACACCCACACCTGTGTTAATGGAGCAATCACTGAAAAGAGGTTAGCTGGTCCTTTTAAGGCAGGGCTGCAATGATGTTGAAATGTGTTTTGGGGGATAAAGTTCATTTTCTAGCCAAATATTGACTTTGCAAGTAATTGCTGTTAAGCTGATCACTCTTTATAACATTCTGGAGTATATGCAAATTGCCATTAGAAAAAGTGAAGCAGCTAGACTTTGTAAAAATTAATATTTGTGTTATTCTCAAAACTTTTGGCCATGACTGTAGATACGGAAGGACCACCACATCCCGAGAGTGTAAAATTGACATGACAGCCGCCATGACTTTTGTGAACACTCTGGGGGCGGTTGCGAGACCGAAGGGTAGAGCGACAAATTGAAAATGATCGCCTCCAACTGCAAAACGCAGAAACTTTTGATGGCCTTTGAAAATCAGCATGAGTAGATATGCGTCTTTGATATCGACTGACGCCAGGTATTCCTTTCTTTCTAGAGACGCTACAACAGACCGAAGAGATTCCATTCTGAAATGGCGGACTCTGATGAATTTGTTCAACAGTTTGAGGTCCAGGATAGGATGCAAGGAGCCGTCCTTCTTGGGAACCACAAAAAAAGGTTTGAATAAAACCCTTTGAACCTTTCCTCGTGAGGAAACTGGGACGATGACCCCGCTGGAGCGAAGAATGTTCAAGGCATGAGGAAAAGGAGTTGCGAGAAACATTGGACTTTGGGGGGCGAGACTGGAAGACACGCCTTGGGGGAAGAGACAGGAATTCGATTCTGTAGCGGAGTCTACAAGATCTCGAACCCACCGGTCGTGAACGACCGACCACCAGGCCTCGCGAAAACAGGAGCAGGCGTCCGCCTACCCTGTTTGGCTCCCCCGGGCCCCGCAAGTAGTCATTGTGAAGATGATTTTCGGGAGGAAGAATTCTTGTTTCTTGACTCAGAGAATCTGTTTCTCCAGGGCTGAGAGGTCCTGAATGATGGTTCGAGCCCCTGTTGTTGCAAGACGAACGGGGTGCACGAGACGAGGTGGAAGCCAAGGACCAGTTAAAGGAGCTGCGAAATGGCCAGGAACGACTTTGGTATTGGGGCCGAAAGGACCGGTAAGTTCTGCGCTGTGGAAGAAATTTACTCTTACCACCGGTAGCGTCAGAAATGATCTGATCAAGACGATCTCCAAAGAGATGCCCTGACTGATCAGGTAGCGCAGTCAAGGTCCTCTTTGAAGCAGAGTCTGCGCGCCACTCTCGGAGCCAGAGGGACCTTCGAATGGCAATGGCATTGGCAGCTGTAAGCTCAGCCAATTAGCTGCATCTAAGGACGCATGAACTAAGTAGTCGCCTGCCCGCGTAATCTGATAAGCCAGATTACGTGCTTCAGAGGGGAGAGGAATATCACTAGTAACCTTAACCAGATCTTCAGCCCAGGCCACCATGGCCCTTGCCACTCAAGTGGCCGAGAAAGAAGGAGAGAGCGAAGCTCCAGCCGCCTCAAAGACCAATTTAGCAAGGTTGTCCGCCCGTCTATCAGAGGGATTTTTAATAGATGAACCGTCTGAAAGGGACAGAAGAGTCTTTGAAGCCAAGCGAGATACAGGTGGATCTACTACTGGAGATTCAGTCCACACTTTCGCCACAGATGTCGAAAAAGGCTATCGCGCTTTCAGAGACTTCAGTCCAGAAAAACGTTTGTCTGGTCGATCCCTATGTTCCTGAACAATGTCCGTGAACTCCGGATGGATAGCGAAAAACTTGTGAGGACGCTTGGCTCTCTTGAAAAAGACAGGATGATCCGGGTGAGACCCGGGATCTTCATCTACCTTGAGGGCCTTGTTAACTGCCTCTATGAGAGAGTCCAGGGACTCTTGAAAACCTGGTGAGTTCGGGTCATCACCTATGTCCAACTCATATTCAGAATCATGATCACTGAGATCTCTGAGAGAGGGGGAGCGAGGCCCTAAGCTCGCTGAACCGCTAGACGGATTGGGAGAAGCATTATGGCGGCGTTTTCCAGACGGCCGCTTTGCTGAAGCCGTGGGTCTACCTCTATCTGATGGCCTCTCTCAAGACTGATGGACCCATTTCTGGAAAGGGGATGCCCTGGCTAGAAGAGGAACCACAGAAGAAAACCAAAGCCTTAGTCAGAGAATCCATGGACTGTGCCAGAAAAGCAGGCCACTCGGAAGGACACGGCTCACTGGGATCAGGAATACATAGGGGCTCCTGAACTGTAGTAGGGGGCTCCTGAGCGTCAGGAGCAGAAGGCTCTTGGGCACATGATGCACAGAATTGAGTACCATGCTTTGATCGCAGGGGAGCGTTGCATGAGGCACAGGCGGCATACACCACTGTGTTGTCAGGCCTTTTTGATCCCTTTGATTGGGACATTTTGCACCTGTGAGCCTGCAGCAGGAGAAGGGTTAAGCGCTGTGTAGACCTAGTCGCAGCGTTCTGCAGCGCTGTCCCACTAGAAAGATGGCGCCCGAGATTACAATAGCGCTTCTCGTATGACACGAGAAGCGCAGATGCAGTGGGAGGAGAAAGGGAGGGACCAGGAGGGAATCCCATGCTATCTGAAGCTGGCCAATAGCGTGCGATGTGGGCGGAGTCACGCGGCAAGCCCTCCCCCATTGAGGCCTATCCCGGCCCGAAGCCGGGGACTAAATCTATGGCTGCGGCCTATCCCGGGCCGAAGCCGGGGACTACATTTATGGTTGTTGCCTATCCCGGGCCAAAGCCGGGGACTAAATTTATGGCTGTGGCCGCGGCGCGACGCAGAGGTGGCCGCGGCGCGACGCAGAGGCGGCCACGGCGACAGGCGGCCGCTGCACACAGAAGCGGTCGCGGTGGGCCCAGATATAGGAGCCGCATACCCAGGTAATGCTTGTACTCACTGCGGGGAGAGAGTCCAGAAAAAAAACCGAAAAAGGGGGGGCCTCCGCAGGGACTACGGCAGATGTGGCCGTACTTCCTCAATCCACCGTCCCCTTTGATAGGAGGGTGGAGAGGGATCTTAATCTGCCTCCATAGTGCCACCGCTTTTAGTAGAGGTGGTGAGGGGTATCCATCCATTGTTCCACGCCATATCACATCGCCCACATCGAGGGGTATCTCATGGGGAGAGCGGGCCCATTCAAGGGATCTGTCGCCCCATGGTAGCGTAGAAGGAGGGGTACGTGGAGGCGACACTCCACGTTGCCGCCTGTTGATGGTTTTTGGGAGATCGGGACTTTTCATTAAGCCCCGTCACCCTTCCGTGCGTGAAGAGAGAAAAATAATAAAAAAGGTAAAAAAATGAAAAAAAAAGTGGGGTCTGAGAGCAGACCCTAGTGCCTCCTACAGACACTAAGCAAGAACTGGTTCATGGTTGAGCCAACAGAGGGTGTATACTGCAGGAGGAGGAGTTAATCTTTTTTGCTTATGTATTGCTTAGTGTCCTCCTAGTGGCAGCAGCATAACACCAATGGTTTGTGTCTCCCAATGAGGCGATGGAGAAAAACATGTAAGGTAAAACAGCAAGAATTTAAAAAGAATATGTCACCAGGGTTTTGCCATGTAATATGATAGCAGCATGATGTAGACACAGACACCGATTCCAGCGATGTGTTACTGGAGGCTGCTTTCTGCAGTTTTGAAAAAAAATAAAATAAAATTCGCCATTTTATCAACAGGAGATGATCACTGGAGGACTAGTAAACCTGCTGCCATGTAGTCCTCCATATTATTGAGCACTGTATTTCCTGCTCCCACCTCTGATTGCCAGCTTTCTGTGTACCCTGTGGTGTATATCAGTGGTGTGGGCAGGGCTATACACAGCTCAACAATCAGAGCACAGCAAGCAGCCCAGTTAAGCCCCGTCTCACATAGCGATATCGCTAGCGAGATCGCTGCCGAGTCACTAGTTTTGTGACGCAGCAGCGAGCTCACCAGCGATATCGCTGTGTGTGACATTCAGCGACGATCAGCCCCCCTGCCGGGTATCGCTGATCGTCGCTGAAATGTCTGGACATTTTTTTGATCGCTGGTCTCCCGCTGACAGGCACGCATCGCTGCGTGTGACAGGCGGGAGACCAGCGATCCGCTGGTAACCAAGGTACACAGCGGGTTTCCAGGCGCGGGGCTGTGCCTAGAAACCCGCTGTGTACCTTGGATACCAGCGCCCTGATGCAGGGAGCTGGTAACCAAGGTACACAGCGTGTTTCCAGGCACCGCGCAGCGCCTGGAAACCCGATGTGTACCTTGGTTACCAGCTCCCTGCATCAGGGCGCTGGTATCCAAGGTACACTGCGGGTAACTAGCGATGTTTACCCGCAGTGTCCTTGTGCTGATCGCTGCCTGAGCTGCCTGTTTGGCAGCTCAGCAGCGATAATATAGCGATACACCAGCTATCCTGATCGTTGTCGGGATCGCTGGTGTATCGCTATGTGAGACCCAGCCTTAAGTGACATCACTGGAATCTTGGTCCCTTATGCTGCTCTCAGATGGGGGCAGCAAATACCTGGTGACAGGTTCCCTTTAACATAAATTTTAGAAAACTTAGAGGAAAAAAAAAAACCACCTCAAATAAAACCACAAACCTCCCCTAATGCTTCTGATTTTGATCATGTAAAGCTCCACACCATATTTTATTCGCACAGAAGCCCTGTGGCTAAGTGGTAAGCAGCATAGAAGTAATGGGGTCAAATCTCATCAAGTACAAGATCTTCACAGAGTCGCTCTCACTGAGTCTAGACGGCTTTTCTCTAAGTACTCTGGTATCCTCCTCACTCCAAAACTATAGTAAGGTAACTGGCTTTTTATGTAACTGGCCCTACTGCCACGTGTATTAAGGGTATGCCACACTGAACAATATCGCTAACGGGATCGCTAAAAAATGTCACTATTTAGCGATCCCGTTAGCGATGTTGTTCAGTGCGGCATCTGCCAGCGACGAGCTTCCTGCTGTGATCTCGCTCGTCGCTGGAATCGTTCCGGACCCTATTTTCTCGTCGGCGCTCCCGCTGGGTAAGTATATATCGCTAGTGTGGCACCTTTTCTTAGCGATTTAGCGGTACTTTTGTACCGCTAAAGTCGTTAAGAAGATCGCTAACGGCGATAGCGTCGTTAACTATATCGCTAAATGTGGCCGCACTTAGCGATATAGAAACAATCCCGCTAGCGATCGCATTAGTATGCGTCGTTATCGTGATCGCTAGCGGGATTGTTTAGTGTGGCAGTACCTTTAGACCTATGTGAGCAGATGGAAATTCAATCTCTTATCTAAGTGGATCCGCACAGTTTGCCAATCTCCAGTTTTTACACAGAGATAACCATTTCAGTTCAGACCAGGAGGAGGAGGTGCTGAAACCCTGCAGAAGAGATGACTAATATAATATAACCTAATAGTAAAACAAATATAATTAAAAGTAATATTTACCAGAGGTCAAGTGCCTGATAATAGGGTGAATCCCACATTGGGCCGCACTCATCTGCAGGCTTCCAGTCTGAAATTAAATAGAATACAAAAAAAAAGATGATAAGTACAGAGAACATTTAAAGGTCCTTTATGAATAAAATTACTCATTCTTAAAGGGCTATAAATAGCAAAGTGCTTGTAAGAAAAAAAAAAAAAAGCAACTTTGAAATTTTCCTCACAACTCCTCTCCATTCTCAAGAATGGAGGAATCTGTAATGTTATTATTTACTGCTCATTGCTTAGGTTACCAGCCATCGCTGCAGTCCAATAGTGCCTACAAGGTCCTTGCTATGGAGCTTGCAAGTGCTGCTGCGAGTCTGGCTACACTGTTGAATGTAACCAGCTTCAGTGTCCCTGTCCTCTTCCAATATGCTGCTGGTCTGTTCTATCAATTATCAGGATCCAATCACTCCTGCCAAGCATTAAGTTGGGGGGCTTAACTTCACCTCTCAGTTGGGGAGAGATTAGCAATCAAATATTTTGCACCTAATGAGCTAACATTAGTTAAGTAGAAGTGGGTATTATTAGATCTTTTTCACTGAAGACTAGGGTTGAGCATTACGATACTGCAAATTACGGGTATCGGCCGATATTGGCTGTATCGGAATTCCGATTCCGAGTTCCGATATTTTCGTCATATCGGATACCGGAATCGGGATTGTCACTGTCACTGTCAGTGTCCGTCGGTCGGGTCTGTCAGGAGTCAGCGGCACTTACCTGGCAGAAGATCTCCGGCGGTCACGTCCTGCACTGCTTCATGGCCGCCATCACCTTTCCCGGCGGTCACATGCAGTTTCTCGCGATAACTGCAGTGACTGCTGGGTAATCCCGGCCGTAAAGCAGTCAGTCCGATGACGTCACCGCCGGGGAAGCAGGTAATCAGCTGTGCTGCGTCGGGATGACAGGCTCTGCCTGTCATTGCGATGTAGCAGAGCTGGATCGTCGTGGGACTGTCGTTACTATGGACTGCGTCGGACAGGTGGTATACTGTTGGTTTTTTTTTTTTCTTTTTTTACAGGAGATCGATGGCGTCGCAGGAATGAGTGTATAATAAAATTAATGAAAACTGTGTTGTCTCTTTTATTTCATTAAAAGACTTTTTTCTTGCTTTGTCTTTTTTTTATACATTTAATAACTTTGGGATTAATAATGGATCGGTGTCTTATTGACACCTCTCCATTATTAACCGGGCTTATTGTCACCGTGCAATCAACGGTGACATTAACCCCTTATTACCCCACTTGCCACCGCTACAGGGCAGTGGGAAGAGCCGGGTAAAGTGCCACAATTGGCACATCTTTTGATGCGCCAAATGTGGGGCTGCTGTAGCCTGGTATTATCAGGCTGTTAAGGGCCAAAATCCATGGGCCTTGACAGTCTTTTAATACCAGGCCACAGCAGTCTGCATTTTACTTGGCTGGTTAACAAAAATAGGGGGACTCCTACGCCGTTTTTTTTTCGAGGGGATCCCCTATTTTTGTTAACAGCCAAGCTAAGCAGACTGCTGTGGCCTGGTATTATCAGGCTTGCAAGGTTCATGGATATTGGATCCTTACCAGCCTGAAAAACCAGGCCTCAGCGGTCTGCTTCATCTGGCTGGTTAACAAAAATAGGGGGGACCCCACGCCAATTTTTTTCGAGGGGATCCCCTATTTTTGTTAATCAGCCAAGATATGCAGACTGCTGTGGCCTGGTATTATCAGGCTTGCAAGGTCCATGGATATTGGATCCTTACCAGCCTGAAAAACCAGGCCTCAGCGGTCTGCTTCATCTGGCTGGTTAACAAAAATAGGGGGGACCCCACGCCAATTTTTTTCGAGGGGATCCCCTATTTTTGTTAATCAGCCAAGATATGCAGACTGCTGTGGCCTGGTATTATCAGGCTGGCAAGGTCCATGGATCTTGGCTCCTTAACAGCCTGAAAATCCAGGCCTCAGTGGTCTGCTTCATCTGGCTGGTTAACAAAAATAGGGGGGACCCCACGCCAATTTTTTTCGAGGGGATCCCCTATTTTTGTTAATCAGCCAAGATATGCAGACTGCTGTGGCCTGGTATTATCAGGCTGGCAAGGTCCATGGATCTTGGCTCCTTAACAGCCTGAAAATCCAGGCCTCAGCGGTCTGCTTCATCTGGCTGGTTAACAAAAATAGGGGGGACCCCACGCCATTTTTTTTTCGAAGGGAACCCCTATTTTTGTTAATCAGTTCCCTCTGATGTCACTGATGGTGTCCCTGGCTGACCTGAAGTGAAAGTGGAAAGCAATCAATTAAGCTTTCCACTTCCTCTCCTGTCAGCCAGGAGAGGAACTCATTCATTTGGGGGTTTACTGTGAGGCTGCAGCATTAGCTGCGGTCCCTGCAGTAAACATTAACCCTTTCTGAAGGATTACACCGTGGGACCTGACTGTACATCGGATTGGTAAGAATAATTTTGCTTTATTATTTTATTTTTATTACAGGAAATGGTTTTAGCAGGTAAATAAAATATGGTCAAAAACTGTGTGATTATTTCATTAAACTTCTTTTTTATTAAAGTGTGTGTGTTTGATTTTTCTTTCATACAATAGGATTAATAATTGATAGTTGTCTAATTGACAGCTCTCAATTATTAACCTGGCTTAAAGTGACCTTTCAATTGCAAGGTCATTTTAACCCCTTATTAACCCATTCGCCACCGCTACAGGGCAATGGGAATAGACGGGCAAAGTGCCAGAAAGGGCAAATCTAATTAGAGATTTGCCCTTTCTGGGGTGTCTGGGGGCAGATTTTAGTAGCCGGGGGGGGGGGGCCAAAAATAATGGTCCCTCTCTGGGCTATTATTATCTGCCCCCACTCACTGGCTTTGTCTGTCTGGTTGCGAAAATAGGGCGGGAGCCCACGCATTTTTTTTCAGCAATTTTACACCTCATATATATATACATGTCATTGAGTTTGTGACACATATATATATATATATATATATATTTATAGTTCATACACTTCTACATAGTATAATAGCCGCTAATTCAATTGCCGGCTTTTGTGAAAATGCAGAACCCGACATGAAATGACACTTGGTGTACATAGAGTTAACCATGTCTTTTCATGTAGTTTGATATCTGATTTGCACAAACAATTACATGAGTGTAAGTGTGCAAAATTTCACACCTGTAGGGGTTAATTAAAGGTGTAAATTCGTAGCAAAAAAGTCAGTTTTTTTTACAACGAATTTACACCTTTAATTAACCCCTACAGGTGTGAAATTTTGCACACATAGACTGATGTAATTGTTTGTGCAAATCAGATTGCAAACGACATGAAAAGACATGGTTAACCCTATGTACACCAAGTGTCATTTCATGTCGGGTGCTTCTGTCTTTTCACAGAAGCCGGCTTTACCCGGCAATTGAATCAGAGGATATTTTACTATGTAGAAGTGTATAAACTATAAATATATGTTATATATATATAATATATGTCACAATGACATGTATATATATATATATGTATTTTATGTGTGTATATTTAGTGTTTACAAGGAAATAAAGGTTTTTTTTAGTTGCGATATTTTGTTCCCATAGACTTACATGGGACTTCCGGTATCGGGTATCGCCGATATTTTAATGGTATCGGCGATACCATTCCGATTCCGATACTTTTGGATATCGGAAAGTATCGCTCAACTCTCTGAAGACGTGCACTTCTGCCTCCTGTATGATACTGACCAATCATAAGTAAGCAACAACACAGAAGTGCAAAGGACATGTGATGAGGTCATCACTGGCACATGACCTCTGTCTATAGGTACTTCCAGGAGGAGTGTGCAGCCTAAATTAGCACTCAAGATATATTTACACAGCACAAAAGTTCTGGAAATACTAAGTGGAGTTAACAGCTACACAATTCCTCCATAAAGAAAGTATCTAATAACCCCCACTATCTAATAACCCCCACTTGGACTAAACTAAATTTAAAACATTAGGTGCCAAATATTTGATTGCTAATATATCTGCAAACAAGATGCTTAACCCCTTCACCTTTAAGCCCATCATCCGTTTTTTTTCGCCCTTCTTACAAGAGCCATAACTTTTTTTACATGGCCATATGGGGGATTCTTTTTTTGCAGGACGAGTTGTACTTTTGGGTGACACCATTCATTTTATCATATAGAGTACTGAAAAACAGTAAAAAAAAATTCCAAGTGCAATTCCACAACTGTTTTCTGTGCTTTTTTTTTTTATTTACCATGTTCACAATATAGTAAAATTTACCTGTCAATACGAGTATTCAGATACCAAACCTGTATAATTTTTTTTTGTTTTTAATTTAAGTGGTGAAATAAAATTCGGAAGTTTGTATGAAAAATTTTGTTTGCTTTTATTGTTGTTTTCCAAGGCTAACATTGTTTTAATTTTTTGGGATATGTGGCTGGGTTTTTAATACAATGTTTTTATCGCAATGCTGTATCGGCCAAAAAACCTTATGGCGTTTACTGATTGGTTTAATTTTCAACATGTCAAAAGGGATGGTGATTTGAACTTGTGCTTCTTTTATTTTTTTCAAATGTTTAAAAACTTTTTCTTAAAATTTTTAATGTATTTATAAGTCCCTTTAGGGGTATTCAAGCTGTGGTTATCCATGCATCAAAACTGCTATATATAGCAGAAATCACAATCTCCTATGAACGCCAGCCACAGGCTCGCATACACAGGATGATTGTAATGACAGGCAACTCATCAGCGCCCCACGGCGCGTGTTAAATGCGACTGGCAGAGATTGACAACAGGATTTAACAGATTAATCATTAAAGGCACACAATTAGAGATTGGCGGACACCTGGATGTTCAGGTCCGGAGGGTTCGGCTGAACAGTTACAAAAAGTTCAGGTTCTGGTATCAGAACAGTACCCAGACACATTCACTTGAACGGGGAACCTGAACATCCAGCGTTTGGCACACTGTCATATGCATAACAGCGCAGCAAACACCGCTTCTAATCGGAGATCAAATCATCCCCACTGGACAGAGCCGCAGTTCCCACGTTGTTAAAAAACAGCGTGAGCGCTCAGCTGTGATCGGAGGTATAAAGTTTACCTCCGTTCACTGGTGTCAGCGGATGGGACTACTGCTCCCATCTTACGGTGCTAGCAAGCAACTCACCAAGGTCACTGCAATTCATTGAATTGGCATATCTTTTCCGGGCAGCTACGGGATGGGGGGTGGGGGATATCTATGTCAGCCTGAGAATACCAGCCCCCACCTGTCGGCTTTAGCAAGGCTGGTTGTTAAAAATTGAGTAGGACCCCACACATTTTTTTTTTTATTAATTAAAATCATTTATAAAAGCAGCGTGGGGACCCTTCTATTATTGATAACCAGCCTTGCTGAAGCTGACAGCTGAGGGTTGCATCCCACAGCTGTGAGTTTTGCCTGGCTCGTTATCAAAATTACAGGGGAACCCACGCTTTTTTTTTTTTTTTTTTTTATTTTATTTACAGCGCAGGAGCCAGTAAATGAATACTCCCATCAGCTGCTCCTGCTCTCGTTGTAATTAGCGTCAGCAGGCATCAGATGATGGGAGCAGTAGTCCCCTCCGCTGACACCAGTGACCAGAGAAACTTTATACCTCCGATCACAGCTGAGCATTCACGCTATCTTTTGACAGCGTGGGACCCATGGCTCCCTGACCGGCGGGGAAGATTTCACCGCTGATCAGAAGTGGTGTTTGCCGCGCTGTCATGCACATGACAGAGTGACAAACACCTGGTGCTCGGGCAGCCGAACCCGAACACTAACACGGACTTCCTGGTGAAGTCCGTGCCTGAACAGTAGGTGTTTGGTTCTGACGCCGAACTTTACTGTTAGGGTTCGCCCATCTCTACACACAATGCCTTATTAAATCAGCCGTCATGTGTGGGGAATGATGCATGTGAGTCTGCATCAAAGACAGGTAAATGACACACGATAATATACGTCATATGTCGTGTCTCTTTCTTCAGCTCTGCAGCCACTATTATATATGGAAAAATTGACAAAATTCATTATTATTTTTTTGGGGATTTTTTTTTTTTAAAGAAAAGTTAAGATTTCCAAGGTAGATAAAGCAGTTATTGCAGCATTCTACAATAAAGCAGAAGTCAATAAAAAGTCTGCACAACTAGTAAGCCCGCAGTCTGAACTTGTCCATACAACAGCTTTTGTTTAATACATCTCATTTATGCATGTAAATACAGGAGACAACAGCCTCACCTTATATACAAGCATCGGAATCTCAAATATAACACCCAAGGACGTGCTCAACATTAGGTTGGTCAAAAAATTCAAGGGAGATTCTTTGGCACGGATTTTCATTGTACATATGTCCCAGCAGCCTGGTGGGACTGGCAGCAAGTGAGTGAAGTTAAGTATCTGCACAATGAAAGAGAAAAAAACAGGAGGTTATGTCTCAATGTAAAGGCATTCTACCATAAAGGGGTCGTCAACTACAGGACAACTGCTTATTAAAGGACCAGAGTTAGTATAAATAATAATAATAATAAAAAAAAAAAAATTATACTTGCTTCTCGGATTGGTGACGTTCCTGTGCTCTCAGACCAGTGTCTTGAGCTGGTCTCCTAACTAACAATGTCGCATGACTACTGCAGCCAATCAGCCGCCGCTGATCTGCAACAGGCAAAATGTGAAGGCTGCGGCCGATCTCCAGCTGCTGATTGGAAGGAATTGTCACATGAAATTATTTATGAAAGGAAACTGGTGGGGGGACAGAGCACTGGAAGAGGAGGAGCGGCACCGGTCCAGGAAGTATAGACCATTTTTTTAAACATATGCAACACCCTGGTACTATTACTAATAAGTGTTTCACCAGTATTGGACAAATCCTTCAAGATTATAAAAAAAAAAAAAAGTATGATCAAGCCTGTGGCTTGACCAAAGGAGGGTGCTTTCTAGTAAACACTTCTAGGAGAATGCAAATTTCTGGTAGGTAAGCTCAGTCAGACTTTACTATCCGTATTTGCACTAAATTATCTTAACATGTTCCAAATTAAAGGGAACCTGTCACCTAATTTTTCGCATATAAGGTGCGGCCACCGCCATTAGGGGCTTATCTACAGCATTCTATAATGCTGCAAATAAGCCCCCGATGTAACCTGAAAGAAAAACCAAGTTATATTATACTCACCCAGGGGCGGTCCGGTCCGATGCCCCCATCTTCATGCGATAACGTCCTCTTCCTTGCTTCCTGTTGCGGCTCCGGCACAGGCGTACTGATCTGCCCTGTTGAGGGTAAAGTACTGCAGGGTGCAGGGAAAGGTCAGAGAGGTCCGGCGCCTGCGCACTGCAGTACTCTACTCTGCCCTCAACAGGGCAGAGAATTATGCCTGCGCCGAATGATTAAAAAACGCTGCGCGTGCGTTCGATATGACAGACACCAAAAGGGCGTCTTTTGAAGAACGCATCTGTACACATGTCCTTGTGTACCAATGCATTCCCATAGACAGTAATGCGCTGTTTTGATACATTCATCCGCATGTGCATGACTGCGCATATTTGACAGATTTTTGACGCTTAAAAAAATGCAACATGCTGCATTCGCCGTACACCGCAAAATAACGCATGTGTACGCGTTCGCATGCAAACGCATGTCTCTGCGTACTCCATGTTAAAGAGAGTCCATTCTACCAAGCACTTCAACGCATACAAGCAGTCCCTTGCCAGCTTCAAGTCCACGCTCTCTGCCGCAAAACAAACTTACTTCGCATCTCTCATATCCTCCCTGTCTCACAACCCTAAACAGCTCTTCAACACTTTAAATTCTCTACTCCATCCCACAGCACCTCCTCCCTCTCCTCTCATTTCAGCCGAAGACTTTGCCTCCTTCTTTAAGCAAAAGATTGATACTATCAGAGAAGGCTTTGGCCCGCAGCCCCCAATGCCCCTCAGCCCTGTTCTTCCAAAACCAGCTTCACCACCATGACAGAAGATCAGCTCTCCACTCTCCTGTCAAGATCACACCTCACCACTTGCGCACTTGACCCACTCCCGTCCCACCTCATCCCTAACTTTGCCACAGTCTTCATCCCTACTTCACACACCTCTTCAACCTTTCACTTACAAATGGTGTCTTCCCCTCATCCTTCAAACATGCTTCAATCACACCCATCCTCAAAAAGCCCTCCCTCGACCCATCCTCTGCGTCTAGCTATCGCCCGATATCTCTTCTCCCCTACGCCTCAAAACTACTGGAACAGCATGTATATCTTGAACTGTCCTCCCACCTCTCCTCCTGTCCCCTCTTTGACCGGTTACAATCAGGCTTCCGACCGCATCACTCAACTGAAACTGCCCTAACTAAAGTCACTAACGACCTGCTAACCGCCAAGAGCAAGCGACACTACTCTGTCCTCTTTCTCCTGGACCTGTCTTCTGCCTTCGACACCGTGGACCATTCCCTCCTGCTACAGATTCTCTCATCTCTTGGCATCACAGACTTGGCCCTATCCTGGATCTCATCATACCTAACAGACCAAACATTTAGTGTCTCCCTCTCACACACCACCTCCTCACCTTGCCCCCTGTCTGTCAGTGTTCCTCAAGGCTCAGTCCTAGGACCCCTACTCTTCTCCATCCACACCTTCGGCCTGGGACAGCTCATAGAATCCCACGGCTTGCAGTATCACCTCTACGCCGATGACACGCAGATCTACCTATCTAGACCTGACCTCACCTCCCTACTGACCAAAATCCCACAGTGTCTGTCTGCTATCTCAGCCTTCTTTTCTGCTCGCTTTCTCAAACTAAACATGGACAAAACAGAATTCATCATCTTTGCCCCACCTCATTCTACCCCTCCACCAGACCTATCCATCAATGTCAATGGCTGCTCGCTTTACCCAGTCCCGCATGCTCGGTGCCTTGGGGTGATCATCGACTCTGCCCTCTCTTTCAAACCACATATCCAAGCCCTCGTCACCTCCTGCCGCCTCAAACTCAAAAATATTTCCCGGATCCGCACATTCCTCAACCATGAAACCACAAAAACACTAGTGCACGCCCTTATCATCTCCCGCCTCGACTACTGCAACCTCCTACTGTCTGGCCTCCCCTCTAGCACTCTGGCACCACTCCAGTCCATCCTACACTCTGCTGCCCGACTAATCCACCTGTCTCCCCACTATTCCCCAGCCTCCTCCCTGTGCCAGGCCCTTCACTGGCTTCCTATTGCCCAGAGGCTCCAGTTCAAAACCCTAACCATGACATACAAAGCCATCCACAACCTTTCTCCTCCATACATCTGTGACATGGTCTCCCGCTACCTACCTACACGCAACCTTCGATCCTCTCAAGATCTCCTTCTCGACTCCCCCCTCATCTCTTCTTCCCACAACAGCATACAAGACTTCTCCCGGGCTTCCCCCATACTCTGGAACTCCCTGCCGCAAAACATTAGACTTTCACCAACAACGGAGACCTTCAAGAAAAACTTGAAGACCCACCTGTTCCGACAAGCCTACAACCTGCAGTGATCCTCAGTCTACTGAACCATCGCACGACCAGCTCTACCCTCTCCTAGTATATTCTCACCCATCCCTGCAGACTGTGAGCCCTCGCGGGCAGGGTCCTCTCTCCTTCTGTACTTGTGTGTCCCTTGTCTAGCACATGTTTATTGTACCTGTCTATATTTTCCCTTTTCATATGTAAAGCGCCATGGAATAAATGGCGCTATATAAATGTATAATAATAATAATAATAATATGTAAGCATGACGCATGTGGATGAAGCACTGCGCACACAGACGCAAATGTGAAACCAGCCTTAAAGTTACAAATTTTACCAGTAGAGGTATCTAGTAAAAAAGCGATAAGAAAATGTATTTTCTTCTGAATGCTTGTCCGGCACAGAGCAGAACACACTCTTTCAGAATAAATAACTCTATATCGTAAAACAAGGGCACTGTTCTACATCTTTTGCATTATGGGCATACCAACATCAATTTCCATTTTTCAGATGTTAAAAAAAAAAACAAACAACATTTTCTCCTGCTTGCCATCTGTTTTACATCTCTCTTTTGCTCATAAAAACTGAAGGATGTTGTCTGAACCTTTTTTTTTCTGTCATTACTGCAATAAATTATTTGAAAATGGATGGTCTTCAGGTTTTTTTTTATACATTTTCAGCGAATCCCCATAGACATGAATGGCTGATTCTGATCCGCTATAACAGATAAAAATGGGGTATGCACTGAGTCGCCTGAGCATGCACAGATGAAAAAACTGTAGAATACAAGGTGGTCTACTCCTAGTAGATATTGTAATGACTATAGTTTAATATGATATATATATTTATATTATAGTATAATAGCACTAGCTGCCATAATAACCATCGTACCTTGAAGAGCCCCTGGACTTGTTCAGGCACAAACACATCAGTGAGAATTACAGGAAAGTTCAAGTTGTTTTCCAGCCACAGTGACCACAACCCAGAGGGATTCTGAAGTTGTTGCATGTAAAATGATATTTTTGAAGTATTAAAATTCAGATACCTGAAGAAAGGAAGAAAAATTGAGAATATATTATAGATACTTGCATCAATAAGTAGCGTATTCTCTCATTAACCCCTTTACGGCAATGCCATTTTTTGTTTTTCCTCACCTTATCCCAAATTTTAATTTTTTATTGCATTTAAAAGTCTCTTTTGGGGACTTGAAGCTGCGATAGTCTGATCGCTTGTACTATACATAGCACTGCTATGTACAGTTAAAATCACGATCTCCTATGAATGGCAGCCATGGGCTGGCTTTCATAGGAGGATCATATTTACAGGCATAGGGGCCATCAGCAGACTCTCGGCTGACATGATAACTCACTGGTGCGCTGTCATGACAGCGTCACAGAAGCGCCTGTGGCAGCGCGGAACAACGCACCCCCCCCCCCCACCGTTTCCCCTTTTTCAGAGATTGAGAGCGAGACTTAACAGTAAACATCCACGGATGGAGCTTAGCTCCGCCCACGGCTGTTAGAGGCAAACGTCGACCGATTAAAATCAGCCGTCATGAGCTGGGAAAGATACTTATCCGTACATCATATGTCGGTAAGGGGTTAAAATATACAAATAAACCTGGGTGGTTTTTCGACAGCTCTCTAACACTAGGTCTCTCCAGCTGTTGGAAGCTCTATTGGCACCAGGCGTCTCTTAGTACTTTTAGATTGAAGCAATACGGCCAACACCATATTATGTTTAATAGGATTCTAACTATGCAGTCGGTGCATCTGTCATATCAGACAGTGGCTCACGACTAAGACAGTTGTGGGACAGAGTGGGCAAAGTTCAGTAACAACTATTCCAGAAGATCACACAGTTACATAGCAATTATAGAAACTACATGAACAAAGTGAATAAGGAACAAAGTGAAGGATTTTTTTTCTGTATGATGTATTTAATGTATATTATTAATTTCACAACCTGCTTGATTATATTTCATTATACAGAATAGCTTGAGTCCATTGTTTGTGCTGGTGCTATCATATAGTACCTCACTCATAAAAAGGTTCCCGTGGCGTGAACGTACCCCACTGATATGTTGTAGGAAACGCACAGCGACGGGGGAGGAGTAGCTTCTAGGACGTCAAGTCGTTTTGCATCAGAGGAGTCACACTCGGACTCTCGGAAGGCTGCAGAAAAACAGAAGAAAAAAATTAACTTGAAGATGGCCACCAAACACGTATATCTAATATGTATTCATTATTATCGAATAACATTTTGTTTTAGTAAATAATTGGATTCTCAATAAAATATCAATTCCTGGGGATCTCTCCTTAGAGCTCTACATTGTGGCTTTCCCTCTGCTACCATTAGACATGTATGCATCAATGACAAGTGGGTATTCGAGATTCCCCAGGTTTCAAGCCGACCCCATCATTTTGAAGATACCCTACTAATTACGCCCCTCTATAACATCATACCTCCCCAATAAAGACATAACACCATTGATATTTGGATAATTTTGGCCACAGCAGCCATTTATTTAAACATTTACATAACAATTTAACATACAAATCACCAGGGGAGGACGGTCCTCGAGGCCCCAAATTGTAACTACCTCCGGTCACTGTCCCATGGAGAAACTAGGCCCCAGGTCAAGTCCTGCCTCTAGCCGCTAAGCTCCAGCTCAGAGACACTAATAGGCTCGATCGGCCAATATCCACCAAAATTAGCCACGGAATCCACAATTCCAATTAGTCCACCCAAGGGGGAGTCCAGGACCTCCGAGATCCCCCCTCCAAGCCGCCTTATATTACCACCACCAACTTGAGGACCTCCCCCCGCCACGCTGCCGTGACAACATAATAGCAGGATTACACGTCCTACCTTCTATATAACACTTGAACTTTGCTACCATCCATAAGGGTGGGTGGGTGGGAGTTCGTTTTCTATGCTGTGGGGCACCTAAAATGGTTGCCCCACTAAGATGTCTGCCCCTTTTATACCAGTCCCCCCTTCTTCCCCCTTTTCCCCTCCTACTACCCCACAGCCCTATCACACGCTTCGATTCAAATCACATATACCCCTCCCACCATGACCTTAACCCTCTCCTATGGTCCCTCTCAAACCCTGTCATGGCGTCCTCCCTTTTATGGCCTGTGGCCTCAGTACGGCCTTGCTTAGCGGTGTGTTCTTAGTTGGGATGGAGTCCCACCTGCAACTGACACTGTCCAATCAGGGCTGATAATATCAGGCTAGGTAGGGACACACACCTTTGACAAATAACCTTCAATTTTCTATTGAACCATAAATAGGAGGAATAGCAAAGGACTATCATAACACAGTTATTAGACTAGATGCAACTTCATGGAGATTAGAAGTATTTATTATAACAGACATGTAAGGAAAGCTGAAGGGTCCTCAAAGGGGGTTTTGAATTTTCGGGAAAGTTGTGTCCTCAGGTGTAGTTTGTGATTTCAGCATCTCATACTGTCTACACAGGCAGAGCCACTGAGCTTAGTGATCGGCTGCAGTGCGACGTGATGTCAGCAGAGCAAACAACAACAGATAGCAGGAACAGCAGCGGATACTCAGCGCTGGATACGAATACGGCGAGTAAAGCGCAGTTTGTCTTTTATATACTGAACTGTGCCTGGGGACACAATCAGGAACAAAAACCTTTACAAACTTGTGTCTGACTTAGCGGAATAACAGTACTACAGCTGTTTTGTGTGAACCATATTCAGAGACTGCTCTATCAAAGGAGCCAATCGCTCATGGCTTCTCCTACAAGGCACTTGGGTCTCACTATTCCTAACTTCCCTCCATCCGGCTATCTGCTGCACAACACCCGACTTCTCCCACACAAGCCATCTGCTGCTTACTGACCTCTGAAGTTACGGCCTACAAACTTCTGTTTACTGCTCCAACATCTCCCTCACTAGATGTACACGACAAAACACCCACCTTCCCATGTGGCAGTGAAGCCATCTGCTGCTTTCTGAGCTTTTCATTTTTTTTGCTGAGATTTTGGAACAGAGAATCTTCAAAAACCAAGATTTGATTAGAGAGTTTCTTCTCTGAAGACTCAACAAAAAAAACAATGTGAACACATCCAGTGCAGCCATAGTCCAACCATGCTTTGATAGCATTCTCCAGCTGAACTATTAATAAAATATTTCAGAGCTGTCGAACAGCTCTGAAATATGCAGCCACAGGGACTCAAATATTTTTTGGGCACGCCCAAGACACTTGGTTAGCACACAAGCGTGCTCATATAACACCTTATCCATGACTAACATTAACAGTTGTGCTCAAAAGTTTACATACCCCGGCAGATTTTTTGCTTTCTTGGCCTTTTTCAGAGAATATGAATGATAACACCAAAACTTTTTCTCCACTCATGGTTAGTGGTTGGGTGAAGCCATTTATTGTGAAACTACTGTGTTTTCTCTTTTTAAATCATAATGACAACCCAAAACATCCAAATGACCCTGATCAAAAGTTTACATACCCCATTTCTTAATACCATGTATTGCCCCTCCCCTTAACATCAATGACAGCTTGAAGTCTTTTGTGATAGTTGTGGATGAGGTTCTTTATTTTCTCAGATGGTAAAGCTGCCCACTCTTCTTGGCAAAAAACCTTCAGTTCCTGTAAATTCCTGGGCTGTCTAGCATGAACTGCGCTCTTGAGATCTCCCCATAGTGGCTCAATGATATTGAGGTCAGGAGACTGAGATGGCCACTCCAGAACCTTCACTTTGTTCTGCTGTAGCCAATGACAGGTCGACTTGGCCTTGTGTTGTGGATCGTTGTCATGTTGGAAGTACGTCCCATGCGCAGCTTCGAGGCTGATGATTGAAACTTTGCCTCCAGTATTTGCTGATAACGTGCTTCATTCATCTTTCCTTCAACTTTGACCAAGTTTCCTGTGCCTTGGTAGCTCACACATCCCCAAAACATCAGTGATCCACCTCCGTGCTTTACAATAGGAATGGTGTTCCTGTCATCATAGGCCTTGATAACCTCTCTTCAAATGTAACGTTTATGGTTGTGGCCAAAAAGTTTAATTTTGGCCTCATCATTCCAAATTACCTTGTTCCAGAAGTTTTGAGGCTTGTCTCTGTGCTGTTTTGCGTATTGTAGGAGAGATACTTTGTGGCATTTGTGCAGTAATAGCTTTCTTCTGGCAACTCGACCACACAGCCCATTGTTCTTCAAGTGTCTCCTTATTATGCATCTTGAAACAGCCACATCGCTAGTTTTCAGAAAGACCATTATTTCAGCTGATGTTATTTGTGGGTTTTTCTTTGCATCCCGAACAATTTCCCTGGCAGTTGTGGATGACATTTTTGTTGGTCTACCAGCCTGTGGTTTTGTTTTTACAGAGCCCCTGATTTTCCATTTGTTAATTACTGTTTGAACGCTGCTGTCTGGCATTATCAATTCCTTGGATATCTTTTTGTATGACTGTCCTTGTTTATACAGTTCAACTACCTTTTCCCGTAGATCCATTGACAATTATTTTGCTTTCCCCATGACTCACAATCCAGAAACGTCAGTGGCTGGATGAAAGATGCAAAAGTCTGTCTGGATCCCAGAAACTATTCAGAGTTTATGTACACGCTGATTAGAAGCAAACAGGTCACAGGTGAGGATGTTACCTTTAGTAGCCAATCAAACCCATTTGTGTCAACTTCTGTGCATGTTATCAGGCCAAAATCACCAGGGTATGTTAACTTTTGATCAAGGTTATTTGGATGTTTTGGGTTGTCATTATGATTTTAAAAGAGAAAACACAGTAGTTTGACAAATGGCTTCACCCAACCACTAACCATGAGTGGAGAAAACGTTTTAGCGTTATCATTCATATTCTCTGAAAAATGTCCAAGAAAGCAAAAATTCTGCCAGGGTATGTAAACTTTTGAGCACAACTGTACACATGACGACCATGGGCAAACAATGGGCAATCGGATATTCACAAGCCAAACGGCGATTATTTAATAGCCTATTAAACCAACAAGAATTTTATGCACACAGATTATTACTACAGATAATGATGATCTTAATGTGGTTATAAACAATACAATCACCCTAATAACTATGCTTCTTGATCAATTGTTTTGTCGGTATGTTTACAGACGCTCCTCCAAATGTTCACATTTCACAACTGGTGTAGGAAGCTGCTCGTCTACATTCCTTCTGACATAGCGGAGAACGCATCCACCTCTGTGTGTCAGCACATGATGAAGGCAGCTGACTATCCTGCTCAATTAGCTAGACAGGCAATCCTCTCCATCAAGGGTGGTCAACACACAGGAGGCGTCTTGTTTAGCTATCGAATCAGTCAGACAGCCCCCTACCTTCATACATGTCACCGACATAAAGAGGGGATGAAGGGTCCATGCCCATTTGATTAACGTATGTGGAAGTGAAGCTTCCTGAAACAGCACTGAAATTGAGATGTCGATGTGGCTTTCAGAATAAAAATATATAGGTATGATTTTTTTTTTGCATCTGAAACAACTTCATGGGAATAACTAGCAGCAGGTTTGTAAATCCTCATGATTATCTCAAACAGTGATTTCATCAAAACTACTCTAAGCAGCCTAGTAATTGACACATCACTGGAGTAAGGGTCTCTGTCTCTAAATTATGCTACTCTTAAATTTAGTGCAGAAAACCTAGAAACAGCTTCTCTTTAAATGTTTAATAGGAGATGAAAGTTATCCACACAATATCCAGGGGGAAAAAAGAAATTGCTAACAACTAACATGTAGTTGGCTTACCTGAGCAAACAATGGTTGCAGCCTTTGTAAAATTGATGGAAGAGCTTAACAGCATTACAGGATCAAAACGAACAGATAAATTGTCACCAAGAAAATGGTGAATATCCTACAAAAAAAAAGTAAGTACGGGATATTGAATTCAATCTCATAGTAACTTAACAGCACAATACCCTATAGTGTGCAACAAGAATGAATAAATTGTGACACGTAAATTGCCTCTCCAGAGAGGAAGAGGACTCTAACTCTAATGCCACTTATTGGAAGTAACTATCCTAGAAATACATGCAGCCGCACACTCGGGTCCGAGAGCGGGCGGCAGTGCTGGGTGTTGATGCGAGAAAGTCGTGCGACTTACTCACATCAAACTCGCCAGTGTGACGCCGGCCTTAGACCTAAATTCTGACACAAAGGAAAAGTTTAACTGCAAAGACATAAAAATTTTATTACCACTGTGGTTAAATTTGTGCATCAAAATGAGATTACACTGCCTATTAGGAAGCGCAAAATGAATGTCTTTCTATAAACATAAACTCTCTCTAACACAGGGGTCCCCAACTTTTCTTACCTTGAGAGCCACATTCTGCTCTGAAAGACAATCGCAAGCCTCATTCTCTGAAAAGAAATCGTAAAAGTCCTGTGTGCCTCTTTGTAGGTTGTAATTCCCCAATAAGCCCTTGGAAAGTAATGCTGCAAATACCCCCTTATAAAGTAATGATAAAACGAGTGTCCACATATACAGCAGTAATTGCTTGAGTACCCCGTTCAAATGAAATAATACTAAAAATTATTTAAATTTCCCTTTATAAAGTAATAATCCTCGCAAAGTTCTACTTTAAAAAGTAGTTACTATCTGAGAGTCATTTATACAATAATAAAGCCCCTTCAATGCCCCTCTAGAAATAATACTGTTGAGAGTAGCACTCCTCAGAGCACACAGATGTGAGCCAAACATAATGGGCTGACGGGCCACCTATGGATCACAAGCCACAGGTTGGGGACCCCTGTTCTAACAAAAAAAAAATAAAACTGGAGGATATTCGTTGCTGTATCAAGGGTCCCAACATCTGGTTTATTTTAAGGAATAGAAGAAACAACATCTTGGATTGCTCCATAGCTCATTATCTATATACAGGTAGTACAAAAATACGAATTTTGGTAAGATCTTACCTGTAAAATTCTTTTCAGCAAAGGAAGCAAGGGGGACACTTCATTACTTCTGGGTAGGGCGGAGCCAGATAGTAGGACTAACCTCAGGTTCTAAAAATGGGTGTTGTCCGGCCCCTCCGGCTCTGGCTCCTCCTGCCGTACACTCCAGTTTTGTACGCAAGCTAAGGAGAAATAAATCACCAGCGGAGCGCCATAACCAAACTGACAGGATTCAAAAGAACAAGGTTATGCACATAACATGAATACCACACAGCTCAGGTACCACTCACAAAACCTGACCACTGCGATGAGCTGGCGATGCCGGAAAGAGCCGTAGAGCGCTGACCTCAGCTCAGAAACTCGCTTATCAGAGAGAGCAGCGCTGCATCTGAAACAACACCTTCTGCCTTATGGGAGGGAGAAGTGTCCCCCTTGCTTCCTTTGCTGAAAATAATTTTACAGGTAAGATCTTACCAAAATTCGTATTTCAGCTGCAGATGGAAGCAAGGGGGACACTTCATTACTTCTGGGGTGTCCCAAAGCAGTACAAAAACAAGGGTGGGAAAAAACCTTAAACAGGCAGAAGCCAACACCTTGATACATGCGCAACAGGCGCAACATAAACTTAACTAGAAGTTTTCAAAATACAGCCGCCTGAAGGACTCTGCGTCCTAAGGCCGCATCAGCGGAGGCACTGACGTCCACCTTATAAAACTTTGTAAAGGTGTGAACAGAACGCCAAGTCGCTGCTCGACAGAGCTGGGCTGCCGAAGCCCCTTGATGAAGGGCCCACGAAGAGCCCACAGCTCTCGCGGAATGAGCCCGAATATTAATCGGGCAAGGTTCGTCCATAACACGGTAAGCTTCTAAAATAGCTGACCGGATCCAACGAGCTATAGTATCTTTAGAAGCTCGTTGACCACGACGACGACCTGCTGGAATCACAAAAAGAGAATCCGACTTCCGGAAACTCTGCGTAACTGACAAGTAGAACTTCAATGCCCGCACTAAGTCCAATGAGTGCAAGGCCCGCTCCTTCGCATTCTTTGGTTCTGAACAAAGCGAAGGTAACACAATATCTTGATTGACATGGAATTGAGATACCACTTTAGGGAGAAAATCATGTCGCGTGCGAAGAACAACACGATCCTGAAAAAATTCCAAGAAAGGTGGCGAACATGAAAGAGCCGCCAACTCGGAAACCCGTCTCAAGGAAGTGACCGCCACTAGGAAGGCAACCTTCCAAGAAAGCAAAGAAAGATTAATAGCATCCATAGGCTCGAAAGGAGCACTTTGAAGAGCTTTCAAAACCAGATTAAGCCGCCAAGGCGACACAGGAGTTTTCCTTGGAGGAAACTGACGGGCTGCTCCGCGAAAAAAGGCACATACGTCCCTACGCGAGGCAATAGCTTTACGAAAAAGCACCGACAGGGCAGATACCTGACCCTTCAGGGTACTGATTGCCAAACCCTTATCCAGCCCGTGCTGCAAAAAAACCAACAAGTTGGGTAATGAAAATTTCTTTGGATTCCTGGAAGAACCCAAACACCATGAAAAGAAGGATTCCCAAATCCTGTAGTAAATCCTAGTCGTAGCCGGACTTCTTGACGCTCTCATAGTGGCAATGACCTTTTCTGAAAACCCTTGACGGGTTAAAATCTCGGTCTCAAGAGCCAAGCCGTCAAACGCAGAGACCTCAGGCCCGGATGACACACGGGACCCTGAGTGAGCAAGTCCGGTCGAAGAGGCAGAGGAAAAGGAGGCGCCGCCAGAAGCGACATCAGCGTGGAAAACCACGTCCTTCTCGGCCAATCTGGGGCTATCAGAATAGCCGGAACCCTCTCCAGCCTGACCCGACGTAACACAAGCGGCAGCAAGGATATCGGTGGGAACACATAAACCAGCTGGTATTGGCTCCACGGAACCACCAGCGCATCCACTTCCACCGCGGTCGGATCCCTGTATCTGGACATGAAAGTTGGTAACTTGGCATTGATCCTGGAGGCCATCAAGTCTACTTGAGGAGTCCCCCATCGGGAGCACAGAAGTGCAAAGATTACCGGATGAAGACTCCATTCTCCTGAATCCATCCTCTCTCGGCTGAGAAAGTCTGCCTGGATATTCTGAATCCCTGGTATGTGAATCGCAGAAATGGCCGGCACATGAGCCTCGGCCCATATCAGAATCCGAGATACCTCCGACATGAGTCTGGAGCTCCTCGTCCCGCCTTGATGGTTGATATACGCAACCGCCGTAGCGTTGTCCGTCTGAACACGAAGTGGTAATCCGCTCAAAGGGACCGTCCAATGTTGGAGACAAAGAAAAATTGCCCTCAATTCCAGGATGTTGATCGGTAACACCGATTCTTCCGGTGACCAAACTCCCTGAATCCAGAGATTGTTCTAAACTCCCCCCAGCCCGTCAGGCTGGCATCGGTGGTCAAAACCGACCATGACAGGGGAAGAAAAGATTTTCCCAGGAAAAAACCGTTCCGGACGTAACCACCAGTCCAGAGACTCTCGCACTTTGCGGGAGATTAAAACCCTGCAATCCAGTGTTTCCTGTGCACGATTCCATCTCTTCAAAATGAAGCTTTGAAGCGTTCTGCAATGGAACTGAGCAAACGGAAGAGCTTCCATTGAAGCGACCATTAACCCCAGAAGGCGCATACATCTTCGAAGGGATACTGTCGTTGAGGACTGCACAGTCTGTGCCAGACAATGGATACTGGTTTGCTTGTCCTTTGGCAGAAAAACTACCACTTTCGCTGTGTCGAAAATCATGCCAAAAACAGGATTGACTGAGAAGGCTCCAGGGATGACTTCTCCCAGTTGATCAGCCACCCGAAATCCTCCAGGAGCTGAAGGGATAAATCGCGAGCCGTCACTGCCTCCTCCTTTGAGGATGCCACAATCAGAAGATCGTCCCGATAAGGAAGTATCATGATCCCTTGTCTCCGAAGCATTGCCATAAGAGGTGCCAGCACCTTTGTAAAAACTCGGGGTGCCGAAGCCAACCCGAAAGGGAGGGCCACAAACTGGTAATGGTCCTGACCTATGGCAAAGCGCAGAAAGCGCTGATGAGATCTTCCGATGGGAACGTGTAAATAGGCGTCGCGAATATCTATGGACACCAGAAAATTGTTCTGTGACAGGGCAGTCACCACTGAGCGAAGCGACTCCATGCGGAACTTTTGGGTGTAAACATGCCGATTTAACCTCTTGAGATCCAGAATGGGACGAAACTTTCCCTCCTTTTTGGGGACCACAAAGAGGTTGGAATAAAATCCCCTTCCCCGGTCTTCCGGAGGAACTGACACTACTACACCCTTCTGTAGTAAGGAATCGACTTCCTGCCGCAGAGCGGTCAATAAGTCGGGATCTGACGGAACGCGAGACTGACAGAATCTTTCTGGAGGGCGAGAGAGAAACTCTATGAAATAGCCTGCCGACATTATTCGTGTCACCCAGGAGTCTGAGACGCGGGAGACCCAAACCGCTTGAAACAGGAGCAGGCGCCCCCCCACTCGAGAATCCTCGAGTGAACTTCTGGCGTCAGTCCGTTTTGGCGGGCTTTTTGTCAGATTCCCACTTGTCATTGCGCGGGTATTGTTTCCAAGAAGCGTTAGACTTTTGGGAAGACTTTTTCCCTGAAAAGGTGGGACGACCCGATCCCCAAGAGGAGTGACCGGCTCGCCCCCTGCCATGAAAAAAACGCCGGTTACCGTAGGAGCCGGTCCTGCCAAAAGCAGCCGTAGCTGCCCTACGCTGAGGCAACGCTGACCTCCTTAGCCTTAGCAATCAATTCCGTGAGGTCAGAGCCGAAAAGCTGACCACCTTTGTAAGGCAAAGATAGCAAACCTTGCTTGGAGACCGCATCTCCAGTCCACTGTTTAAGCCACAACGCTCTTCTAACAGTGATTGTAGAAGCCTGAGCTCTGGATATTAGGGAAGCCATATCCAAAAGAGCGTCACAGACATATTGGTCTGATTCTTCTATTAACTTAATGATCTCATCTATTGCCTGTAAAGAGGACCCATCCTGCAGGGATATCCGCAGGCGAGCTGTCCAACTCCATGGAAGCTCTAGAAGCACAATAGGAAGATAAAGCCACTCTAAAGGCCTGACCAGCAGCTTCATAGCCGGCCTTGGCCGCCATCTCTGACTTTTTGTCCAGCGCATCCTGCAAGGTAGCTTTTCCTTTGACGGGAAGCATAGAAGCTTTGTTAAGCTTGGATAAAGAAATATCCACCTCAGGGGACGGAATCCAGCTAGCAAATAGGTCTGCTGGACAAGGATACAAGGTTTCAAACAACCTTGTCCCCTGAAGACGCTTGTCTGGACAAACGCGTTCCTTTTCTACTTTCTTAGAAAACTCACTCATAGCTGGCATCGCTAAACGGGATCTTTGCGACCCATGGTACCATCTGGGAATACCTTCATCATCATTCATGTCCTCAGGTACTTGCAGTACCTCTCGTATGGCTCTGACAAAAGCATCTATAAGGCCCGACAAGGAAGCAGAGTGCTCCTGAAAATCCTCTCTGCCCGAATCAGAACATTCTCCCTCAGAAACTGAAGGAGAACTCCCCCTTGCAGACAAATCTGAGTCACTTAGTGGGGAGGGCATAGCAATCCTGGGACGCTTTTTGCTATGAGAAGGTCTAGAGGATACCCACTGACCCAAAAGGTCAGAAAGCCCACTAATAGCAGTAGTGAGCATATCAAACTTGGCATCATAGCGACCTCCAATAGTGGCGCTAGAAGGTGCAGAGGATTCTATCGTGTCAGAAACGCGGGGCTGGTCCTGGAGAGGACGAGGAAGACGATCAGCCTCCTGACTCAAATCTGACATGCCGGTTATTCAGATGGTAATAGTGATGAGAAATAACCAGAGCAGTGTGGTCTCACACAGTAGCAAAACGCTGAAGGGTTAACTTCTTTAAAAGCAAAAGAATACCCCAGCAGTGAAAAACGGCGCCCCCCCCCCCCGCTGCAGACAGCTCACAGACCGTTACTGAGGGATACAATGTCCCAATGATCAGAAAACTGCAGCGCTGCGCTAGAGAGCGCAAACAGCAAAAACAAATGCTGCGGGAGGCTAAAGGGTTAAGCTGCTACCTAAGCGATAGCAGCGACTCACCCGGCTGGCTTGGTGTTGTCTCAAATGCCTGTGTACAGAAACGGAGGAGAGGAGACCAGGAGAGCTGTAATGGCTGCCGCAGAGAGCAGGAAGAGAAGGAGCCAGTCACTTCCTGTAATCAGAAAGCCGGGGAAGCCCGAAGCCACGCCCCCTCTCTGCTCAGTCAAAAAAGTGCGGGAGATCTTATGCACTCCTCTCCCTGTACACTGTAACGGCGCTGCAGCGCCGAAAACACACAGCACATATTAAATAAAAAATCGCTCTCTTCTTTTTTTTTTTTTTAAAAAATGCCCAATCATGAGAAAATAGTGGGAAACACCAATAACAGTCAGCGCTGTCACCGCAGACGCTGTAATCACTCGCACATATCAAAATATAATGCAGATTACTCACCAGCCAAAAACGCCACAGGGACCCTCCACGGATATGTGACGCTGTGCCCATTGCTTCCCCATGAGAACAAGGAACGCAGTGACCCAGAACGTGGTGTGCGTCCTGTCAGGGATAGCTACCTCTTCCCCCGGGCCGGCAAGAAAATGTAATGACCACCATTTAGGGAATACATATTGCCAGGGGAGAGGATGGGGTCCAGCAGCGCCGGTACCCCTGATCCTCTAGACATAAAGTCCAGGACCCTGTCCGAGTAAAATAATAAACTCTTCTGAGGTGATTTCTGAGGAGCTGCATTAGCAGCCGTCCTTCCTACTTGGACCTCAAGTCGAAACTGGAGTGTACGGCAGGAGGAGCCAGAGCCGGAGGGGCCGGACAACACCCATTTTTAGAACCTGAGGTTAGTCCTACTATCTGGCTCCGCCCTACCCAGAAGTAATGAAGTGTCCCCCTTGCTTCCATCTGCAGCTGAAACAAAGGTCCCGATTCATCAAAACAATTTTGCCAGAATTCTGGATTAAATTGTTTAGAAAAGTGACAAAGTTTTGGTACAAATCAGAGTTGCACAAAAATGTTCCGACTTTTGTTGTTTTCATCCAGCTTCTCCAAAATGGTGCAGCTGAGAAACGGCGGGAGTGTGACACCACAGTTCATTTAATTCATGATGAGTTGTGGCGTTCCCTTACACCAGAACTTCAGTTAGGGACCGAAGTAAGATTTCCCGCGTGGTGCACGTCACTTGTCAGACGCTCTAGATTCATGAAGTGGAATGCAACTATTCATAAATCAGTAGCGTCTGACACCACCACTGACTCAAACTCCTCGATTTCCCCGACTCCGACCCCCCAAGCACTGGTCACTACTGAGCATGTGCATAAAGTGCAGCACAGAACTCATCTCAGCTAAAAGCCCAGATCCTTAGATCAGGAACAGAACTGACATTTATAGGACATTTCAAAACTTTCCCAAATTATTATGAAAACATTTACATCCTGCACTGACCTACTGAAAAAATTTATTATATATATTACGAGTCTATCCATTTTATACAGACTCCAACTCCACCAAAATGGACACCGAATAAAATATATATATATATATATATATATTATCTAGACCTCCCTTGCATACACAGAACTAAGGGTATACAGTGCAGAATGTGAGTATTTGATGCTTGGTGATTTAGTAAGTTTTAACAAGTACTTATTTTCTCCATTGTGCAGGTATGTATATACATATCTATATAGAGATTTTTTATATATCTATAGATATATATATATATACAGGTCCTTCTCAAAAAATTAGCATATAGTGCAAAATTTCATTATTTTCCATAATGTAATGATTACAATTAAACTTTCATATATTTTAGATTCATTTCACACCAACTGAAATTTGTCAGGTCTTTTATTGTTTTAATACTGATGATTTTGGCATACAACTCCTGATAACCCAAAAAACCTGTCTCAAAAAATTAACATATTTCAACCGTCCAATAAAATATAAGTGTTTTTTAAAAACAAACAAAAAAAACCCATCAAATAATAAAGTTCAGTTATGCACTCAATACTTGGTCTGGAATCCTTTTGCAGAAATGACTGCTTCAATGCGGCGTGGCATGGAGGCAATCAGCCTGTGACACTGCTGAGGTGTTATGGAGGCCCAGGATGCTTCGATAGCGGCCTTAAGCTCATCCAGAGTGTTGGGTCTTGCGTCTCTCAACTTTCTCTTCACAATATCCCACAGATTCTCTATGGGGTTCAGGTCAGGAGAGTTGGCAGGCCAATTGAGCACAGTAATACCATGGTCAGTAAACCATTTACCAGTGGTTTTGGCGCTGTGAGCAGGTGCCAGGTCGTGCTGAAAAATGAAATCTTCATCTCCATAAAGCATTTCAGCCGATGGAAGCATGAAGTGCTCCAAATCTCCTGATAGCTAGCTGCATTGACCCTGCCCTTGATGAAACACAGTGGACCAACACCAGCAGCTGACATGGCACCCCACACCATCACTGACTGTGGGTACTTGACACTGGACTTCAGGCATTTTGGCATTTCCTTCTCCCCAGTCTTCCTCCAGACTCTGGCACCTTGATTTCCGAATGACATGCAAAATTTGCTTTCATCAGAAAAAAGCACTTGGGACCACTTAGCAACAGTCCAGTGCTGCTTCTCTGTAGCCCAGGTCAGGCGCTTCTGCCGCTGTTTATGGTTCAAAAGTGGCTTTACCTGGGGAATGCGGCACCTGTAGCCCATTTCCTGCACACGCCTGTGCACGGTGGCTCTGGATGTTTCTACACCAGACTCAGTCCACTGCTTCCTCAGGTCCCCCAAGGTCTGGAATCGGTCCTTCTCCACAATCTTCCTCAGGGTCCGGTCACCTCTTCTCGTTGTACAGCGTTTTCTGCCACATTGTTTCCTTCCAACAGATTTCCCATTGAGGTGCCTTGATACAGCACTCTGGGAACAGCCTATTTGTTGAGAAATTTCTTTCTGGGTCTTACCCTCTTGCTTGAGGGTGTCACTGCTGGCCTTCTTGACATCAGTCAGGTCGCTAGTCTTACCCATGATGGGGGTTTTGAGTAATGAACCAGGCAGGGAGTTTTTAAAAGCCTCAGGAATCTTTTGCATGTGTTTAGAGTTAATTAGTTGATTCAGAAGATTAGGGTAATAGGTCGTTTAGAGAACCTTTTCTTGATATGCTAATTTTTTGAGACAGGTTTTTTGGGTTATCAGGAGTTGTATGCCAAAATCATCAGTATTAAAACAATAAAAGACCTGACAAATTTCAGTTGGTGTGTAATGAATCTAAAATATATGAAAGTTTAATTGTAATCATTACATTATGGAAAGTAATGAAATTTAGCACTATATGCTAATTTTTTGAGAAGGACCTGGTATATATATATATATATATATATAACACACACACACATAGATACATACGAACGCACTAACATACACACACGTACAGTACAGCCCAAAAGTTTGGACACAACTCTCATTCAAAGATTCTTCTGTATTTTCATGACTATGAAAATTGTAGAATCACACTGAAGGCATCAAAACTATGAATTAACACATGTGGAATTATACATTACACTTTACAAAAAAGTGTGAAACAACTGAAAACATGTCTTATATTCTAGGTTCTTCAAAGTAGCCACCTTTTGCTTTGATTACTGCTTTGCACGCAGAAAAGGTGAATGGATGGACTCTACATGCCTGGTTCCCACCGTGAAGCATGGAGGAGGTGGTGTGATGGTGTGGGGGTGTTTTGCTGGTGACACTGTTGGGGATTATTCAAAATTGAAGCGGCGAGCGGTCCAGCTCACCCCAAACCATCTCGATTGGGTTCAGGTCTGGTGACTGTGGAGGCCAGGTCATCTGGCGTAGCACCCCAATACTCTCCTTCTTGGTCAAATAGCCCTTACACAGTCTGGAGGTGTGTTTGAGGTCATTGCCCTGTTCAAAAATAAATGATGGTCCAACTAAACGCAAACCGGATGGAATAGCATGCTGCTGCAAGATGCTGTGGTAGCCATACTGCTTCAGTATGCCTTCAATTTTGAATAAATCTCCAACAGTGTCACCAGCAAAGCACCCCCACACCATCACACCACCTCCTCCATGCTTCACGGTGGGAACCAGGCATGTAGAGTCCATCCGTTCACCTTTTCTGCGTGCAAAGCAGTAATCAAAGCAAAAGGTGGCTACTTTGAAGAACCTAGAATATAAGACATATTTTCAGTTGTTTCACACTTTTTTGTAAAGTGTAATGTATAATTCCACATGTGTTAATTCATAGTTTTGATGCCTTCAGTGTGATTCTACAATTTTCAGTCATGAAAATACAGAAAAATCGTTGAATGAGAAGGTGTGTCCAAACTTTTGGTCTGTACTGTATACACAGTGGAGAAAATGAGTGCTTCTTAAAACCTGCTAAATCGGCAAAGTCATGATATTTGTTGAGCAAGACATTAACCAAATGCTAGCATGCAATTACCTGCATATGGACCAGTCCATTGCCAGAATTCAATATGTACATAATCATTGAATTATCTATGGGGGGAAAAAAAAGTGAAAATTCATATAATACTTGAGCCTAAAAGAAATTACCATTTTGTCTTCTACCCTGCTGAAAGGCATACATTAAATATGTGCAAAATATACATACAAAACAGCCAGAAAAAGCTATATTACCTGCTTGCAACGACTTACTAAAGTGTCTGGATGATCCGCATATAACGCTGCCATGCCATTTTAGAATATTATTACAGAGGCAGATCGTGCAGCTGCAGGAACCGACTGCCAAAGACAACCAACCTCCCAAAGAGAAGGCAGAGATGGTTTATTATTGTGCGTGCAGAGGCTGCGGGACCATAGCAGACCCGGATCAGCTCAGCGGATCAAGCAAGAAGTTGAAATTCTCTTGCAACTGGAGTATGTCATCATGAATTACAAGAGAAATCAGCAATAAAAAAAAGGAAAAAGAAAACTACTACAAATCATGAACAGTTGTGTTTAGCCCTGATCCAGGAGAAAAAAAAAGACACATGACAAACACAAAAGTAAAACTATGAAAAATAGACACACAACCTTTTTATTTTCATTTACAGTTCTAACATTGGCAAAAAGAAATGGTACAGAAAAATGATACAAATTAGGCCCAATACATCATGAAAAAAGTAAAAATTGTTTTGAACTTGAATTTTTTTGATTTTTAACTTTGAAAACTGCATGTATGGAGAAAAAAAAACATAAAAAATGTGAACAGGGAAAAATGGACCAGTCTTATACCAATTAATGAATACCCAGGTGCAAGCTGTAATACAAATATACATATATCCCACTGCTGCTACTTATGTAGGAACGTGGTTCTTTGCACACATTTGATTTCCTCCAATTATGCAGGTTTATACATAATTTGATCACGCATGTTCACAGAACCTCACGCTTATGTATGCAGAAATACTCAGACTCAAGTATACAGAATGCTGTTACATAATGTTCGTATACACACACAATAATTATTTTATGGCTCCACTTTGTCTTACCAATGTCTTCATTTCGCTCAGTTGTTACAAAGATCATAAAAATATTCTCCAGTATGTATTTCCTGAGGGTCTCCAGGTCATGTTGGCTGCCATCCAGCCTGACAGCAAAGTAGACCTGCAGCAGCAGAGGGGGCCCGGACAGAAAGCAGCTCTGCAAACCAGGGGATCAAAGGCAATGTGTTTAGATCACTAGTAACAATCACCTGAATACTGCCCAGAAGACAGACAGTCACCCCAAGACAAGTGTCACGTACCCTGCACGGCTGTCGCTGCTTGAAAGAGATGCTGCACTTCAGACGAACCTGCCATACACTGGAGTTTATAGCTTCTGCCTGCAGAAAATGCACAATACGCTGAATTATTTAGCGATAAGGTAATAAAACAGAAAACTCGTACGCTGACTCAGCACCCTCCATTATGCTACATATGCTGTGAGAAGAGGAAGGCGTGAATGGCAGCACAATAAGGGTAAATGCAGGTCACCACTTCATGTCCCACAAGGAAACTCTATAAATCTGTCCGGACAGAAGAGAAGCATTACAAAATAAATAAAATATATAAATATATATTTTTTTAATGCTTCTCATCTGTATATATATCTTTAAGCCATCGGCTCTATTATAACTGTCGGTGTTTCATCATGTTTGATAGCATTATTCTTCACTGAACCTCAACTGACCACACAGTGACATGAGGCTTGGGGTCCACCATACACCTTAGATTAGACCCGATGACCATCAAATAATTACACATGGCCTGAGCCATGCAATCAAGTGAATCACAAAGTCGGGTGTCAGGAAAGAGAACTGCTGGCAGAACAAGCGTTCAGCGGACTAATCTAAGGCACCCTACGTCTTGTGCAAGACCTAAAAGCAATAAGGAACCATGCAATTATTTAACATTGCAATGATTTAATGAGCCCGACATTTTTTTTTTTCTTGAAACACCCCCAAAAATTTGGACTTTTTTGTAATAAAAAAACAAACTATTTTTAATCCAACTTTAATTTTTGCATGATTAGAACTAATGTACAAAATAAAACCATAAGCCCTTCCCTACAAACACTAATTTATTGATTACTGCATAAAAATAGCTACTCTGATTATACAAAAAAGTCCATAAATATTATTGTAGGCACTTCATCAACTAGATATAACAAAATTCGAACCAAATAACGGGTCGAATACAGAGGAGATCCATGATAAAAATATATTTTTATTTAAACAATTAAAATCCAATTTTAAAATAAGCAGAGATGTGACAACAGGGGACGCACAGAGGTGGCACTCAAAGTAAATAGGATGGAATATGCATGACTTGATAAATATGGTGTTATATTAAATTCCAATTCCTTAGGGAGCAGCAAATTATTTAAATGATATAGATAATGTACAAAAGATAAATGAACACTAGAGTGTTATTTTTTCGTATTTTTAGTAACTTAAGGTACTGCCACACTAAGCAATCCCGCTAGCGATCTCGTTAGCGTTGCATACTAATGAGATCGCTAGCGGGATTGTTTCTATATCGCTAAATGCTGCCGCATTTAGCGATATAGTTAACGACGCTATCGCCGTTAGCGATCTTCTTAACGACTTTAGCGGTACAAAAGTACCGCTAAATCGCTAAGAAAGGTGCCACACAGCGATTAGATACTTACCCAGCGGGAGCGCCAGCGATGAAATAGGGTCCGGAACGATTCCAGCGACGAGCGAGATCACAGCAGGAAGCTCGTCGCTGGAAGCTGCCGCACTGAACAATATCGCTAACGGGATCGCTAAATAGTGACGTTTTTTAGCGATCCCGTTAGCGATATTGTTTAGTGTGGCATACCCTTTAGGCCAGGGTTCCCCAACTCCAGTCTTCAAGGCCCACCAATAGGTCATGTTTTCAGGATTTCCTCTGTTTTGCACAGGTGATGCAATTATCACCTGGGCAACACAAAGAAAATCCTGAAAACATGACCTGTTGGTGGGCCTTGAGGACTGGAGTTGGGGAACCCTGACTTAGGCAATAAAGGTCTTAAAAATGGTGGTGTATTATAAGTATTAGGATAGGATTAGAGCGCCCAGAAAAAGCTGGCGGCGAAACGCGCGTCGGGGTGAGGGGACGCCGCGGTGACCTCCATTAGCAAAACTTCCATAGCCTCTCTACATTTAGATAACGAAACAGCACAAAGTACTTTACTACTGGTAATATTACCCTGTTTCTGCCATGGTAGAATACTGACACACATTAATTTTATTTGTCTGTGTGATTAGCACATGGGTCAGGTCTTCATTTTGATTTACTCACACTGCTGCAACTATATATTCTAAATGACAGCACCTATCCGCATACTTATGCTACAGCACCATTTTTTGAGATCTTTATTGGCTAAGTTACTATAAATATGAAAAAATAACACTAGTGTTAATTTATCTTTTGTACATTATCTATATAATTTAAATAATTTGCTGCTCCCTAAGGAATTGAAATTTAATATAACACCATATTTATCAAATCATGCATATTCCATCCTATTTACTTTGAGTGCCACCTTGGGGCGTCCCCTATTGTAACATCTCTATTTTAAAATTGGATTTTGTTTACATTAAAAATATTTTTTATCATGGATCTCTTCTGTATTCGACCAGTTATTTGGTTCAAATTTTGCTATAAAAATAACTACTGTATGTATCCTCTAGGATATCTGTGTACGTGTAAGCTCGTTTTCTAACATACAAAAAACAAAAAAAGCAAAAAAGGTTTTTTATTTGTTCCCAATTGTATTGATTTTTTTGATCATTTACACATTCAACATGTAGTCTCAGATTATGGAGCTACTTTGGCAATGGATTGTACTAGCACGGGAAGTGTTTCCTTGGGAGGGAGGGGTTGTATTTATATATATATATATCTATATATAGATATATATATCTATATATAGATATAGAAATATATATTTCTAACATGAGGTTATTGAAAAGCACAGGGTGAAGTCCTACTTCACTTTAAAATAATGGGACATGGCTGCAATGCAAAGCAATGTTGTTTTGTTAATTAAGCCTTATAACGTACATGGCAGACATCATTCTCCTATTATTTTCTAATTATGTTTTTGGTCCTTATCTGACAATGACATTTGTTTTTAGGCCCCAGAAACCTTTACCAACCTACGTTTGCTTTGTGCATGGGCATTTTGACCAGGGAAATATGTCTCAACCATTCTAAAAGTTCTTTGCTAATTTGATAAATGTGAAAGTGCTAAGGGGTAGTACTATTATTGTGACAAACTCTTAGGGTCTGTGCACACGTTGCGGATTGTGCTGCGGATCTGCAGCAGATTTGGCCCTGCGGATCTTAAGCAGATCCGCAGTCATATACAGTACAATGAAAGTGAGTGGGGGAAAAAAACGCTGTGCACATGCTGCGGATTTTTCCGCGCGGATTTAAATCCGCAGCATGTCAATTCTTTGTGCGGATTCCGCAGCGTTTTTACACCTATTCGATTATAGGTGTAAAACCGCAGGGCAAATCCACACAAAAACCGCAGCAAATCCGCAGGTCATTTTACCTGCAGGTTTAGCAAAATCCGCGCGGAAAAATCCGCAACATGTGCACGGGGACTCAGGCTATGTGCACACGTTGCGGTTTTTGATGCGTATCTGCAGAGTTTTGGACGCGCGGAATTGCATCAAATCCGCAGTGTAGTGCAGAGCCAATGTTAGATAGAAAAAAGGCTAGCACTCAACTTTACAGTAACTGGTGCCGGTGAACGGGATGGGTCATCCCTCAAACATAGTATCAAAAAGCAACACCGCACTCGTTTTCAAATATGCTTCAAGTGAATATTTTATTCAAACAGTGCAGAGATCACGATAGTGATTAAGCGACAAGTAATTTTTAACGTTTCGGCCACTGCCTGGCCTTGATCACAATATCGCTGTAAAATAAGAATAGAGAGTGTATATTACATCCAGTGTATATAAATATATACAGAATATATAGAATATATACAGAGTATATATCGAGATATGCAAAATTATACAAAAATATACAGAATTATACAGAATTATATACAGAGATTCATGTCATAATGATTATTTCAACAAAGTGAATATTGTACATAATATGCTGTTGATTCCTAATCGGTTCAAGAGACATTTTTGACGAGATCTAGAAAAAATGAAGGTAGCATGGCATAATAGGTATAATAGGTAATAGGTAATCCGCAAACTTTTCCCTGCGTTTTCTGCCAAGAGATGCAAATTCTCTGCAGAAAATCCCGCTGGCTTATCTGCAACGTGTGCACATACCCTTAGAATTTTCCATTATAATAATGAGTTACATTGTACTGAATGCCAGTGTAATGTATCTAAATAAAAGATTTCTCATCAAATTACTAAAATAGGAATTTGCTTATAAAAATTGATACATTTACAAAAAAAAAAAAAAAACAGGCCATCCAAATGAGCCAAGATACAAAAGGTTATACCCTGGTATTCCTCATAGGCACCTGTCTGTTAATAAGGCGAATGATTCAGTTTATGTGGTTTGTCAATAAGGACAAGTGTGACAACTGAGGAAGGTCAGAATTTGACATCTGGCATACCTGTGCTTGTGAGAGATGGATATTTGCAATCCGAGGAAACAATACTTCAGTTTTCTGAAAAGAGTTCTTGGAATTCTTCGAGACAGAAGGAAAAGTCCCCAGACCAAACACCTAAAACGGAAATACATTATGGACAGTGATGCTGCCTGCATACAAACAAATGAACTCTTCAGTGCCATATGATTTACACACTTTGTCTTATTACCGCTCCAGCCGGAGCTTTCATTTTTAAATGGCAAACCTCAGTCCAACTCGGGCTTTACTCACATGTCTGGTTTCATTTCCATTTAATTATGTTCTCCAAAAAGATGTTTATAAATAAAAGTTCAACTATAGGACATACCGTATTTATTTAAATCGGCTTTTAACCCCTTCATGACCCAGCCTATTTTGACCTAAATGACCTGGCCATTTTTTGCAATTCTGACCAGTGTCCCTTTATGAGGTAATAACTCAGGAACGCTTCAACGGATCATAGCAATTCTGAGGTTGTTTTTTCGTGACATATTGGGCTTCATGTTAGTGGTAAATTTAGGTTGATAATTTTTGCGTTTATTTGTGAAAAAAAGACGGATTTTGGTAAGAACTTACGTGTAAAATCCTTTTCAGCGAAGGAAGGAAGAGAGACACAGTATTCTTTACTGATGGGTAGGCGGAGCCCAGACGGGATAGACACCTCAGATTAAAAAAGCGTGTTGACCGGCCCCTCCAGCTCGGGCTCCTCCTACTCAGCTTTCTCCAGTTGTACACAAGCTTAAGGAAGAGCAATATCACCAGCGGAGCAACATAACCCCTTCTGAAGAACTTCAGAGACAAAAACACAAGAATACAGGTTATGCATGCAGATAGGCAAAAAAACCCCACAGTTCCAGGTACTACTCACGGGACCGGACCACTGCGATGAGCTGGCAATGCTGGAACAGAGCGTAGCGCGTCGACCTCAGCCCAGAAATAGTTATCAGAGAAGGGCCACGCTGCCTCTGTAAATCAACAACACACTTCTGCCATGGGAGGGAGCTGTGTCTCTCTTCCTTCCTTCGCTGAAAAGGATTTTACAGGTAAGTTCTTACCAAAATCCGTCTTTCAGCTGCAGATGGAAGGAAGAGAGCCACAGTATTCTTTACTGATGGGACGTCCCAAAGCAGTTCAAAAATTAGGGTGGGAAAAGAAAACCAAAATAGGCAGAAACCCAACAACCTAGATAAAAGCGCAACAGGCGCCAAATACAAGTTTACTAGAAAACTTAAACCACCGCTGCCTGCAGGACCCTACATCCCAAGGCTGCATCAGCAGAAGCACTAACGTCCACCTTATAAAATTTTGTAAAAGTGTGGACGGAGCGCCAGGTCGCCGCCCGGCAGAACTGAGCCGCCGAGGCCCCTTGATGGAAAGCCCACGATGAGCCCACAGCCCTCGTGGAGTGAGCTCGAAGTTTAACCAGGCAAGGCTCGCCCTTAAGTCGGTAAGCCTCCAAAATGGCCGACCGAATCCAACGAGCTATAGAATCCTTGGAAGCTCGCTGACCACGTCGACGACCTGCTGGAATCACAAACAAAGAGTCTGATTTCCGAAAACCTTGAGTAACATTCAAGTAGAATTTCAAAGCCCGCACCAAATCCAATGTGTGCAAGGCCCGTTCCTTCTCAGTCCTTGGCCTCGGACAAAGAGAAGGTAACACAATATCCTGGTTAACATGGAATCGTGACACCACCTTAGGTAGGAAGTCGCCCCGAGTGCGAAGCACTACACGATCCGGGTGAAACTCCAAGAAGGGAGGCGAACAAGAAAGAGCCGCCAACTCAGAAACCCTCCTCAAAGAAGTGACTGCCACTAAGAAGGCCACCTTCCAAGAAAGTAAATAAAGGCTAACCGAATCCATAGGCTCAAAGGGCTGATGTTGAAGAGCCTCCAAAACAAGATTAAGCCGCCAAGGAGATACAGGTGTCCTCCGCGGCGGAAACTGACGGGTTATTCCACGAAAAAAGGAACGCACGTCCCTACGTGAGGCGATAGCCCTCCGAAAAAGTAAGGACAGAGCAGAAACCTGACCCCTCAGGGTGCTAACGGCCAAACCTTTGTTCAACCCGTGTTGTATAAAAGCCAACAAATTGGGAATAGAAAATTTTCTCGGGTTCCTTGAAGAACTCGAACACCACAAAAAGAAAGCTTCCCAAGTCCTGTGGTAAATCTTAGTAGTAGCCGGACTCCTAGCAGCACGCAGAGTAGCAATGACTTCGGCTGAGAAACCTCTACGGGTCAAAATTTCGGTCTCAAGAGCCACGCCGTCAAACGCAGAGACTTCAGGTCAGGATGACGAACGGGCCCTTGGGTTAACAGGTCCGGACGAAGAGGAAGCGAAAATGGCGGTGCCGCTAGAAGCGACACCAGTGTCGAGAACCACGTTCTCCTTGGCCAATCTGGAGCTATCAATATAGCTGAGATTCTCTCCAGCCTGATCCGACGGAGTACCAGAGGTAGCATAGAAATCGGCAGGAACACATAATTAGTTTGAATTGGTCCAACGGGCCACTAGAGCATCCACCGCTACAGCCTTCGGATCCTGTACCTGGACACGAATGTCGGTAACTTGGCATTGGCCCTGGATGCCATCAGATCCACTTGGGGAGTTCCCCAACGGGAGCACAGCAGTGCAAAAATTTCCGGATGGAGACTCCATTCTCCGGGATCCATCTTCTCGCGACTTAGGAAGTCCGCTGTGATATTCTGAACTCCTGGAATGTGGATAGCAGAGATGGCTGGGACTCTGGCCTCTGCCCATACCAGGATCCGAGATACCTCCACCATGAGTCTGGAACTCCTTGTCCCGCCTTGGTGGTTGATATATGCGACCGCCGTCGCATTGTCTGACTGCACTCGGACAGGCAGACCGCGTAAAGGGACCGTCCAATGTTGGAGGCAAAGGAAAATTGCCCTCAATTCGAGGATGTTGATCGGCAAGACAGACTCCTCTGGCGACCATACTCCCTGAATCCAGAGATCGTTCCAAACGCCCCCCCAGCCCGTCAGGCTGGCATCGGTGGTTATGACTGACCACTTCAGAGGAAGAAAAGACTTCCCCCGAGACAATTCTATCGAACGGATCCACCATCCTAGAGACTCTCGTACATCGCGGGAGATAACTACACTGCAATCCAGTGAGGTCTGCGACCGATCCCAGCGGTTTAGAATGAACCTCTGGAGCGTCCTGGAATGGAACTGGGCAAACGGAAGTGCCTCCATTGAGGCCACCATCAACCCCAGAAGACGCATACATCTTCGAAGGGACATTGTCACTGAAGACTTCATCACCTGCGTATGTCGGATGAGACATGCTTGCTTGTCTGGAGGTAGAGACACCACTGCTCGCACTGTGTCGAAATGCATCCCCAGAAACAGGATTGATTGTGACGGTTCCAGAGACGACTTCTCCCAATTGACCAGCCACCCGAAGTCCTCCAGTAGCTGAAGGGATAGATTGCGAGCCGTCACAGCCTCCTCCTTTGAGGATGCCACAATCAAAAGGTCGTCCAGATAGGGAAGGATCGTGACTCCCTGTCTTCGAAGTATAGCCATGAGAGGTGCCAGAATCTTTGTAAAGACTCTGGGTGCCGAGGCCAAACCGAATGGTAGAGCCACAAATTGGTAATGGTCTTGTCCTATGGCAAAGCGAAGATAACGCTGGTGAGCCCCTCCGATTGGAACGTGCAAATAGGCGTCGCGTATGTCGATTGACACCAAAAAATCGTTCTGCGACAATGCTGCCACTACGGAGCGAAGCGACTCCATGCGAAACTTTCGGGTGTGGACATGCCGATTCAATCTTTTGAGATCCAGGACGGGGCGAAACTTTCCCTCTTTTTTGGGAACCACAAAGAGGTTGGAATAAAAACCTCTTCCCCTGTCCTCTGGTGAAACCGGAACCACCACACCCTTCTGCAGAAGAAATTCGACTTCCTGCAGTAAAGCGGCACATAGCTCGGGCTCTGACGGAATGCGAGATTGACAATAACTGTTCGGGGGTCGAGAAGAAAATTCTATGAAATAGCCTGCCGACACAACCCGCGTCACCCAGGAGTCTGGGACACGGGAAACCCAAGTCAATTTGAATTGGAGCAGGCGACCCCCCACTCGAGAGCCCTCGAGAGGGCCCCTGGCGTCAATCCGCCTTAGCGGGCTTTTTGTCAGATTCCCTTTTATCTTGACGGAAACTCTGTTTCCAGGGAGTGCGGGATTTCTGATTTGTCTTTTTTCCCGAAAAAGAGGGACGACCCGACCCCAAGAGGGCTGACCGAATCGTCCCCTGGACCGAAAGGACCGTCGACCACTACTGGTACCAGATCTGCCAGACGTAGAAGCCCCAGTTCTACGCTGCGGTAAGGCTGTCTCCTTTGCCTTTGCTTTGGTAATCAGCTCCGTAAGGTCAGATCCAAATAACTGACCGCCTTTGTAAGCTAAGGCTAGCAAACCATGTTTAGAAACCGCATCACCGGTCCACTGTCTAAGCCACAGTGCCCTCCTGACTGAGACCGCCGAGAATTGTGCCCTGGACAGCAGTGACACAGTATCCAGGTTTGCATCATGGCCATATTGTAAGGCACTTTCTAACAATTCGAACAGTTCGTCCACCTCAGGCACTTGAGGTTCACATTTCTTCCGCAAACGGTCCAACCAGACCAGGGCAGCTTTATAAACACACATGGAGCCTAGCACCGCTCTGAAGCCATAACCCGCGGCTTCGTAAATGGATTTTGCCGCTGACTCCGCTCTTCTGTCTAGCGGGTCCTGCAAACTCGCCTTCCCTTTAATAGGTAGCAAAGAAGATTTGCTAAGCTGAGATAAAGAAACATCCACCTCGGGAGAATGAATCCAAAAATCAATAGATTCCGTAGCACACGGATACAGTGACTCCAAAAGACGAGTCCCCTGAAAACGCTTGTCTGGACACAGACGCTCCTTCTCCACTGCCTGGTTGAACTCAATCAGAGATGGTAAAGTCGCGACTGACTTACGCGACTCCTGGAACATCCTGGCCGACTTACCAGGGCGAGTAGTTACATCTTCCTGTAACTGCAACGCCTCTCTCATTGCTTCAATTAAAGCTTCTACACGGCCCGAGAAAAAGGCAGAGTGCTTTTGCCGATCCTCTCTATCCGAATCGGATATCCCCTCTGAACTTAAAGGGGAACCCTCCATGTCAGAACTCTCTGAGTCGCTATACGAGAGAAAAGTCACCGGCCTATGCCGCTTCCTGCCATCAGGGGTTTGGCTGACACCCAACAACCTATAAGGTTAGACAGGCTATCAATCGAACGAATGAGAGCCTCCATTTTTGCGTCACTGGGTCCTCCGACCGCTGCACTCGATGTCGAGGTCTGTGTGTCAGATATGCGAGACTGATCTCGTAACGGAGCTGGGTGATGATCTGCACCAGTGCCCTGATCTGACATGTCTTACCCAGTACAATGACAGGTAACACCTGATAGTAACACGAAACATGTGGTTTTAGGAAAAAAATCCTAACCGGACGCTGAAGGGTTAACTCTTAAAGAAAAAAGGTTACCCCAGCCCACCATTAAGGATTAACCGCCTGACAAGGGGTTAAAATTAGAAACTCTTCACAACCTGCATTAATGTGCGAGTTCCAGGTGCCTCAATGAGGCAGCAGGCTCCAAAAATGCCACACTTTAATCGCCAAATCACTTAGTCACTTTCTGCATCGCAAAAAGTTCTAGCGACTCCAATAGCGTCGCTAAACTTAGCGTGTGGCAACCTGCGCTGCGGGGAGAAAAAAATTCTCTAAGCTTCTGCCCCGATAGGCAGAAGCGACTCACAGTTTGCGGTGCTGTTTCTTCTTTAGGCTTGTGCAGGAGAGACGGAGAAGGAGAGGAGCCCGAAGCGCTGTAATGGCCGCCGCACTGAGGAGGCAGCCGGAAGAGAAGACAGCAGGAAAGCGCGCTCAGCGAGCGCTTCCTGCCCGGGAGACGCGAAGCCACGCCCCCGCCTTCAAAAAAAGCGCGGGAACTCCCTTCTCCGGTCCCGCGATCCCCGTCCTGCAGGCATCCACCTGCGGACAAAAATACCACAGTCACCACATGTAATGTACCAGCCGCGGCTACATATAATATATAAAAATGTGGACTACTCACCCCGCCATGCGCCACAGGGACCCCCAGGGGTTTCTGGCACGTGCCCATGCTTCCCCCCAAGGCGGGGATCGCAGTGACCCCTGCAGCGCGGTGTGGTCCCCGCCAGGGAAGCCATCCTCATCCCCCCGGGCCGGCAGGTTTCTGCAGGGACCACCCTTAGGGTAATACAGATCCGCCAAGGGAGAGGTTGGGGTCCAGCAGCGCTGAGACCCCTGAGACCTCTAGACCACATTTGGTGATCCAAGTCTCTTGTCCGATAAAAAATAATAAAATCTTCTGAGGAGCTGCTTCTAAGCAGCGACCATCCTCTGAGACCTCAAATTGTAAACTGGAGAAAGCTGAGTAGGAGGAGCCCGAGCTGGAGGGGCCGGTCAACACGCTTTTTTAATCTGAGGTGTCTATCCCGTCTGGGCTCCGCCTACCCATCAGTAAAGAATACTGTGGCTCTCTTCCTTCCATCTGCAGCTGAAATGGAACTTTGGCCAAAATTTTGAAAATTTCGCAATTTTCAAATTTTGAATTTTTATTCTGTTAAACCAGAGAGTTATGTGACACAAAATAGTTAATAAATAACATTTCCCACATGTCTACTTTACATCAGCACAATTTTGGGAACAACATTTTTTTTTGTTAGGAAGTTATAAGGGTTAAAAGTTGACCAGCGATTTCTCATTTTTACAGCAAAATTTACAAAACCATTTTTTTTTAGGGACCACCTCACATTTGAAGTCACTTTGAGGGGTCTATATGGCAGAAAATACCCAAAAGTGACACCATTATAAAAACTGCACCCCTCAAGCTACTTAAAACTACATTCAAGAAGATTATTAACCCTTCAGGTGCTTCACAGGAACTAAAGCAACGTGGAAGGAAAAAATGGACATTTTAATTTTTCCAACAAAATTTTTATTTTAGCATCAATTTTTTCATTTTTGCATGGGCAACAGGATAAAATGGACCCTAAAATTTGTTGGGCAATTTCTCCTGAGTACACAGATACCTCATATGTGGTCATAAACCACTGTTTGGGCGCACGGCAGGGCTCAGAAGGGAAGGAGCGCCATTTGACTTTTTGAATGGAAAATATGCTAGAATATTTAGCGGTTGCCATGTCGCATTTGGAGAGTCCCTGTGTGCCTAAACATTGGAGCTCCCCCACAAGTGACCCCATTTTGGAAACTAGACCCCCCAAGGAACTTATCTAGATGCAGAGTGAGCACTTTGAACCCCCAGGTGCTTCACAAATTGATCCGTAAAAAAAGAAAGTACTTTTTTTTCACAAAAATTTTCTTTTAGCCTCAGTTTTTTCATTTTCACATGGGCAACAGGATAAAATGGATCCTAAAATTTGTTGGGCAATTTCTCCTGAGTACACAGATACCTCATATGTGGTCATAAACCACTGTTTGGGCGCACGGCAGGGCTCAGAAGGGAAGGAGCGCCATTTGACTTTTTGAATGGAAAATATGCTGGAATATTTAGCGGTTGCCATGTCGCATTTGGAGAGTCCCTGTGTGCCTAAACATTGGAGCTCCCCCACAAGTGACCCCATTTTGGAAACTAGACCCCCCAAGGAACTTATCTAGATGCAGAGTGAGCACTTTGAACCCCCAGGTGCTTCACAAATTGATCCGTAAAAAATAGAAAGTACTTTTTTTTCACAAAAATTTTCTTTTAGCCTCAGTTTTTTCATTTTCACATGGGCAACAGTATAAATTGGATCCTAAAATTTGTTGGGCAATTTCTCCTGAGTACACAGATACCTCATTTGTGGTCATAAACCACTGTTTGGGCGCACGGCAGGGCTCAGAAGGGAAGGAGCGCCATTTGACTTTTTGAATGCAAAATTAGCTCCAATCGTTAGCGGACACCATGTCATGTTTGGAGAGCCCCTGTATGCCTAAACTTTGGAGCTCCCCCACAAATGACACCATTTTGGAAACTAGACCCCCTAAGGAACTTATGTAGATACACAGTGAGCACTTTGAACCCCCAGGTGCTTCACAAAAGTTTATAACGCAGAGCCGTGAAAATAAAAAATCCTTTTTTTTCTCAAAAAATGATTTAGCCCCCTATTTTTTATTTTCACAATGGTTACAGGAGAAATTGGACCCCAAAAGTTGTTGTCTAATTTGTCCTAAGTACGCTAGTACCTCACATGTGGGGGGGGAACCACTGTTTGGGCAGGGCTTGGAAGGGATGTAGTGACGCTTTGAAATGCCGACTTGATGGAATGGTCTGTGGGCGGGCAGAGCCCCTGATGTGCCTAAACAGTAGAAACCCCCCACAAGTGACCACATTTTGTAAACTAGACCCCTCAAGGAACTAAACTAGATGTGTGGTGAGCACCTTGAACCCCCACGTGCTTCACAGAAGTTTGTAATGCAGAGCCGTGAAAATAAAAAAAATATTTTTTTCCTCAAAAACTGATTTTTTTAACCCGCAATTTTTTATTTTCACAAGGGTAACAGGAGAAATTGGACCACAAAAGTTGTTGTACAGTTTGTCCTGAGTACACTGGTACCCCATATGTGGGGGGGAACCACTGTTTTGGCGCATGGGAGCACAGAAGGGAAGGAGCGCCATTTTGGAATGCAGACTTGATGGAATGTTCTGTGGGCGTCATGTTGCGTTTGCAGAGCCCCTGATGTGCCTAAACAGTAGAAACCCCCCACAAGTGACCCCATTTTGGAAACTAGACCCCCCAAGGAGCTTATCTAGATGTGTAGTGAGCACTTTGAACCCCCAAGGGCTACACAGAAGTTTATAACGCCGGGGCATGAAAATAAAAAAATCATATTTTTTCCACAAACATGATCTTTTAGTCCCCAATTTTTTTATTTTTCCAAGGCTAACAGGAGAAATTAGACCTCAAAAGTTGTTGTCCAATTTGTCCTGAGTACGCTGATATCCCATATGTGGGAGAAAACTACTGTATGGGCACACGTCGAGGCTCGGAAGGGAAGTAGTGACGTTTTGAAATGCCGACTTGATGGAATGGTCTGCGGGTGTCATGTTACGTTTGCAGAGCCCATGATGTGCCTAAACAGTAGAAACCCCACCAAGTGACCCCATTTTGGAAACTAGATCCCCCAAGGAACTCCTCTAGATGTGTGGTAAGCACTTTGCGTTATAAACTTCTGTGAAGAACTTGGAGATTCAGAGCCGTGAAAATAAAAAATCATTTTTTTTTCCACAAAAATAACTTTCTTAGTCCCCAATTATTTTTTCCCAACAGTAACAGGAGAAATTAGACCCCCAAAGTTGTTGTGCAATTTTTCCCGAGTACGCTGATACCCATATGTGGGGGTAAACCACTGTTTGGGCACACGTCGGGGCTTGGAATAAAGGGAGCACTGTTTGACTTTTTGAACGCAAAATTTGCAGGAATCAATGGTGGCGCCATGTCGCGTATGGAGACCCCTGATGTGCGTAAATAGTGGAAACCCCTCAATTCTAACTCCAACCCTAACCCCAATACAACCCTAACCCCAACCCCTACACACCCCTAAGCCTAATACAAACCCTAACCATAACCCTAACCCCAACACACCCCTAACCCTAATCCCAACTCTAACCATAAACCTAACCACAAGCCTAACCCTAATCCAACCCTAACCCTAAAACACCCCTAACGCTTATCCTAACTCTAACCCTAACAACAAACCTAACCCTAATCCCAACCCTAACCCTAATTCCAACCCTAACCCTAATTCCGACCCTTACCCTAGTTCTAACCCTAAGGCTGGGTTCATATTGCGTTTTACCAGCCCGTTCAACACGTAGCGTTGACGGGCTGGTAACGGTATAGCATAACGCGATCGCGTTATGCTATACCCGCTAGTGCAGAGGAATCAGCGATGATTCATCTGTGCTAGCGGTGATGGAGCCCAGACGCTGCAGCCTGCGTCCAAGGCTCCGTCACTGAATGACGACACGTCTCGAACGCATGCCGCTTCACGGCATACGTTGCGATGCGCACACAAATGGGGTGAATGGCAGCGTTAACGGACTGCGTTACACCGCGTTATACCGCGGTGAAACGCAGTCGATCTAACGGACTGCCATAATGCAATATGAACCCAGCCTAACCCTAACCCTGAGGCCCCGTGCACACGTTGCGGATTCACTTGCGGATTTTTCTAAAATCCGCAGGTAAAATGACCTGCCTTTTACCTGCGTATTTAGCGCGGATTTGCTGCGGTTTTTCTCTGCGGTTTTACGCCTATAATGGAATAGGTGTAAAATAGCTGCGGAATCCGCACAAAGAATTGACATGCTGCGGATTTAAAACCGCAGCAAATCCGCGCTGAAAAATCTGCAGCATGTGCACAGCGTTTTTTTTTTACCATTTATTTGCATTGTACTGTACATGGTTTCTGGATCTGCTGTGGATCCGCAACGCAAAATCCGCTGCGGATCCGCAGCAAAATCTGCAACGTGTGCACAGGGCCTAATAGGAAAAAAAAAAAATCTTTATTATTTGTCCCTACCTATGACAGGGGGGGTTCACTTACTTTTTTTATTTTGATCACTGTGACAGTTTATCACAGTGATCAAAATAAATTTCTTGACTCTGCAGAGCGCACTGCGCATGCGCCCGCCATTTTCCAAGATGGCGGCGCCCATGAAGAATCCCGGGCAGCTGCCGGGGAGGATCCAGGGACATCGGTGGACCGGGAGAGGTGAGTATGGGGGTCGGAAGTTGGGCATTGCAGCATCGGCCATGGCTGGATTGTAATATTTCACCAGGCTGTTTCACTTTTAACAGCCAATCAGAGCGATCGTGGCCACGGGGGGGTTAAGCCAACCCCCCTGTGGTGAAGCACAAAGGGTCCTGTGCCTGCGGGTCGGGTGACCTTTCAGTGATCCCGGTCACCTGACCGCAGGAACGCGATCCTTTCAGGACGCCACATAGGCGTCATGGGTCGGATTGGCACTGACTTTCATGACGCCTACGTGGCGTCACAGGTCGGGAAGGGGTTAAAGGGAACCGGTCACCAGATTTTGGCTTATAAACTGTGCCCTTTAAGATTACACTGTGCTCCAAATTATTATGCAAAAATTGTTTAGGAGTGATAAGGTAAGAATTTTTTTGTTTGCCAGTTAAACTCATTGATGGTGATGTGTGTCAGGGCTCTTTATATCACTGCAAGCAATTGCAGACACCTGTGCTAATTAGTTTGGCAGGTGTGTCCAATGAAAGGCAAGACTACTTAAGAAGGCTGTCCCACATTATTAAGCAGCCTACATTTTCTGCCAAAATGGGAAAGAAAAAGGATGTGTCGGCTGCTGAGAAGCAACAAATTGTGGAGTGTTTAGGTCAAGGCATGACTACAATCAACATTGCCAAGACACTTCATTGTGATCATCGCACAATCAAGAAGTATGTAGCTGATTCACAGTACACACGTGTGCGTGCTGATAAGGGAAAATTGAGGACTCTTTCCTACAGGCAATTACGTCAGGTTAAAAGAGCAGAGGCAAAAAATTCTTGTCATAGCAGCAGACAAATTTTTGAAGCTGCTGGTGCCTCCAACATCCCCCGATCAACAAGATGCAGGTTCCTTCAGAGGTTTGCAGCTGTGCGTAAGACATCCTGTCAACCTCCTCTATCCACTGCACACAAGCAGAAACGGCTCCAGTGGGCCAAACAATACATGAAAACAATACATATATATACACACACACACACATACATATTATATATATATATATATTTACACACATACATATATATAATCTTCAGTTAGCCACTGTCCCCGAATTCCATAAGGCACCACGGCAGTGTCAGTATCTCTGTTCTGCATTCTTCCCCGCACATCTCATTATTCATTCTGAACACTCATCCTGAACACACGGGGGTGCTGCCGTACACCTGCTGAATTCTAACTATAGAGCCAGTGCATTATGGGAGTTGTAGTCTCTGGCGGTGACAAGTTACGGCCGGCTGTGCACCACTGTTCTCTGCTTCGGGAAGGACTCGGGCCGGGGTAAGTCAGAGGCTGGAGGGGAGGCTGAGGTGTGATGTGGTCAAGAACTGTGAGGGGGGAAGGGGCGGCCGGATCACAGCTGCTGCTGACATGGAGTCACGGGGAGGTAGAGGCGGATGACAAGTGATGTCATTGTCCTAGGGCAGTGATGGCCAACCTATGGCACGCGTGTGTGTGGTGTGTGTCGGTGTGTGTGTGTGCCGAGTGTGGCCACTGTGGAGAGATGATGGCGGATATGGGGAGAGGGCCAGTGATGGGTAGAGGGCCAGTGATGGGGTAGAGGGCCAGTGATGGGTAGAGGGCCAGTGATGGGGTAGAGGGCCAGTGATGGGGTAGAGGGCCAGTGATGGGGTAGAGGGCCAGTGATGGGGTAGAGGGCCAGTGATGGGGTAGAGGGCCAGTGATGGGGTAGAGGGCCAGTGATGGGGTAGAGGGCCAGTGATGGGGTAGAGGGCCAGTGATGGGGTAGAGGGCCAGTGATGGGGTAGAGGGCCAGTGATGGGGTAGAGGGCCAGTGATGGGGTAGAGGGCCAGTGATGGGGTAGAGGGCCAGTGATGGGGTAGAGGGCCAGTGATGGGGTAGAGGGCCAGTGATGGGGTAGAGGGCCAGTGATGGGGTAGAGGGCCAGTGATGGGGTAGAGGGCCAGTGATGGGGTAGAGGGCCAGTGATGGGGTAGAGGGCCAGTGATGGGGTAGAGGGCCAGTGATGGGGTAGAGGGCCAGTGATGGGGTAGAGGGCCAGTGATGGGGTAGAGGGCCAGTGATGGGGTAGAGGGCCAGTGATGGGGTAGAGGGCCAGTGATGGGGTAGAGGGCCAGTGATGGGGTAGAGGGCCAGTGATGGGGTAGAGGGCCAGTGATGGGGTAGAGGGCCAGTGATGAGTGGGTAGAGGGCCAGTGATGGGGTAGAGGGCCAGTGATGGGGTAGAGGGCCAGTGATGGGGTAGAGGGCCAGTGATGGGGTAGAGGGCCAGTGATGGGGTAGAGGCCAGTGATGGGGTAGAGGGCCAGTGATGGGGTAGAGGGCCAGTGATGGGGTAGAGGGCCAGTGATGGGGTAGAGGGCCAGTGATGGGGTAGAGGGCCAGTGATGGGGTAGAGGGCCATAGGGGTAGAGGGCCAGTGATGGGGTAGAGGACCAGTGATGGGGTAGAGGACCAGTGATGGGGGAGAGGGCCAATGATGGAGAGAGGGCCAATGATGGGGAGAGGGCCAGTGATGGGGAGAGGGCCAGTGATGGGGAGGGCCAATGATGGAGAGAGGGCCAGTGATGGGAGAGAGGGCCAGTGATGGGAGAGAGGGCCAGTGATGGGAGAGAGGGCCAGTGATGGGGAGAGGGCCAGTGAAGGGGAGAGGGCCAGTGATGGGGAGAGGGCCAGTGATGGGGAGAGGCCAGTGATGGGAGTGATGGGGAGAGGGCCAGTGATGGGAGAGGGGCAATGATAGCATCGGGCCTATTTCTAGTGCACTTATAAGCAGGGCAGTGGAGTTGGTAAGCCAAACCTCAGACTCCTCAATATCCCTGACTCAGACTCTCTCAAACATGACTCACTACTGAGCATGTGCATAAAGTGCACCACAGATTCATCTCAGCTAAAAGTCGAGATTCTCATTCCCATGCATCCTCTGCTTTGTGTCTTGGGTTTTGTGGACGGGGAGAACGTTATAACAAGCCAGGAAAACTATAGCAGCGCGCTGGTTGGACAGGGCGCCACCTACGTTTAGGGAATTTATGGAAAAAATGAATCTAATGCTACGTCTGGAAGGAGTATGTCTAAAGAGGAGAGCCCTGCATAAATTCTGTAAAATATGGGAGGACTGGAAAATTCACCAAGGCTTGGATATTGTGTCCTTACTTGGGGGTGGTGGTAATATTATAACATGTGACGAGCAAGATATGTCTGATTAAGGTCCTTGAAGTGATGCATATAAAATCTGTTTCCATAATGTCCTTCCAGCTTCAGGTGAAAACTAAAGAACTTGTAGACTTGGGACTTATCTTTCATAATGTTTGTTTGCACATGAGTGTACAGATTGCCATCTTCAGCTTAAATATGTTGTTTAACATAATGAGATACTTGCTAATTGCGATGTGGTCCGGATCAAGGGGGGGGGGGGGTGGTTGGGTGTTGTCTTTTGTTGCATGTTGAAAAATTCAATAAAAATTTATCTGATTTTTTTTAAAAAAAAAAAGCCGAGATCCTCAGATCCGGAAAAGAACAGACATTTAGGACATTTCATAACTTTCCCAAATTATTATGGAAACATTTACAGCACATCCTGCACTGAACTACTGAACCCATTTCATTACATATTTTAGGAGTCAGAGTTGGTCCATTTTATACCGACTCCACCAAAATGGACTCCACAGCCCTGCTTATAAGAGGCGGCATTTGAGGGGACCAGGGCAGTGCTGATAATGTGGAGACACCAATCGGACCATACAGCACCGTTTACATACAGAGCGGGACAATTATACACTTTTTTGAGGTATGCAGTGGTACGTCCGAGGTAAAAAAGGGATTTCAGGAACCCCAGTTTTATGATCTTAAAGGTGATGGGCATAGTTTATAATCAAAAAAACTGGTGATAGGTTCCCTTTAAGTTTCCTAAAAGGCATCAGTTTGCATCCGTTCAGTCGGCTATAAATTATAGCAATATATATATATGTATATATACACACACACACACACACACACACACACACTCTAACGTGAAAACTACTTTACACAGTGCAGCTTCTCATATCATTAGGGAATTTCTTCCATGTAAGTTTGGGCAACCATCTAGAAGTCTATACATTAAGGAGATCTAGCATGAGATTGTGCCCTTCCCGGATGCAGCCGAGCCTCCTTACCTGGTAAGACATAACGCCGTGTGAAGAAGTGTTTATAAATAATGAACTTTCATAACTTCCTTCTTCATCTGGCAGGAAAACAACTGTAAATGAAGATTTTCCTCTAGCTGAAATAACCTAGAAGCGGCAAAAAGAGATAAGCAGCCATTTATAATTCATAACCTGGGTGTACATGGCTGCATGGTTAAATCTGACTGCCCAAAACCTATCTTACGGAATTCAAGACTGCAGTAAACAAGTCCGACAGCTATTGTTCAGTAACGTCACATAACACACAAATATTCAAAATTTCCAGGTAAATGCACATGTCTGGGCATTCCCTATGCCCACACTATAACCTCTAGTGGGAAGTTCATCTTTTCTTTTTAAGGTTTTGCAGCTGGGGGATCGTACGGTTTAAAACACAAATTTCTATCGAATTTCTAGTTATAATGTTAAGGAGGGAGGTTTGGTCAATAAGTTACCCCTGAATTTCACAAAAAGAAATCCTGTCGAAACATGTAGATAGATATAAATGTAAAGATGTTACTGTTATTTGTCACAGATAACACAATCTTAGTGTACATTATACAAGTAGGTAAAGGTTTTTCATACAATAAATAACCCAACATGAGAAGAGAAGAATTTGTTAACGACAATATAAAAACTAAAGAGATATACCCTGAATCAGTTTTTGTTTTCCAAAAAGCACAGTAAATGCACACTTATTGTTATATACAGACTAAACCCAACAAAGTTTGTTGAACCCGTGTCTTTTTTCACCTATCAGCTCCAGCTTCGCAAAGCAAAATGGGCTTTCCTATTCTTATCTGATAAAGCTCACATTTCCCAGCAACACTTGCCTCTCCTCAGTGCTGCAGATCCCTCTCCCTTTCCTGTGTGCTCCCAACTAGTGCCAACTCGCTATCATCAAGCTAATCTAAGTCTGGCCAAACACATTTGGTGCTATGGTCAGTGACATCTCACACTGGTAATTCCGCCTTTCATTTACAATTAGCTCTGGAGGCAGAATATCCTGCAGATCAGTGTCCCGCACTAGTCCTGAACAGCTCATTTGCATATAAATAAATGGGTTCCTCTGGAATAAGAGATCGGATCACAGATATCAATATGATTTTATTCAGCTTCCGATGACCTACATGGCCATACAGACGGCTTAGAAGGGTTGAGCCTACTGACAGATTCCCTTTAACTCAACTCCGTCACTTGGCAGAGGTCAGCCATACGTGAGGGAAACAGCTTAAAGTGCTTATCTGATCACATCATATTGAACATGGTGATGCGACAACATGAGATCCGTGGTGGTCCGACACCTAGCACACCCACGATCAGCTGTTCCTTGCTCCGATGGCCACAAGATGTAAAGAGTTTGAACAATGCAGCAAAGTGCAGCTCCATTCACTGAACGCTACCCATTAAATGTTTACTTCTGGAACTCGCCAAAGGAAATCTTCTGAAAGGCAAAACTACTAGTGCCCAAACCTACGTATCTAGAGTAAAAATAATATGTAGCGGCCAAGACAAGGAAAAAGTGATTTACATTAAAGCGGACTCGTCCATCTACATGGTACTGTTTCTGCTACTTCTCCATGAAATGTATGAATAAGTTGACATCTGGATGCTACCAGTTGGAGGCGTAATCCTATACAATCTCTTTGGTGTGACAAAGAGAATAGTAGCACCCAGATGTCTATTTATTCATACAACTTTAGGAGGAATAACAATGGGACAGTTTTAGCTAAAGTATTAAAAAAGATGCTCCGGAAATTGCCATTGATGGTGACTCCAAGTATTTATGGAAAAAGGTCATGTCAGGAGTGGTGACAGGAGGCTTTTGAAGAGTAGAAATGCGATGACTTTTTAAGAACAATTTGCATTAAAAAAAATTCTAAACGGCTTTAAGAACCCTTCGATTTCGAATAAAGGAGCTGGTAACAAAGGTAAGCGCAGCGAGTAATATATGAATATATTTACAACTGATGAAGCCTCGGAATGGAGCTCCATTGTTCCAAGCGAGAGGCTCCCTATTATGTAACGCAGCAATCGCTAATCGGTCCAAGATTCCGTGCTCAGCATTCCAGAACTTTATGAAATTATAATGTTAGCGTTCTATTCACCACAGATCAGAAAAAGAAAGGCTTGTCTTACAGAATAGAGATCAGACCAGAATATAAATAAAGTCCCTTTTGTGCTTAACATACGCACGCTTTAAAAAGAATACAAAAAAACATTAAATAAAAGAACAGATCTAGAGCAAGGGGAGAAAAAGCAACTTCCAAGTACATCGCACAGGATCTGGAGTAGTTACATTACCAGTGATACGGGGAAGCTAGAAAACTACGCCCCAATCAGCAGCTATTCCAAACACAGGCGGCTCTGTCCTGCAAAATCTTACATCTCAGATGGGCGTTTAAAAGGACACGTTTCTCTGCTCCATTTCCATGTTGGGTTCAGGCACATACTAGTCTACACATCCTGACAGCTATTCAATGACTTATTTTGGAAATCTGCACAGGTCTTGTGTTCAGGCCTCTCAGGCGGTCTTCATAAGCCTAGGACCACATCTGCAATGCATTAGTAACTGCAAAACAAGGAGAGCTATGTCCTTACGGGGGATTATAGCCATATGGCGTGTATATGCTGAAAAGTGACCTCACATGCCATGCTAGATTCTCAGCATGAGGCCTGCTACTGATAACAGCACTACTTAAGGCCCGTCTCACATAGCGATATCGCTACCGAGATCGGTGCTGAGTCACTAGTTTTGTGACGCAGCAGCGATCTCCCCAGCGATATCGCTGTGTGTGACATTCAGCGACGATCAGCCCCCCTGCTGGGTATCGCTGATCGTCGCTGAAATGTCAGTACATTTTTTTGATCGCTGGTCTCCCGCTGACAGGCACGCATCGCTGCGTGTGACAGGCGGGAGACCAGTGATCCGCTGGTAACCAAGGTAAACAGCGGGTTTCCAGGCGCGGGGCTGTGCCTAGAAACCCGCTGTGTACCTTGGATACCAGCGCCCTGATGCAGGGAGCTGGTATCCAAGGTACACAGCGGGTTTCCAGGCGCGGGGCTGTGCCTAGAAACCTGCTGTGTACCTTGGATACCAGCGCCCTGATGCAGGGAGCTGGTATCCAAGGTACACAACGGGTTTCCAGTCACCGCGCAGCGCTTGGAAACCCGCTGTGTACCTTGGATACCAGCTCCCTGCATCAGCGCGCTGGTATCCAAGGTACACTGCGGGTAACTAAGCGATGTTACCCGCAGTGTCGCTGTCCCAGATCGCTGCCTGAGCTGCCTGTTTGGCAGGTCAGCAGCGATCATGTAGCGATACACCAGCGATCCTGACAAGTGCATATCGTTGTCGGGATCGCTGGTGTATCGTTATGTGAGACCCAGCCTTTACTCAACAACAATGCAGTTCTATCAAGACAAAAACACAGCAGAAAAGTGGAAATTCAGGACAGTCAATAGCAGGACTCCAAAATAACCGGATTTAATTTTGTACCCCACATATTGGCATTATTATAGACCTATCCAAGCTACTCACGCTATTCCTCTGGTACTTTATTCTCCATCATGGTATTATTTGTAACACCTAAATAGCAGCTGGACAGCAAATTGTGTGGCCCTACGGGGCTATGAGCCCACTATGAAAGCTGCAGACAGGGCTTGCCATAACACGCAATGACTACTGTGTCAAGTCAGCTGTCACATGGAAGCAGGGTGATGCCCTACTATCTAATATGGGCTCCCTCTAGTATAGCGGTTTGTTAGAAGATGATCCAGGACATCATGTCCAATAGAGGTCTTTATGCACCAAGTAAACATTTATGGCCATATCACTATTTCCACCAGTTTTCCACATTTGATTCTCTGTCGCAGAATGCTGGTACTTTGTAATGAAAACTCAATATTCTTTCCCTTTTATCCTTTCCCTTTTAAATTCCAAAACCAATAAAAAAATTTGGAAAAGAAAACTCAATATTTTGCAGAAGTGACAAAATAATATACTAACTCATGGTACACAATAGATGATCTTTTCAGACCCCTTCACTAACGAGTATATTTCACCCATGTGAATATTCCCTAAACAAGCCGACTAACACAGGGAATCAGGCAGCTAGCACTGAGAATCTAATCTTGGTGGAAAGCACAATGGTCTGCTGAAAAGCTTCCAGGACAATAGTGAAGCCCACTGCAAGGTTTGTGCTGCAGACCTCTCCGCGATCATGCATGTCACCATAGAGCCTGGTCACCATTATGTAAGCTCTCCCACCGCAGAGACTGAACCAGCACAGGTTCTTCTACCTTCCCACGACCTATCAAACACAACACTGACCAGCAAACGAAACAAACATTCAGGTGCAGGTTGCTGAGACTGCATTGCCATAGCATCCAAACAAATACAAACACACATGGAGGCAGCAATCAAGAGCTCAAAGAGGAAAAAAAATTAGTTTTCTTCACCCATTCTAGGCTGCAAATTTCAGCATCCGTTCTTAAGCCCTTTTCAAATAATAAACTCCATCTTTTTTCCCACTTGGATCTGCCTCCATTTTTCCTCTTTTGTACTGTACTGTATACTGAAAAGACTTTATTGGCTACTGCCCTAGGAGAGGTTGCACTATTAAAAAGAACCTGTCATGTCCAATATAACCTGCAGCTATGGGGTTAATCTGCTGGTCAATAGCGTTCTACAGCCATGCGGCCGCTGCACTTGTGTCCGCGCTACTAGGAGGAAATTAACTTTTTTTCTCCATTAATCTTCCGGCTAAATGGTATACAAAGGCAAATAAAAGTTTGTGCACCCCTTGAGAAAATTACTGTTATTGTGAACAGCTAAGCAAGTTGAAGATTAAATGATCTCTAAAAGAATTAAAAAGTTAAAAGATGACACATTTACTTTGTATTTTAGGCAAAAAAAAAAAAAATTGTCATTTTTTACATTTTAAAAATTACAAAAAGGAAAATGGGCCGATGCAAAAGTTAAGCACCCTTGGAAATTTGTGTGCTCAGATGTCTGAAACCTTGGTCAAAGCTATTAAATAGCCTGTTAGGGTTATGCCTTGTTCACTACCATCATTAGCCATGGGATACAAATTTCTGTTTTATGAAAACTCAACCTCCACTAAACTTGTAGCAAAAAACAGCAGCCATGCGTTCTTCTAAGGCCTCTTTTACACTTCAGTCTTTTGGCATCAGTTAAAATCCGCCAAAATGTGAAAATAGCGGATCCGCCAGAAAAGGTGAAAAACGGATCCGTTTTTTGACGGATCCGCCATTAACTTTTCAACCCGGAAAATGCAGGTACGCATGTCTGGCACGGAGGAGAGAGAGGGAGAGAGAGAAAGAGAGAGAGAGGGAGAGGGAGAGACCCTGGACAGTGTTCTGGGCATTTTGAATGGATTTTCTATGGGAGCAACGGATCCCCTGGCGGATGGTCGTCCGTTAGATCTGTTTTTTGACAGATCCGCCATAGTCCGCCATTTTGACGCACAAAAAACGTTGCATTGGATGTTTTCCAAAAATGACGGACGCCAAATTTATGGCGGATCCGTCAAAAAAACGGATGTAACGGATGACCATCCGTCAAAATCCGCCACTAATGCAAGTCAATGGGAAAAAGCGGATCCGTTTTTTTCAGACTTTGGCGGATTTTGACTGACGTCGCACGACTGAAGCGTGAAAGAGGCCTAAGCAGTTGACTAGTACACTGAAAATGAGAAAGCAGGAGAAGGCTATAATTAGATAGCAAAACATTTTCAAGTTGCCCTTTCCTCAGTTTGAAATGTAATTAAGAAATGGCAGTTACCAGGAATAGTGGAGGTCAAGATAAGGTCTGGAAGACCAAGCTAAATTTCAGTGAGCTGCTCGTAGGACTGCAAATTAGAACCCTTGCTTGACTGCAAAAGACCTTTAGAAATATTTAGCAGACTCTGGAGTTGTGGTACATTGTTCAACTCTTCAGAGATACCTGCATAAATATGGCCTTCATGGACGAGTCATCAAAAGGAAACCTCTTCTGCGTCCTCACGATAAAATTTGCCATCAGAAGTATGAAAAAGAACATCTAAACAAGCCCGATGCATTTTGGAAACAAGTCCTGTAGATCGACGATCAGGTTAAAACAGAACTCTTAGGCAACAATGATCAAAGGTACGTGTAGAGAGAAAAAAGGACACAGAATTTCAGGAAAAGAACATATCGCCAACCATTAAGCATGGGGGTCGATCAATCGTGTTTTGATGTTGCGATATAGCTAATGGCACGGGAACCATTTCACGGGTAGAGGGAAGAATGGATTCAATGAAATTTCAACAAATTCTTGATGCAAATATAACACCATCTGTAAAAAAATAAATCTGAAGTTGAAAAAAGGATGGCTTCTACAAATGGATAATGATCCTAAACACATGTCAAAATCCACAATAGACTACCTCAAAAGGCGCAAACTGAAGGTCTTAAAATGGCCCTCACAGTTCCCTGATCTGATCATCATTGAAAATCTGTGGCTAGACCTCAAAATAGCAGTGCATGCAAGATGACCCAGGAATCTCACAGAACTGGAAGAATTCTCCAAGGAAGAATGGATGAAAATACCTGAAACAAGAATTGAAAGACTTGTATATAGTCTAAAATTAAAATGATAGCTTGGTTGATGACATCCGTCTTGTGGTTGTTGTTTAATCTTTATTTTCAGTTGTGAGTTAATTATATGCTCGTGCTTCAGGGCAGCCTGGGGGGGGGGTCTTCATGTGGTCTGTTTAGGTATTCATACTGATGGCTTCTGACAGGTCATCGATTCCTCAGTGACCTGCCCCCTAGTTTACATAATGAATATTATATATATTAAAAAAAAATCACCTTCTGCAGGCAGGCGCCGGCGCATTAAAAAAATAATCAAGTTTTTTTTAAAGTCCCCCTACAGCCAAGCCCCGGAGCACGAGCAAATCATTAACTCACAACTGGAAAAAAAAGATTAAACAAACAAAAGACGGATTTCATTAACCAAGGTATCATGTTAATCAGTATAACGGCGCCAACCTGACACAGTCTGTAGGTTACTGTGTACAATCCTGCTGACAGGTTCACTATAACTATCAAAAAAAATATTCAGCGCCAAGTGAGGTACAGAAGTTTAGACTTTGTGTATCCATATCCTTATACCATGTATTACCAAAAACCATTATGGCCTGGATTTATGAAGAATGGAGTAGGATGTGCCAAATTGATTGAAAGCGGTTCCTTCAGCTGCCGTGTGCCACAGCAAGGAATTGGAATACAATGCTGCCGTAATGTACACCACTTCAATTTGTCCATCACAATTAGCCACTTCCATTCCAGCTAAGCGCTTACTTTTCAAAAAAGTTACTAAAACTGGCCAAGATTGGTGTAAAAATGCCACAATTATCAAAATGTATAAACAAATATGAGTTGGGCACGCAGCTTGTAACCTTTCAAATAATTTTAATGTATGTACACTGGTGAATTCGATTTGATGAATTGACCCCTAAAAGTGTAAGTTGAAATGCTTTAAATATAAATGACTTCCCATTAAAGAAATCAAATAAATGACGGGAAAAAAATTATATATTGACGCCTAAATTACAGTTTTTGGAAAGTGAAAAATCTAAGAAACTATTTGATGGCAGCTATGGTCAAATGTTTTAAGCAGAAGTAGGCTATGTGGACACGTTGCGGATCCGCAGCGTTTTTTCCGCGCGGAATTGCACTAAATTCGCATATGATAGCTCAAGCAAGGTTAATCTATGGGAATTCCTGAATTGGTGTACACATGCTGAAGAAAATTCCGTCCTGATTCGCAGCGTTTTATTTTCCACGCCATGCCAATTCATTTTGCGGATCTGCAGCTTTTTTCCCCCATAGACTTCCATTGAGGCACTCAAATCCGCAACAAATCCGCAGGTGTAAAATGTTTGCGGATTTGATGCGGATTTCATGCAGATTTAGATGAAAAAAACACAGCGGATTTTTAAAATGCAAATAAATCATAAGGAGGAAGAGTGTGTGGGTGGAGAATCAAAAATAGAGCCAATCTTGTTTTAAACACTTCAACAATGGAGGTGGGCCTTGAAAAACAATTTTTTTTTACAGTAGTACATCTTTAATCCGCAGATAAAGCCGCATCCAAATCTGCATGTCAATCCACATCAAAACCACATGAAATCCGGACAAAACTGCGCGGAATTTCCACTGTGTTTTCTGCCAAGAGATACAGAATCCGTGCCGAAATTTCCCCTTGCAAATCCGCAACATGCGCACATAGCCTTAGGATGCTCTTCTGATTTCAGGCAACTGAGATTCCATTACCGTAATCAGTCACAAGATGGACTTTATTGATAAGTTGATCTACAGGACCAGAATATTAAAATGGTGACTGCACCTGCAATAAAGAAAGGTGTCCAGCTCACCAGATTTAAAGCCCCATATGGTTAGGGGCAGAGACAGTGTTAATGCCTGGAAGCAGTCAGTAACAAATGGGGGACAGGAAATCCAACTTCACAAACTCAAAAACAGGGTTTTCTTTAATGGTGAAGTAACGAACCACTGAAGAAGGTTATTAAAAATATATATATAGCGCAGATATAAAATATTAAAAACATTGAAAGAAATTAAAGGATGGATGATAAGCCGGATTACGTACCGGTAATGCTCTTTTAATGAGTCCACGACAGCACCCACTTGAGAGAGGGATCCGCCCATAGGAACAGGAAACCTACAGAGATAAAAGAGGGCGGTCCGCCTCTCCTCCTCAGTTGGATTTCAGAGTACCCAGAGGACCGCCAGTATTAGGCATTTATATTTTTCAATTACATTCAAGAAGGTATATACACAGTCTATTAACTTTCAGGGAGGGAACTGAGTGGGTGCTGTCGTGGACTCATTAAAAGAGCATTACCGGTATGTAATCCGGCTTTTTACCCTTCGCCACGACAGCACCCACTTGAGAGACTTTCAGAGACTTTCACCTGAGAGGGACCACCGTGCTGAGAACTGCTCTACCAAAGGATAGGTCAGAGGAGGATGATAAATCAAGCCTGTAGTGGTTGTAAAAAGTGGAAGGAGACGACCAAGTTGCGGCCTTACATATAGATTCAATTGGGACGTCTCCTCTTTCTGCCCAGGAGGATGCCATGGCCCTGGCGGAATGTGCTTTTATGCCTTCTGGGGGATCTTCATTTTTTGAAGTATACGCCAGACAGATTGCTTCTCTGATCCACCGAGATAGGGTGGCTTTCGTGACCCCGTATCCCTTTCTTTGGCCCTGGAAGGATATAAAAAGAGCCCTACTCTTCCTCCAGCTAGCCGATCTTTCAATAAATTTTAACACTATTCTTTTCACATCTAACATGTGATATTTCTCTTCTGACGGAGAAGAAGGGTTACTAAAAAAGGAGGGTAGGTGAATTTCCTGCGATCTATGGAACTTCCCTGCCACTTTTGGTAAATATGAGGGGTCAGGTTTTAAGATTAACTGATCCTGGAATGATAGCAGAAATGGAGGATCTATAGATAATGCCTGCATGTCACTGACTCTTCTGGCTGAGGTTAATGCTACCAAGAGTACCATTTTAAGAGATATAACCTTAAGGGGTATGCAATCTAACGGTTCAAAGGGTGGACCTGTTAGGGCGTCTAGAACCAGGTTTAGATCCCAAGGAGCAATTCTAGATATATGAACTGGTGTAATTCGTTCACAAGCCTGGATGAATCTAGCTATCCATCTATTACCAGCTAGATTATAACTATAGAGTGCTCCTAGTGCAGATACTTGGACTCTAAGTGTGTTTACTGATAATCCTAGATCTTTCCCTTTTTGTAGGAATTCTAAGATAAATTTTATCGGAATCTCTTTAAAGTTGAGATCTGGATGGAACTCTAAAAATCTTCTCCATATCTTGGTGTAGATTTTAGTAGTGGTTGGCTTTCTGCTATGTAGTAAGTTGTTGATTAATTCCTCAGAGAACCCCCTTGTTCTCAGTATTTCCCCCTCAAGTTCCACGCCGTCAAGTGGAGACTGTCCACTCGAGGATGGAAGAAAGGCCCTTGAGAGAGAAGCCTGGGAGTTGAAGGAAGTCTGTCAAGGACATCATTTGAAGGCATGAGAACCAAGGTCTCTTGGGCCAGAATGGGGCTATTAATATTATCCGTGCCCTGTCTGCCCTGATCTTCCTGATGACTTGCGGTAGCAATATGATTGGGGGAAAGGCATATGCTAGCCTGAACTGCCACGGATTTTGAAGGGCATCCAGAATTTCTGGCTGATCTGCCATACTCAGGGAGGCGAATCTTGGTAGTTGTCTGTTCTGACGAGTGGCAAAAAGGTCTATCTGTGGAAGGCCCCATAGTGACACAATGTTTTTGAATATTTTTTTGTTTAGGCACCACTCTCCTTGTCGCAGGGTGTGGCGACTTAGGAAGTCCGCTTCTGAATTGTCTATGCCTCTGATGTGAAGAGCTGACAGAGAAACAAGTTTTTCCTCGGCTAAAGAAAATACTTCTTTTGTGGAAGACATTAATTTGTCCGACCGTGTTCCGCCTTGTTTGTTGATATATGCCACTACTGTGGTGTTGTCCGAGAGAATTCTTACATGTTCTCCTTGAAGCTGCGGAAGGAAATGATATAGGGCATGACCCACCGCTTTTAATTCTTTTAAATTTGAGGAATCGTTTATTTGTTTTCTTCCCCACGGCCCTAGGAAAAAATTTCTCCCATGTGAGCTCCCCATCCTGTAGGGCTGGCGTCAGTGGTAATGATACGAGAAGGTGTTATTACCCAGTCTACTCCTTCTGATAATTTATTATCATCTAACCACCAGTATAATGAATGTATTACTACGTGGGATAAGGTGATTTTGTATGTTAGATGACCTCTAGCATAGGCTTCTTCTGATATTATTTGGTGCTGTAGATCTCGGGTATGAAATTGCGCCCACTTAACCGCCGGAATACATGAAGTGAGGGACCCCAATAGGGACATTGCTTCTCTCAGAGTCATGCGAGGTTTCCTTATTGCTGCACTGACTTTTGTTTTTATCGCTGATATTTTTACCTGTGGCAGAAGACATTTCTGCACTGTTGAATCTAATTGGAGGCCTAGAAAGGACTGGACGGACTGCGGCTCGAACCTGGATTTCTTGCTGTTTATGAGCCAGCCTAGAGCCTGTAGGGATAAGATTGCATCATTAACCCGTGTGGTACATTGTGCTACTGAATTTCCCACTATCAAAAAGTCATCCAGATATGGTATTATTAGAGTATTTTTTTGTCGTAGAAAGGCCATTACTTCCAGCATCACCTTTGTAAACACTCTTGGTGCGATCGAAAGTCCAAATGGCATCGCTGCAAACTGGAAATTATGTATGCTGCCGTCTAAGGAAACTGCCACTCTGAGGTATTTTTGGTATCTGGAATGGATTGGAAGATGATAATAAGCGTCTTTTAGATCTAAACCTGCCATCATGCAGTTGGGAAAAAGCAGTTTAATTGCCGATCTAATGGATTCCATTTTAAATTTTTCATTCCTGATGAAAGAGTTTAATCTTTTCAGATTGATGATTGTTCTGAATGAGCCATCAGGTTTTAAAACTAGGAAGAGCGGGGAGTAAAATCCTTTCCCTTCTTGCTCTACAGGCACCGAGATTAATACATTTTTAATTATGAGATTTCTTATCTCATTTTCAAGGGCCTGTTGTTGTACCGGGCAGCTTAAGGATGTTAGTATAAATGTATTTTGGGGAATTTGATGAAATCTTATTTTTAACCCATGTTTAACTATGTCCAGGACCCATATATTGGTGGATATTTTTCCCCATTCCTGGAAGAATGATTTCAGTCTTCCCCCTACTGGGGGGACTGGTTGGTGCATTTTATCTTTCCCTACGGAAGGTATGTCCTCTGAACATAGCACCTTTATTTTTTCCTTCCTTCGATGACCAGCGGTTTTGGTTTTCAGTTCTTCCTTTACCAAATGGTCTCCTCTTAAACGCCCTCCTAAAGGATGGAAGAGGGGGTTAGGGAAGGCCTTCTTTCTTTCTAATGCCTTTTTGAGGATGTTATCCAATTCTTTTCCAAATAAAAACTCACCATCACACGGAATAGTACAGAGTTTTGATTTGGATTGTGTGTCTCCTCTCCAACTCTTAAGCCATAGACTTCGTCTGACATTATTTAATAGGCCTGTTGTTCTGGCCGCTAGGCGTAGTGAGTCGGCCGAGGCGTCGGCTATAAAGGCGGCCGCTCCTCGAATTAGGGGAATAGCAGCTCGTAACTTGTCTCTGGAAATTTTCTTCTCTATTTGTTGGTCAAGTTGATCAATCCAGACCTGCATAGAATGGGCCGTACAAGTACTTGCTATCGTAGGTTTGAATGTGCCAATAGCTGCTTCCCACGCTCTTTTAAGTGAGGCTTCGGCTCTGCGGTCAAGGGGATCTTTTAATAATCCTGCATCTTCCACCGGTAAGGATGACTGTTTTGAGGAAGAGGCGACCGCTGCATCAACTTTTGGAACTTTAGACCAGTTGGATAATTCCTCGTCGCTGAAGGGGTACCTTCTTTTTGAGGCGGAGGGAAGATAACCCCTCTGATCTTGTTTTTCCCACTCCTTTTTAATTAAGGCCTTCATGGCCGGAATCACTGGGAACGCTCTTCTTTTCCTATCTGTTAGGCCTGCGAACATGATTTCTTGAGTGGTTTGAGGTCCCTTTACATCTGGACAGCCCATGGTGTTTCTGACAGATTTCACTAGACTGTCCATGTCCTCTAAGGGAAAACATGAACGCCCTCCTATATTTGAGGAGGATGAAGACGCAGAGGATGCAGATGATTCTGCTGTATCGGATGCTATCCCTTCCTCTGGATCTGAGTCGGAACTGGAAATTACTGCTTTTTTCTTTTTTTCCCGTTTGGGTGCTTTTTTGGGTTGATTAAGGGCCTGTAGCTCTGCTCTTATTATAGCCCTTATGTCCGATTCCGAAACGGACGCTTGTTGCACTGTATCCTTTATGCATGTTTTACATAACCTTTTTGTATATGTCTGAGCTAGTGGGCACCTACAGAGGCCACACTCTTTGTTTTTTGTTTTCCCTTTTTTCTTAGCCTGAATGATTATCCAAAGAGAGAGAGAGAGAGAGAGAGAGAGAGACACCTGTCAGCTTTTTATAGGCAGATAGTGATAACTCACCCAGTGAAGCTGTCAGTACCGATTGGGAAGGCGGTGAAACAGGTCTCGTGGCGTGGGTTCTGTGGCTTACGTCCGAGGATTTATGGTCTCTGGACGGAGCTTCAGTATCCTCTGCCGGGGGATGCGTGCTTTGTCCTGGGGAAGACATGCTTGCACACTGCTACCTGTTAGCAGGGCTTTTTATGCGCCACTTCCTGTTGCCTTCTAGTATCTCCTCCTCCCCCGCTCCTCACTTTTTTTTTTTTTTTTTTTTTATCTTTATATATATACATATATATGTATATATATATATATATATATATATATATATATATATATATATATATATATATAATATATACACACATTGATCATGCATCTACATGATGTTTATACTGAACTGGGCTGTTTTGCAACTTTGTGCAGCAGCCGCAGTATATATTACTGAATTGATCATCTCCCCTTTTTTTTTTTTTTTTTCAAGTGGGGAGTGGGTGGAGCTGGGTGGAGGGGGCGGGCGAGTGGGCGGGGCGGCGCCTCTGCTTCCTTAGCCCTCAGTGTCAACACTGGGTGGAGTGGGTGGAGCTGGGTGGAGGGGGCGGCGAGTGGGCGGGGCGGCGTCTCTGCCTCAGCCCATTGAACGTCTGCGTCATTGCTGGGGAACTTCCAGTGACCCGGAAAAGGAAATTAGACCTACCGGTAATTCTATTTCCAGGTAGTCCCTCAGGACAGCACCATGGAGGACGTCCTCCCTTGACCTATAGCGGGACAGGATCACAGAGAGGTTAAAAGGCCCCTCCCACCTCCACCCTCCAGTGTTTTTTCAAAGTACCACCGAAGGATGGCAGGAAATGGTCTAAACGCGCCCTTACAAACGCGTATGTAAGAAACCATTGAACAACTTTTCTTTATCTCTAGCCTTGGCAACTCGACGGACCATCCGCCGAAGATTGATCCCTTGCAATCCTAAAGAGAAACATAAGGGAGGGAATTAAGGGTGCTGTCCTGAGGGACTACCTGGAAATAGAATTACCGGTAGGTCTAATTTCCTTTTCCCATTACGTCCCTCAGGACAGCACCATGGAGAATACCAAAGAAATATCCCAGGGTGGGAACAGAAGCTCAAGGACCAAAGTCCAGGTAAGAACCAGGTTAGATATAGAAATGATCTGAAAGATCAAAAAGAATATAAATATCTAAAGAAATTCGTAAAGATAATCACAGTAGTGAGTGTCCGATATATGTTTATAATGGCCAATTCCAGTATGAATGTGGTAAACAAGACATGCCGCAGAGACGGAGAGTGAAACACAGCCGTTGTACCCAATACCACTAATGAACCGCAGAGAATTACAGTTATTGTGATAGATATAGACACCGCAGCCACAGAATAGCCTTAAAATCTTATTGCCCAGCAAAAATATTGTGATAGTTACAATCACCACACAATGAGGACTGTACAGACCAGTAATCGCTGGATGTGCTTAACAACACGGGACTGTTCCTTCATTGGTCCTCCTGGGCTCAGATTAAACCTTGGTTAGAGACCGGCTTACCATACTACGAGGAGACCTGCAGGACAGAGACCCTGGACTGCTGAAAGATCAAGCCAAATAACAGTTAGTACATGGAAAATGGCAGAGCATTGGGATGTATGTACCCTACTCATTCTGGAGATCATGTCTACTCCGAAACCTTAGAGGTCTCAACCCCAGTAAGGGTTGGATATTATTGGAACTAAGGAAATACTCCATCTGGCAGGTAATATCTCCTGCTAGTACCAACATTGGGCTTCTCGGTAGAAGTGTTAAAAGGAAGATATGGATCACCACTCTTGCTTTACTGATGTTAGACACGGGGAGTCTGGACTCTGGAATCGATGACAGTAAGCGGTGGGGGGGGGGGGGGAGGATGTTGGTAAAAATCCTTTGACACAGGATATTTGACTGTCTCTATATGAGTTATTAGCTACGACATATATACAGTATGTGCCAACTTATTTATATATTATATCGTAAAAGGCAATTTTCTTAGAGATGTTTATACACCCCGACTGCCCTGGTGGGAGGAACCATATTCTAAAACTAGAGGGAAGTAGTTTCCTTCCCCTCGAGAGGGAGATTTTTTACTGTGAGTCAGAAGGACTATGAGGCCTCAACTGTAAGAGTCCTGGATACAGATTCTTTTACATTAGGAGCCCTGACTGCTGTACGAGCAGTGGGTATGGGATCTTCTGCCACATGACAGTGCCGCCGATTTGCCAAAAGTACAAAGGCAGTAATGCCGACCCTGGTAAACGTAATACAACGGATTTAGGGCCAAGAATCTGTTTACCGGGTGTTGATCAAGGAAACTAGTCCGACTGCCATATGTGGAGTCGGGAAGGATTCTTTTCTTCCACCTCATGAGATTTCCTGCTTTCAGCACAGTAGTATGTCCACTTATAGGATGAGCCCCAAAGACGTCTGTCTCCCTTTAAAGCCAACTATGGAAGAGACTTGCCTTTAGTCCTCAAGGCAGTAACTCACTTGAGAGTTCTGTTCCAATCCTGAAGAAATGCTAAGTTACTAGGCCAATTCAGGCATAGCTGTTCGTCTGGCTAAGCCCAGTTGCAAGGAATGAAGCAACCGAAGCTGGACCTGGGTCCTAAAATATGAGGATTCTATAACCGGAGTTGGCCCGAGACAAAAGTGAAGTGGTGGGCCGACCATACAATGTACGGCGACGCAATAAGGCACAAGTCAGAAGGTCTAAGCCAGAGGCACAAAACCACAATATCCGATGTACTATGAAGCACTGAGGTACTATGACACACGAATGACACATCTCGAGGCACTGAAGCATTATGATGCAATATGCACAGAAGCACTATGATGCAATATTATTATAGCGGCATTAATTCCATGGTGCTGTACATGAGAAGGGGCTACACACAAAGTTATAGATATAGTCTACAGTAAACAAATTTCCAATGACAGAGTGATACAGAAGGGAGAGAACCCAGTCCTTGCGGACTTACAATATGATGCATATAATGCACAAAGACTATGATGCAGTATGATGCAATAAAATGCACCAAGACACTATGATGCAGTATAATTCACAAAGACACTATGATGCAATATGATGCAGAAAGACACTATGATGTAATATGATGCAATATAATGTAGAAAGACACTATGATGCAATATGATGCACAAAGACACTATGATGAAATATAATGCAATGTAATGCAGAAAGACACTATGAGGCATATAGACACCATGATGCACCTTGATGCACAAAGACACTATGATGTAATATGATGCAATATAATGCAGAAAGACACTCATGTAGTATGATGCAACATAATGCACAAAGACACCCATGCAGTATGGTGCACCCTGATGCAACCTGATGCATAGAGGCACCATAAAGCACCATGATGCAATCTGCTGCACAAAGGCACTATGAAACACCAAGATGCACCCTGATGCAACATGATGCAACATGATGCATAGAAGTACTATGTAGAACTATGATGTAATATAATGCATAGAGGCACTATGAAGTACTATGATGCCCAAAGGCACCATGATGTAATATGACGCATAGAGGCACTATGATGTAATATGACGCATAGAGGCACTATGATGCACACAGGCACTATGATGCAATATGATGTTATATGAAGCATAGAGGTACTATGAAGCACTCTGATGCAATATGATACACAGAGGCAATAAATATGATGCATAGAGGCACTATGATACAAAGTGATGTACAGAGGCACTCAATATGATGCATAGAAACACTATGATGCAATGTGATGTACAGAGACACTCAATATGAAGCCTAGAGGCACTATGATTCAATACGATGCCCAGAGGCACTCAATATGATGCATAGAGGAACAATGATGGAATATGATAAATGATGTAATATAACACATAAAGGCACTATGAAGCATTCTGATGCAATATGGTGCACAGAGGCAATCAATATGATGCATAGAAGCACTATGATGCAGTACCACGCACAGAGGCACTCAATATGATGCATAGAGACAACATGATATATGATGTAATATGACACAAAGGCACTATGAAGCACTATGATGCAGTACAATGCACAGGGGCAATCAATATGATGAATAGAGACACCATGATGCAGTACAATGCACAGGGGCACTCAATATGATGAATAGAGGCACTATGATGCAGTACAATGCACAGAGGCACTCAATAAGATGAATAGAGGCACCATGATGCAGTACAATGCACAGGGGCACTCAATATGATGAATAGAGGCACTATAAAGCAGTACAATGCACAGTGGCACTCAAAATGATGAATAGAGGCACTATGATGCAGTACAATGCACAGAGGCACTCAATAAGATGCATTGAGGAACAATGATGCAATATGATATATGATGTAACCTGACACAAAGGCACTATGAAGCGCTATGATGTCGCACTCTGATGCAATATGATGCACAGAGGCACTCAATATGATGCACAGAGGCACTCAATATGATGCATAGAGGCACTATGCTGCAGTACAACTGCTATACCATGCTTGAAGGTGTCCAAACAAGAGACCAGGTCCCAGTTAGAGCCAAGAGAGCAATCTCTCAGAGTTCCAGATAAATCTCAAGCCTGAATAGTAGTTCTCAATTGTCAGACTGACCCCACCCGAAGGAGCTAATTAATGCACCACAGCTGGAGGGCAGTCTTCATGGAGACGATGTGCTGCATTAACACTATGCGTCCTCCTATGGATGGAGTAGTTAAGTTGCAACTAACTGAAGTCAAATCATGAGATGTAGCCTGGACATATGGCCTTATCATAGCTTAGAGGTCCAAGGCCTGACTGCATACATGTGAAACACACCTCAGCATATGAGGCTCTATGCTCAGCTTCGGCACAAAGGCATGAGACTAGCATCAGTCCAGAGGCCTAGGCCATCAACACATTCCATGATGCACTCACCTGTGCTGGCTCCATACCTGCTAAAAAGACAGGGGGAGCTGGTAACGCCGAGAGCCCAGCATGGAGGGAAGCGGCGTCCCGCCAGGAATGCTGCATTACTGCCAGTGATTTCCTCTCTTGTGCCCCCCGAGATCCAGGAAACCTGTCTGTTGCCTGTCTCGTTCTGCACCTCCGCGTTCAACCATGGAACGCACGCTGGCCTCTAGCTCCGGCGCCCTGACATCACCAGAAGCGCCATGGCTCCCCGCACGACTTCCGGTATCTTGCGCTGGAATGCCGGCCAGTGTCAGAGCCGAGAGCCTCCACTGAGGAGGAAGCGGCTCTACCCAGGAGCTTCATCCACTCACTGGTCTTTGTGGCTGAGGGACTCCCCCCAGGAGAGTTTCAGCCCCGGGCTACTTGACAGGGGGAAGGATTGGACCAGCAGCACGATCCCCTGGGTCTTGTAAAACGTCCACCTTCTATCTTCGCTCCACTCCTGGAGCAACCTCTCATACAACCGTCCCCTGTAGGGACAGGAAAAACACTGGAGGGTGGAGGTGGGAGGGGCCTTTTAACCTCTCTGTGATCCTGTCCCGCTATAGGTCAAGGGAGGACGTCCTCCATGGTGCTGTCCTGAGGGACGTAATGGGAAGTTCCCCCTTACCGCTTCCTGTTGGCTCCAACGCTGACGCCGTCCCTCCATGTGAGCTCACCGTTTGTGCTACGCTTTCTCCATGTGCTGGGCTGCTATCCTGGATCCCCACACATGGTACACCTCTCAAAATCGCGGTCGGCCTGACCCAGACCCACCATTTTGGATCCTGTATGCATGTCAGACGAGGGGGAGCCGGATTCCAGCACTCCCCCGACGCTGCTTCCGAAATGGAGCTCCTGCCGTTCCCAAAGACACCGCACAGGCAGCTGCAATCTCAGGTATTTCTTCCCTGTAGGGATATCTTGCGGTTTCCCATAGGAACAGGAAACCAACTGAGGAGAGGCGGACCGCCCTCTTTTATCTCTGTAGGTTTCCTGTTCCTATGGGCGGATCCCTCTCTCAAGTGGGTGCTGTCGTGGCGAAGGGTAAAATAATGGATTTCCTGTCCTCCATTTGTGACTGTGCCTGCACCCTCCAATCAGGGGCTAATACAGTCAAAGGGCTCCTATCACAAAAGCTTCTGCTCGCATAGAAGTGACATTGATATAGCAGCAAGAAAAATCAGTTATCCCAAATGTCTGACCCGCTTTGTTTGTACAGTACATCAAAATCATCAAGTCATTCTCTAGGAGAGAAATGTGGCAGGACTGTATGTTAGGAAAGAGCGGCTACATAGAAGACACGTGCCAAGAAAAGCTAAATGTTTTGGCTCTTATCCAGTACATAGTTTCCAAAAGTACATCAACACTCACCATGCTATGTACAGGAGACACATGGAAACTTCTACCACTTGTAAACACCGAGTTCACTTCTATATCGGTGTCCCTGCTAGGGTTGAAAGCGCAGAATGACTGCACTTTGGGGAGACCCACCAACCTGAAAAGTAAAGTAGACACATTATTTTTGTTACCATTTCAGAATTCAAAACTTTTGATGCATGTTAACACTTCATAACACACACACAAACATATATAAGCACACACATATACATACAGTGAAGGAAATAAGTATTTGATCCCTTGCTGATTTTGTAAGTTTGCCCACTGACAAAGACATGAACAGTCCATAATTTTAAGTGTAGGTTAATTTTAACATTGAGAGATAGAATATCAAAAATAAAATTCAGAAAATCACATTGTATAAATTATATAAATTTATTTGCATTTTGCAGTGAGAAATAAGTATTTGATCCCCAACCAACCATTAAAGGGTATGCCACACTAAACGAGATCGCAAACGAGATCGCTAACGAGATCACTAAAACGTCACTATTTTGCGATCTCGTTAGCGACCTCGTTGTGTGTGGCATGTAGCAACGATGTGGCCCCTGCTGTGATGTCGCTGATCGTTCACTAGAGTTCTGGACCGTTTTTTGATCGTTGGCGTCCCGCTGGTGAGCCTGAATCGCTGTGTTTGGCACCTTTTGCAAACGACGAGCGACCTCGTTTGTGACGCATATGACTGTTTTGCGTCACGGAGTGGATCGCAATATCTGTAAGTTCTCTTTTGCGTCACAGAGAGGATCGCAGAAGTTGCAAAGCAGGCTAGCAGGACACAGAGAGCAGGAGCGAAGCTGGAAATTCCTATGAATCAGAAGCGCTCAGTACATGCTAATGACATCCTAACGACCGCCAAAGTCGTTAAAGAGATCGCTGACCGCTGATGTGTCGTTTATAAGATCTCCTGTTTGGCAGCTACTAGCGACCTAAAAGAGATCACACCAACGATTGCGTCGTTATCGAGATCGCTAACGAGATCGCCTTTAGAGTTCTGGCTCCTAAAGACCAGTTAGATACTCCTAATCAACTCGTTACCTGCATTAAAGACAGCTTTCTTACATAGTCACCTTTATAAAAGACTCCTGTCCACAGACTCAATTAATCAGTCAGACTCTAACCTCTACAATATGGGCAAGACCAAAGAGCTTTATAAGGATGTCAGGGACAAGATCATACACCTGCACAAAGCTGGAATGGGCTTCAAAACGATAAGATGCTGGGTGAGAAGGAGACAACTGTTGGTGCAATAGTAAGAAAATGGAAGAAATACAAAATGACTGTCAATAGACATCGATCTGGGGCACCATCCAAACTCTCACCTCGTGGGGTATCCTTAATCATGAAGAAGGTGAGAGATCAGCCTAAAACTACACAGGGGGAACTTATTAATGATCTCAAGGCAGCTGGGACCACAGTCACCAGGAAAACCATTGGTAACACATTATGCAGTTTAAAATTCTGCAGTGCCCGCAAGGTCCCCCTGCTCGAGAAGGCACACGTGCAGGCCTGTCTGAAGTTTGCCAGGATGATTCTGTGAGTGATTGGGAGAAGGTTCTGTGGTCAGATGAGACAAAAATTGAGCTCTTTGGTATTAACTCAACTCACCATATTTGGAGGAAGAGAAATGCTGCCTATGACCCAAAGAACATCGTCCCCACTGTCAAGCATGGAGGTGGAAACATGTTTTGGGTGTGTTTCTCTGCTAAGAGCACAGGACTACTTCACCGCATCAATGGGAGATTGGATGGAGCCATTTACCACAAAATCCTGAGCGACAACCTCCTTCCCTCTGCAAGGTCATTAAAAATGGGTCGTGGCTGTGTCTTCCAGCAAGACAATGACCCAAAACATACAACCAAGGCAACAAAGGAGTGGCTCAAAAAGAAGCACATTATTATTATTTGTTTATATAGCACTATTGATTCCATGGTGCTGTACATGAGAAGGGGTTACATTCAAATTACAGATATCATTAAGGTCATGGAGTGGCCTAGCCAGTCTCCAGACCTTAATCCCATAGAAAACTTATGGAGGGAGATGAAGCTCTGAGTTGCCAAGCGACAGCCTCAAAATCTTAATGATTTAGAGATGATCTGCAAAGAGGAGTGAACCAAAATTCCTCCTGACATGTGCGCAAACCCCATCATTAAGTACAAAAATGTCTGACTGCTGTGCAAGGGTTTTGCCACCAAGTATTACCGTATTTTTTGGACTATAAGACGCACCGCACTATAAGACGCACCCAGGTTTTAGAGGTGGAAAATAGGGAAAAATATATTTAAAGCAAAAAATGTGGTAAAATATTTAATAACAAATAACATACTATTATATGTGGTGTTATTATATATAATAGCATGTTATTATGTAGGAAGCTACGGGTAGAAGATGGTGCTGCGGGACCAGTGTGGTGTCTGTAAACTACTATGTGAAGATGCTGGAGGGTGAGTATAAGGCCGGGGTCACACATGCGAGAAATTTGCACGATTTTCAGACTGGAGCGTGCGGCTGCATAGAAATACATGCAGCATAGAAATACATGCAGCCGCACGCTCCGGTCCGAGTGCCGGCGGCAGTGCGGGGTGTTCATGCGAGAGATTCGCACAAAAATCGTGCAAATTTCTCGCATGTGTGACCACGGCCTAAGAATGGGGGCACAGGGCTTATATTTAAAGCCACACTCCAGCACTGATAACACTGGAGTGCTGCTTTAAGATCCCATGGGAGAACTATAACTCCCAGCATGTCCTGCAGATCCTATGGCATGCTGGGAGTTATAGCCCACCACAGGATGGCAGAGTGATTTTTTATGTGCTGTCATTACTAACCTTTTAATTAATTCTCTGTTGTAAAGTGTGTCTGAAGGACCTGTGATCACAACATGAAGAGGCAGGGCTTTGTGTGGTCATGTGATGCTCCAGTCCGCCCTCTTCATGACCTCATCACAGGTCCTCCACAGGAGCATTCAGCATGCCATCAGCACAAGCCAGCCCAGGCTGTCAGGTATGCGATGCCTCCTGCTGCACTCTGCTCCTGCCGCCTCCTTCTCCTTCCCACACAGATCCCCAGCTCCTGCAGGAATCAGGCGCTGGGGAACCATGTGGCTCTGTCATTTGCTGCTCCCCGCTCACTGCTCAGCTGATAGGTGGGCGGGGAAGCGACTAATTAATATTCACTGCACTTAAGTATCGGGACCAGTGGTTTCCCCAGCGCTGGATTCCTGCAGCGGAGGGGATATTTTCCTGCCTCCTGCGATCCCACTCCACCGCTGCCCCCTGCCCCCTCCCCACATGTTACATTCCGACCATAAGACACACCCACACTTTCCTCCCAAATTTGGAGGAAAAAAAGTGCGTCTTATGGTCAGAAAAATACGGTAAGTCTTGTTTGCCAGAGGGATCAAATACTTATTTGTCACTGCAAAATGCAAATAAATTCATATAATTTATACAATGGGATTTTTTGGATTTTGTTTTTGATATTCTATCTCTCAATGTTAAAATTAACCTACCCTTAAAATTATAGACTGTTCATGTCTGTTGAGGGCAGAGTAAAGTATTGCAGTGCACAGGCACCAGGAAAGGTCAGAGAGGCCCGACATCTGCTCACTGCAGTACTTTACTCTTCCCTCAACAGGGCAGATCAGTACGCCTGCACAGGACCGCGACAGAAGCAAGGAAGAGGACGTCATCGCATGAAGATGGAAGGCGTCGGACCTGGACCTGCGACGCTCATCGGACTGGACCCTGGTCTGCCCCCTGGGTGATTATAATATAACTTGTTTTTCTTATCTTTCAGGTTACATCGGGGGGGGGGGCTTATCTACAGCATTACAGAATGCTGTAGATAAGCCCCTAATGGCGGTGTCCGCAGCTTATAGGTGAAAAATGAGGTGACAGATTCCCTTTAAGTACACGGACTGTCTGCAGTGAAGGTGGTTTATCTTAATTATGTTAGTGATTTATATTGGACATTCATCAAAACTTAGACTGGACACAGGTGTATGCCACTTTTCCATTGAGAGCGGGAATAGCTATGCATGGGATGGCATCTTTCGAATGAATGGAACACAAGTCAGCTTCAAAAGACAAAAGAAAAAGTTACAAACATTTGAAAAAGAACGAAGAAGTGTAAATTACCACTTGGCACGGTCATGCTTATGGGAAGAAAAAGGTTTTTTACTTTTGTGGGGGAAAAAACTTGTCTCTACTAGCCATTATTTCAGAGAACCAATTTTGTGAAATTCTTCTATCACTTTCAAATAAATCCTTTCCCAAAACTAGGCTAGAACGTAGAAGAAAACAACAGCATAAGGTATTGAAAGCAGAGTGTAGCCAGTAACAAAGTCCTTTACAATTAGTACAATTAGTTGTGTATTTCAGATAGGCTTTATAACCAGAGAATTCTAGAGAAAGTTCTGTAAGTGACCCATGTCTCTGGCTCTATTACACAGAATGAGTTAAGAGTTATTCATATACCGATTTGAGGAATATTACTATTTAAAATAAATACCAAAAATAAGTACTTCTTGCAGTGCTCTGAATGTATACTCACTGGGCTCCAAAATCCAGGACAGAGGGCTGGAAATGCAGGGCCCTCCCACTAGGCCTTCCAATACTGACAAGAAAAAAAGAACATTGTTACTCATCAATCAGCAACCTAGTAAAAGTTCATGTACATTAGAATTTAACTAAACTGGTTATTTCTGAGTTGTTAAGATGGGGAAGCAATAAGATAATGAACACTATCCCATATAAACAGGTGTGTATTATATTCTCTGAACATGAAATATATCTAACAGGGGAATGAATGAATGCATATCCTATATAAACAGGTGTATATTATATTCTCTGTGCACGATAGTTATAACAAATAACTGCCTCCAGTGCAGCAATGTACTCAGAGGAAAACGGATTTACCATCCATAGAGGGGGAAGGGGAGGGATATTTCACATGTGAATCTATGCTATATACCAGGTAATTACCCAAACACTTCCTTCCCTTTTCACCCTCCTATGGATGCGATCCTAATGTGCATATTAGGTTGCTCGGCCAAACTTGTGTTGATTAAGAATATTCTAAGATTTTTTATAAACGAGGCACAAAGCTACCTATATTGTACACCACATATTATATACAGTACTTATATATGTGCTGGGAGTCCGCATATTGGCTGCATATTCTGATTATTCTATATTATTACAGGCTGTTATATGAAGTTTAAAGGGAACCTGTCAGCAGTTTTGGCCACTATAAGAAGCCCTGAAAGGCAGTGGCCGCGTATCTACAGCCTTCTATATTGCTGTAGATAAGCCCCGATCCGACCTGCAAGATAAGAAAAATAAGTTTTATTATACTCACCTGCAGGGCGGTTTGGTCCGATGGGTGTCACAGGTCTGGCGCCTCCCATCTTCTTGCGACGTCGCCCTCCTGCTTGCTTCTTCACTCCCGGCATTGCGCTTCTGCGCAGGCGTACCTCTTTGCCCTGTTGAGGGCAGAGCAAAGTACTGCAGTGTGCAGGTGCCTGGAAAGATCAGAGAGGCCCAGCGCCTGCGCACTGCAGGAATTTGCTTTGCCCTCAACAGGGCAAAGAGGTACGCCTGCGCAGAAGCGCGATGCCAGAAGCAAGAAGGAGGGCGTCATCGCAAAAAGATTGGAGGCGCTGGACCCAGACCTGCGACTGGACCGCCCCCCCTCCCCCACCCGGGTGAGTATAATAAAACTTATTTTTCCTATCTTGCAGGTCAGACCGGGGGCTTATCTACAACATTACAGAATGCTGAAGATAAGCCCCGAAAGGCAGTGGCCACATCTTATAGCGGCCAAAAGTGATGACAGGTTCGCTTTAAATAGCCGGATTTAATTTATTTGTATGATTCACATTCAATTAGGTAAATATCCACTAGACCGCATTGGAATTTATGTCTTTACTTTCTGTCACATTGTTTATATATGCATCTGTTTTTTAGTGCATGACTGATGAAGGGCAGCGAGACCGAAACTTTAAAATACGTCTATGCACAATCCTAGGAGCGTGTAAGTTACTCACAATTAACAGAGTGAAAGATCTCATTTTTTTCTAAATTTTAAGGATTGGAACCTTATCCGTGCACCCACCTATCCACAAGGAGTGCTGTACTTCTTTCTATTTTTATATACCTTAAGTTTGATTAGAGCCATTCAAAGAAATACAAATACAATCTAATCCATGATGAATTGAGTATAATTAACAGCTGACTTCTCCTAATGTACGGTGTCAAATAATTCGGGTAGAAAAGAACTAGAAGCAAAGACACGTTTCAATCAAAAATCCGAGATATAGCCAATTGTGAACATGATGTAATTTTAGAGCCGCCAATATTATGAAGGTGTGACAGTGTCAGACAAACAATAGGGGAGTCAAGAAGCTTAGGACAGAAAGTCTGCCGTGGTATGCAGCACAGTAACACCCACTTGCGTGTGCATGTCATAGGGAGCGGTCTGAACCAGGGCCATATACTACAGACATCGGATCTGGCTCTGACACAGGGACGTACAACTTCTTCTAGTCCACGGAGACACCATCAAATTTACCAATTCCAAAAGGCATAATAGAACAAAGCGTCATCCACATCTGTATGTATTGTACATATATAATAAGTGCAAATTCTACTTTTGCGTACATGCACCTGTCAGGAGCCGGGCGACCCCCTACGACCCCGTTCACGTGCCAGAAAAAGACCACGCAGGACACACTTTCCAGTGTAGGTTATCCGAGTTGCTAAAACAGAAGTGTCTCTCTGGTCAAGTAAATGACAATTAAAGGAGTTTTCCAATTTAAAGAAAGCTTTTATACTTGTAAAGCAGCAAAAATATGGAGCCACAGTAAACTCGTTAATCAGTTAATTAAAAAAAAAAAAAAAGGAAAAGTTTGACAAATGTGCGTTTTTGATGCGTTTTCGCTGTGTTTTTCTGCACAGAAATGGGCCAAAAACGCTATGGAAGCCTTATGCAAGCTAATTCAATGACAATCCTGAAGTGTTGTGCACATGATCAGTAAATTTCCTTTGAGTATTTGCAGCGCGTTTATTCTGCAGCATGTCAATTCTTTGTGCGTTTCTGCAGCGTTTTTCACCCACGTACTTCAATTGAGTCAGTCAGTCAAATCCGAAGCAAAAACGCAGGTGTAAAAATGTTTGCGGAATTGCTGCGTTTTTGTTTACGTTTTACCGGCTTCCTATGGTGTTTCCCACGCTGTCATCCATGTGACAGCATGGGAAACACCGCCGCGGTGATTCTTATCAGCGGTAACGCTACCGCCGGGAATACCGTTGGTCAGAGTGCTGCGGGGTAACGCTGTCAGATGTCAGCGTGACCCCGAAGCTGTGACCCGTGGTAACTCTACCAACAGTAAGACTGTGGATCAGAACGCATACATATTCAAATAAAAATAAAAAAAAATTATACTCGCCTAACACCATATCCCCGATGCCCTCATCTCCTAGAAAAAATGTAAAATAATAAACCAACATATACTTACCTGTCCGCCATAATCCAGAGTGTCCCACGGCGATCTCACGTGTAGAACAGTCACATCAGGACAGGTGGCAGTCACTCCTGCAGTGCCTCACTGAGCTGTCGTGAAAGAGTTCACCGGAGTTCATCAGCTGATGAGCTCTGGTGCTCTGACTTACGGCACCGCTGCGTGAGAACTTTCTCACGGCAGCTCAGTGATACACTGACAGGAGGTATTCACTCCCGCAGTGTATCGCAGGCTGTCTTGAGAGCAGTCACATCAGTGACTGCTCTGAAAGTCATCAGGATTGTCGTGGGACATTATGGATTACCTTCTCTGTGGACAGATGAAGAATATTGTGGTTTATTCTATTTTTGTTGCAGGAGACGTTGGCTTCGGTGGATTAGGCATTCGGTGAGTATGGTTTAATTAAGATTCATTAAAGGAGTCTGTCATTATTTCAAATAAAGGACTTTACTCTGGGTGTCTGTGTTTTTATACAATATCACTATGGGGTTACTAATGGATAGGTGTCTTATAAACACCTCTCCATTACTAACCTGTGGGATTTATGTCACCTAACAATAAGGTGACATCAACTCCAAAAATATGAACACCACTTGCAACCGTTACAGGGCAAGTGGGAAGAGCGAGACACCAGATTTGGCGCATCTTATAGATGTGCCTTTTTCTGGGGTGACAGAGTTGATGTTTTTAGCGGGAATATGCATACCTATAAAATGCGTATTTCCCGCGGCGGGGAGGTGCGTGATTGCCGCGGAAATTTCCGTGGCAATTCCCGAACGTGTGCACATAGCCTTATGGCTATTGGCCCCTTCCCAGAATATTAACATCAGCCCTCAGCCATCGACTTTCCCTCTGCTGGTTATTAAAATTACGCATGAGCCCACACAATTTTTTTTCTTTAAAATTAACAGTTGCTGTTTGGTTACAGACTATGTACATTCGTTCTGTTAACACTCCTACATAGGCTGGTGACAATGTGTGTGTGGGGGTGTGTGTGTGTTGTGTAGGTGTGTGGTGTGTAGGTGTGTGTGTGTTAGGTGTGTGGTGTGTAGGTGTGTGGTGTGTGGTGTGGGTGTGTTAGGTGTGTGGTGTGCAGTGTGTGGTGTAGGTGTGTGGTGTGCGGTGTGTAGGTGTGTGGTGTGCAGTGTGTGTGTGTAGGTGTGTGTGTATAGGTGTGTGTGTGTGTGTGTAGGTGTGTGTGTGTAGGTGTGCTTACTTATCAGCTTAGTAATGAGAGTGTCGGACTGACACCTTTTCATTACTAAACCTAGGGCTTGGTGTCAATGACAGCTGCTGACACCAAGCCCTATTCCCATTACCTGATGCCACTGCATCAGCATGAAAAAAGGTGGTGTTGAACCAAGAAATTATATCACTAAACTTTTTTTTTCTTTTATTTTTTTTAACATCTATTTAACTCAAAAAAGCCTTCATTCCTGTACAATTGCAGGGTTTCATTTTATGTGATGAACAAGACCGCTGCATGGTCAAAACACATCAACTTTTCCACCATGAAGACCTAATAAAGTATGTTTATATTCTTACCACCTTGGTCAAACATTTTTTTTTTTTAAATAATGCCTGTATCTAGCTTGACGCTTCTTGGGTCTATGCTGCAGCAGTGACATTGTCGAGAGCATCACAGCTGCTGCTAATCACTGAGCGCTTCAACAGCTCGCCTGAGGTAGCCGAAACAATACTATACCTATGCAGCAGCCCCCATGCTTCTTCTCTTTTCTGACATGGAAACTATGATGCCCGCACCTTCTCTGAAATTTTCTGAACTGCCTTACAAATGAATGGAGAGAGCTAAGCATGTAGACTCATGTGGTGGGACCTGCATCCATCAAACATTTATGTATATTTTTCCATAAATGTACATCATGAGATAACCCTTTTAAAGGTGAATCCTGTAAATCCATGTGGATTTGAGCATTAAAAAAAATCCTCATCATAATAAGCCCTTCGCGACTTATGCTTTACTAGTACTGCTGAGCAGGAGATGCGCTCCCGCAAAGACAGGTACTAGTACGGCGCACCGATCGCTTTGCCTCACGCTGAGTGCCGAGGCGATCGGGTGCGGCTGTCAGCTGTGTGTGAGCAACGCCCATGATCGGTGGTAGCACCAATATTGGGCATTCAACCCCTCTGATGCCACTGTGACAGTGGCATAGAGAAGCATCGCGCAGGAATTTTGCATTCAAATAGTCAAATGGCGCTCCTTCCATTCCAAGTCCTTCCAGTAGTATTCCCCCACATATGGGGTATCCGCACACTCAGGAAAAATTGCATAACAAAATGTATGGTCCATTTTCTGCCGTTACCCTTGCGAAAGTAAAAAAAATTAGGTCTAAAGGAAATTTTTTGAGAAAAAAAGGTAAATGTTTATTTTTTTTTCTTCCACATTCCAAAAATTCCTGTGAATAACCCAAAGGGTTAATTAACTTATTGAATGTGGTTTTGAGTACCTTGAGGGGTGCAGTTATAGAATGTAATTTTGGGGTATTTTCTGTCATATAGGCCCCTCAAAGTCAATTCAAGTGTGAGGTGGTCCCTAAAAAAAACCAGTTTTACAAACTTTGTTGTAAAAATCGCTGGTCAACTTTTAACCCTTATAACTTCCTAACAAAAAAAAATGTTTCCAAAATTGTGTTGATGTAAAGTAGACATGTGGGAAATGTTATTTATTAACTATTTTGCGTGATATGACTCTCTGATTTAAGGGCATAAAAATTAAAAGTTTGAAAATTGGGAAACATTCAAAATTTTCGCCAAATTTCCGTTTTGTTTTCACAAATAAACACAAGTCATATCAAATAAATTTTACCACTATCATAAAGTACAATGTCATGAGAAAACAATCTCAGAATCACCGGGATCCGTTGAAGTGTTCCAGAGTTATAACCTCATAAAGGGATAGTGGTCAGAATTGTAAAAATAGGCCTGGACAAGAAGGTGAAAACAGGCTTTGGGGCGAAGGGGTTAAAAATACCAGCCATAAGTATGAGACTTGAACAAATCACACAGACCGGTAGCGCACATTTTTAAATTTGCACCATATCGATTTCTAGTGCAGATTTTCACTGCTCATTGCAATATGTGGATTTTTTATTAAAGTAAATTTGTGGATTCTTAATTACACCAGTTCGTTCACAGTCAAAGTTTTTGCCACATGTGAATTTTAGGTCACTAGAATAATGGTGCACATGTAACAATACAAATGCTGTTTAGAAGTAATGAGCAGTAAAGATGAACATGTGGCAGCCATGTTATGCGAGGTTTCACATAGCAGTTGTGAGACAATACTTATAAATGCCAAAAGCTATAAAATAAACATTTCTCAAGGCTATCGAGAAAGAAAAGGAAATGATAAGTCCATATTTGAAGGAATAGACAAAAAAATTACTATGTCTTTAAATTCCTAGAATAACTTGCTCTATCAGCTTGAAAAACAAAAAAATCATGACCTGCTAGATAGTCAATAAAATATTGGACCGATTCATCTTCAGCTGCTGGATTCATGGGTGCACATCACTTAAAGGGAATCTGTCACCCCATTTTTGCCCTATGAGATAAGCCCCTGATGGCTGTGGCCCTATCTACAGCATTCTGTAATGCCGTAGGATAAGCCCCTGATGTTACCTGAAAGTGAAGAAAAACGAGTTATAAAATACTCACCCAGGGGCGTTCCGCCGTCAGGTCAGGTGCGGAGGGAGTCGCGGTCCGGTTCGGCGCCTCCCATCTTGTAGCGAAGCCGGCTTCTTCTTTCCATCCCGTCGCGGCTCCTACGCAGGCGCACTGCTCTGCCCTGGTGAGGGCAGAGCAGAGTACTGCAGTGTGCAGGCGCCAGGAAAGGTCAGAGAGGTCCGGCACCTGCGCACTGCAGTACTCTGCTCTGCCCTCACCAGGGCAGAGCAGTGCGCCTGCGCAGGAGCCTAGACGGGACGGAAAGAAGAGGCCGGCTTCGCTACAAGATGGGAGGCGCCGAACCGGACCGTGACTCCCTCCGGACCGGACCTGACGGCGGAACGCCCCTGTGGTGAGTATTTTATAACTCTTTTTTCTTCACTTTCAGGTAACATCGGGGGGTTATCTACAGCATTGCAGAATGCTGTACAGTCATGGCCAAAAGTTTTGAGAATGACACAAATATTAATTTTTACAAAGTCTACTGCTACACTTTTTCTAATGGCAATTTGCATATACTCCAGAATGTTATAAAGAGTGATCAGCTTAACAGCAATTAATTGCAAAGTCAGTATTTGGCTAGAAAATGAACTTTATCCCCAAAACACATTTCAACATCAAGAATGAATGGATGAACACTGGCGCTATACCTATTATGAAAGTGAATATTGAAAACCCAATAATGTATATAATAAACTGGTGCCTTGGAAGCTGCAGATGGTTAGAGAATGGGCTCCGTGTTAACCCACCAGAATGAGTATAACTAGATAATGGATAAACCCCGCGCTAAACCTAAGAGCACTTAGAGGACGACGATAAATCTAAAAAATTGTAGGTAAATTGCAAGATGCTAAACTCACTGAAATTGCTGGGTTCAAAAGAGAGAAGAAATCCTGTGGATGATGTTCTCTCCAGATATATGTAATGATGCTGGAGAATATGCACAGGGTCTGGATAGGACAAAAATAAAAATAAAAAATGGTGAATTGGGGGTTTGCGAAATTATATATCAAAATAAATAACTGTAATTTTCTTGTACTTACAAAGGTACATAAGTATTGCGTTGATTAGCAGATTCAAAAATAATGCTGAACTAGATGTATTGTAGATCCAAAAATGGGTTCAAAATATATTCCTGCTCAAAGCCGTTTTCTAAGGAAAGGTTATTGAATAATTATATATGGATACAGAAAATCATATTATCCATACGCTCTGTAAGTATAGTAGCCACATGTGATCTTTATATACATCACCTATATCCATATATAATTACATGTATACAATACATCTAGTTCAGCATTATTTTTGAATCTGCTAATCAACGCAATACTTATGTACCTTTGTAAGTACAAGAAAATTACAGTTATTTATTTTGATATATAATTTCGCAAACCCCCAATTTACCATTTTTTATTTTATGTCCTATCCAGACCCTGTGCATATTCTCCAGCATCATTACATATATCTGGAGAGACATCATCCACAGGATTTCTTCTCTCTTTTGAACCCAGCAATTTCAGTGAGTTTAGCATCTTGCAATTTACCTACAATTTTTTAGATTTATCGTCGTCCTCTAAGTGCTCTTAGGTTTAGCGCGGGGTTTATCCATTATCTAGTTACATTTCAACATCATTGCAGCCCTGCCTTAAAAGGACCAGCTAACCTCTTTTCAGTGATTGCTCCATTAACACAGGTGTGGGTGTTGATGAGGACATGGCTGGAGATCAATCTGTCATGATTAAGTAAGAATGACACCACTGGACACCTTAAAAGTAGGCTGGTGCTTGGCATCATTGTTTCTCTTCTGTTAACCATGGTTATCTCTAAAGAAACAGTGGAGTCATCATTGCAATGCACAAAAATGGCCTAACAGGGAAGAGTATCGCAGCTAGAAAGATTGCACCTCAGTCAACAATCTATCGCATCATCAAGAACTTCAAGGAGAGAGGTTCCATTGTTGCCAAAAAGGCTTCAGGGCGCCCAAGAAAGACCAGCAAGCGCCAGGACCGTCTCTTAAAAGTGTTTCAGCTGCGGGATCGGGCTACCAGCAGTGCAGAGCTTGCTCAGGAATGGCAGCAGGCAGGTGTGAGTGCATCTGCACACACTGTGAGGCGGAGACTCTTGGAGCAAGGCCTGGTCTCAAGGAGGGCAGCAAAGAAGCCACTTCTCTCCAGAAAAAAACATCATGGACAGACTGATATTCTGCAAAAGGTACAGGCAGTGGACTGCTGAGGACTGGGGTAAAGTTATTTTCTCTGATGAATCCCCTTTTCGATTGTTTGGGACATCAGGAAAACGCCTCATTCGGAGAAGACAAGGTGAGCGCTACCACCAGTCTTGTCTCATGCCAACTGTTAAGCATCCTGAAACCATTCATGTGTGGGGCTGCTTCTCAGCCAAGAGAATCGGCTCTCTCACAGTCTTGCCTAAAAAAACAGCCATGAATAAAGAATGGTACCAGAATGTCCTCCAAGAACAACTTCTCCCAACCCTCCTAGAGCAGTTTGGCGATCAACAATGCCTTTTCCAGCATGATGGAGCACCTTGTCATAAAGCAAAGGTGATAACTAAATGGCTCAGGGAACAAAACATAGAGATTTTGGGTCCATGGCCTGGAAACTCCCCAGATCTTAATCCCATTGAGAACTTGTGGTCAATCATCAAGAGACAGGTTGACAAACAAAAACCTAAAAATTCTGAAAAAAGGAAAGCATTGATTGTGCAAGAATGGACTGCTATCAGTCAGGATTTGGTCCAGAAGTTGATTGAGAGCATGCCAGGGAGAATTGCAGAGGTCCTGAAGAAGAAGGGTCAACACTGCAAATATTGACTTGCTGCATTAACTCATTCTAACTGTCAATATAAGCTTTTGTTACTCATATGTTTGCAATTATATTTCTGTCTGTGATAAAAACATCTGTCAAAACACACACATAAAAACCAGAGGGCAGCAGATCATGTGAAAATATAATATTTGTGTCATTCTCAAAACTTTTGGCCATGACTGTAGATCAGCCCCTGATGGCGGTGGCCCTATCTCATAAGGCAAAAATGGGGTGACAGATTCTCTTTGAATGAATTCGGTGCCTCTTGTAAGTGGCGTGCACCTCGGTTCGCTGCATCAGAAAGGCTACTCTAAGGCTAAGTTCACACTAGGTGTTTTTGCAGCTTTTTTATGCTTTTCTTGCATGCAAACTTTCAGCTGCGTTTTACAGTAATCAGCAAAGTCTTAGAGATTTCAGAAATCAGAGATTTTGTGCTTTGCATCTTTTTTTTTTTTTTTGCACAATGGAGCATGTCATTTCTTTCATGTTTTTTCACCCATTGAAATCAATGGGTGGTGGAAAAACGCTGAAAAAACGCACCACAAATGCAGGTATTAGGTTTTGCTGCGTTCTTCGTGCAAAAACCTGATCGTATGCACACAATAGGAATTTTGTTTCAACACTTAACTTTATCAGCATCAGGGGTGATTAATTGATTTAAATCACGATTTAAATCACTAGTCAGTAAGGCTTGATTTAAATCAGTGATTTAAATCAAAGTTTCTACCTAAACTAGTTCTTGCTACTTTAACATGCAAGTAGATGAAGATTTTTAGAATCACTTTTTATATTACTTTTTTCTCCCCAGTTTAATGGGTTAATCATTCATATTTGGACACCACTGTTCTGTTGTACTTAGGAAGGAGAAAAATAATCCTGACCTTAATAACAATTTAAATAGATTTATTCAACTGAAACAATAACAACATTACAGCATAAGTTATTTGCTTAAACAAACATCCATGTTTGTTAACTAATTTGGCTAAACAAAATATATATATATATTTTAAGAAACTTAGACTGTCAGCCCAGCCGACACATGAAAAACTTAAATACTACTGTCCCTGCTGTCCTCTGTAGCTCACTCGTCGTCATCTTCATCATCATCTTCTTCTTTGTTCCTATTCATAATCTGGAAAAGAAAAACAAGCTTTCCTGCTTTATTGGGTCCCAACCGATTTCTCAATTTAGAATGAATGAGTCCAAAGGAAGAGAATATTCTTTCAACGCCTGCAGAAGAAGCTTCTGCTGTTAAAGTGAAATCATTACTTGAACAGTCTCTAAATCCAAGCGCTTAAGTGACTTCCACCAGTTTACTGGTGTGACCTTCCTTAAAATATCTTCAGCAAACATATACAGGTCCTTCTCAAAAAATTAGCATATAGTGCTAAATTTCATTATTTTCCATAATGTAATGATTACAATTAAACTTTCATATATTTTAGAATCATTACACACCAACTGAAATTTGTCAGGTCTTTTATTGTTTTAATACTGATGATTTTGGCATACAACTCCTGATAACCCAAAAAACCTGTCTCAAAAAATTAACATATTTCAACCGTCCAATAAAATAAAAGTGTTTTTTAAAAACAAACAAAAAACCCATCAAATAATAAAGTTCAGTTATGCACTCAATACTTGGTCGGGAATCCTTTTGCAGAAATGACTGCTTCAATGCGGCGTGACATGGAGGCAATCAGACTGTGACACTGCTGAGGTGTTATGGAGGCCCAGGATGCTTCGATAGCGGCCTTAAGCTCATCCAAAGTGTTGGGTCTTGCGTCTCTCAACTTTCTCTTCACAATATCCCACAGATTCTCTATGGGGTTCAGGTCAGGAGAGTTGGCAGGCCAATTGAGCACAGTAATACCATGGTCAGTAAACCATTTACCAGTGGTTTTGGCACTGTGAGCAGGTGCCAGGTCGTGCTGAAAAATGAAATCTTCATCTCCATAAAGCATTTCAGCCGATGGAAGCATGAAGTGCTCCAAAATCTCCTGATAGCTAGCTGCATTGACCCTGCCCTTGATGAAACACAGTGGACCAACACCAGCAGCTGACATGGCACCCCACACCATCACTGACTGTGGGTACTTGACACTGGACTTCAGGCATTTTGGCATTTCCTTCTCCCCAGTCTTCCTCCAGACTCTGGCACCTTGATTTCCGAATGACATGCAAAATTTGCTTTCATCAGAAAAAAGTACTTGGGACCACTTAGCAACAGTCCAGTGCTGCTTCTCTGTAGCCCAGGTCAGGCGCTTCTGCCGCTGTTTATGGTTCAAAAGTGGCTTTACCTGGGGAATGCGGCACCTGTAGCCCATTTCCTGCACACGCCTGTGCACGGTGGCTCTGGATGTTTCTACACCATGACTCAGTCCACTGCTTCCTCAGGTCCCCCAAGGTCTGGAATCGGTCCTTCTCCACATTCTTCCTCAGGGTCCGGTCACCTCTTCTCGTTGTACAGCGTTTTCTGCCACATTGTTTCCTTCCAACAGACTTCCCATTGAGGTGCCTTGATACAGCACTCTGGGAACAGCCTATTTGTTGAGAAATTTCTTTCTGGGTCTTACCCTCTTGCTTGAGGTGTCAATGATGGCCTTCTTGACATCAGTAAGGTCGCTAGTCTTACCCATGATGGGGGTTTTGAGTAATGAACCAGGCAGGGAGTTTTTAAAAGCCTCAGGAATCTTTTGCATGTGTTTAGAGTTAACCCCTCTCTGACATTAGACGTACTATCCCGTCCATAAAACCCGTGCCATTCTGCCCATGGACAGGATAGTAACGTCATAGGCGATCAGCTGCACTCCTGAGGGGAGAGCAGCTAATCGCCGCCGGGTGTCAGCTGATTATCACAGCTGACACCCGTGACTGTGTGTCCAGGAGCGGTCATGGACCGCTCCCGGCACATTAACCCCTAGCACACCGCGATCAAACATGATCGCGGTGTACTGGGGGCACAGGGGAGGATCGCGCAGGGTGGGGGCTCCCTGCGCGCCCCCCTGAGGCCCTCAGACCAGCGCGATGTGATCGCGCTGTTCTGAGGGCTTCCTCCCTCCCAGGACCCGGATAAAAGATGGCGCCGGGGTCCTGGAGGGAGGCGGCTTCCTCAGTGCAGGCACTGAGAAGCCTGCTGCACTGCCTGAGCGATCGCTGGTGTGACAGAGTGCTGTGCACACTGTCACACCAGAGATCTGATAAAATACAGTGATGTCCCACCCTGGGACAAAGTAAAAAAGTTAAAAAAATAAAAATAACATGTTATAAAAAAAAATCCAAAATAAATAAAAAAAAAAAAAAATATTCCCCAATAAATTCATTTCTTCCTGTAAATAAAAAAACCAAAACAGTAAAAGTACACATATTTGGTATCGCCGTGTCCGTAACGACCCCCCCTATAAAACTGTCCCACTAGTTAACCCCTTTAGTGAACCCCTTAAAAAAAAAAAAACGAAGCAAAAAAATCAATGCTTTATCATCATACCGCCGAACAAAAAGTGGAATAACGCGCGATCAAAAAGACCGATATAAATAAACATGGTACCGCTGAAAACGTCATCTTGTCCCGCAAAAAACGAGCCCCCATACAGCATCATCAGCGAAAAAATAAAAAAGTTATAGCTCGCAGAATAAAGCGATGCAAAAATAATTTTTTATATAAAATTGTTTTTATTCTATAAAAGCGCCAAAACATAAAAAAATGATATAAATGAGGTATCGCCATAATCGTACTGACCCGAAGAATAAACTGCTTTATCAATTTTACCACACGCGGAACAATAAAAACGCCTCCCCCAAAAGAAATTCATGAATTGCTGATTTTTGTTCATTCTAACCTCCCAAAAATCGAAATAAAAAGCGATCAAAAAATGTCACCTGCTCAAAAATGGTACAAATAAAAACGTCAACTCGTACCGCAAAAAATAAGACCTCACATGACTCTGTGGGCCAAAATATGCAAAAATTATAGCTCTCAAAATGTGGCGATGCAAAAAACTATTTTTGCAATAAAAAGCGTCTTTTAGCGTGACAGCTGCCAATCATAAAAACCCGCTATAAATAGTAAATCAAACCCCCCTTTATCACCCCCTTAGTTAGGGAAAAATAATAAAATTAAAAAAATGTATTTATTTCCATTTTCCCATTAGGGTTAGGGTATTGCGGCTAAAGTTAGGGTTAGGGTTGGCGCTAAAGTTAGGATTAGGGTTAGGGTTGGGATTAGGGGTGTGTTAGGGTTAGGTTTGTGGTTAGGGTTGGGACCAGGGTTAGGGTGTGTTGGGGTTAGGGTTGGAGTTAGAATTGTGGGGTTTCCGCTGTTTAGGCACATCAGGGGCTCTCCAAATGTGACATGGCGTCTGATCTCAATTCCCGCCAATTCTGCGTTGAAAAAGTCAAACGGTGCTCCTTCACTTCTGAGCTCTGCCATGCGCCGAAACAGTAGTTTACCCCCGCATATGGGTATCAGCGTACTCTGTACCCCAAGAGTTATTGTGCAATTTGTCCTATTTCTTCTGTTACCCTTGGGAAAATAAAAAACTGGGGGCACAAAATCATTTTTGTAAAAAAAAAATGATTTTTTTGTTTTTACGGCTGTATGTTATAAATTTTCTGTGAAGCACTTGGGGCTTCATAGCGCTCACCACACATCTAGATAAGTTCCTTGTGGGGTCTATTTTCCAAAATGGGGTCACTTGTGGGGGGTTTCCACTGTTTAGGCGCATCAGGGGCTCTCCAAATGCGACATGACGCCCCCAGACCATTCCATCAAAGTCTGCAATCCAAAACGTCACTACTTCCCTTCCGAGCCCAGACGTGCACCCATACAGTCGTTTTCTCACACATGTTGGGTATCAGCGTACTCAGGACAAATTGGACAACAACTTTTGGGGTCCAATTTCTCCTGTTACCCTTGTGAAAATAAAATATTGGGGGCGAAAAAATCATTTTTGTAAAAAAAAAAAAGGATTTTTTATTTTTACGGCTGTACGTTATAAACTTCTGGGAAGCACTTCGGGGTTCAAAGTGCTCACCACACATCTAGATAAGTTCCTTGTGGGGTCTATTTTCCAAAATGGGGTCACTTGTGGGGGGTTTCCACTGTTTAGGCACATCAGGGCTCTCCAAATGCGACATGACGCCCCCAGACCATTCCATCAAAGTCTGCAATCCAAAACGTCACTACTTCCCTTCCGAGCCCCGACGTGCGCCCATACAGTAGTTTACTCCCACATATTGGGTATAGCGTACTCAGGACAAATTGGACAACAACTTTTGGGGTCCAATTTCTCCTGTTACCCTTGTGAAAATAAAATATTGGGGGCGAAAAAATCATTTTTGTAAAAAAAAAAAAAAGATTTTTTATTTTACGGCTGTACGTTATAAACTTCTGTGAAGCACTTTGGGGTTCAAAGTGCTCACCACACATCTAGATAAGTTCCTTGAGGGGTCTAGTTTCCAAAATGGTGTCATTTGTGGGGGGTTTCCACTGTTTAGGCAGATCAGGAGCTCTCCAAACACGACATGGCATCCAGCCAATTCTGCGTTGAAAAAGTCAGACGGCGCTCCTTCCCTTCCAAACTCTGCCATGCACCCAAACAGTGGTTTACCCCCACATATGGGTATCAGCGTACTCAGGACAAATTGCACAATAACTTTTGGAGTCTTGTTACCCTTGGGAAAATAAAAATTGGGGTGAAAAGATCAATTTTGTGGAAAAAATATGATTTTTTAATTTTACGGCTCTACGTTATAAACTTGTGTGAAGCACTTGGGGGTTCAAATTGCTCACCAAAGATCTAGATAAGTTCCTTAGGGGGTCTAGTTTCCCAAATGGGGTCACTTGTGGGGGGTTTCCACTGTTTAGGCACATCAGGGACTCTCCAAATGCAACATGGCGTCCAATCTCAATTCCAGCCAATTTTGGTTGGAAACAGTTAAATGGTGCTACTTCCATTCCGAGCTCTGCCATGCGCCCAAACAGTGGTTCCCCCCCACATATGGGGTATCAACGTACTCAGGACAAATTGGACAACAACTTTTGAGGTCCAATTTCTCCTGTTACCTATGGGAAAATAAAAAATTAGTGACTAAGAGATAATTTTTGTGGGAAAAAAATAGGATTTTTTATTTTCATGCCCGGGCATTATAAACTTGTGTGAAGCACTTGGGGGTTCAAAGTGCTCACCAAAGATCTAGATAAGTTCCTTAGGGGTTCTAGCTTCCAAAATGGGGTCACTTGTGGGGGTTTCCACTGTTTAGGCTCATCTGGGGCACTACAAACGGAACATGACCCCCATCAATGTTTGCATTCCAAAACGTTACTGCTTCCTTTCCAAGCCCTGCCGTGCGCCCAAACAGTTCCCCCCCCCCACATATGGGGTATCAGCGTACTCAGGACAAATTGGACAACAACTTTTGGGGTCCAATTTCCTTGGGAAAAATCAAAATTTGGGACTAAAAAATCATTTTTGTGGAAAATTTTTTTTTTTTTTTTTCACACCCAGGCATTATAAACTTTTGTGAAACACTTTGGGGCTCCAAGTGCTCACAACAGATCTAGATAAGTTCCTTAGGGGGTCTAGTTTCCAAAATGGTGTCACTTGTGGGGGGTTTCCACTGTTTAGGCGCATCAGTGGCTCTCCAAACACGACATGGTGTCCAATCTCAACTCCAGCCAATTTTAGTTTGAAAAAGTCAAACGGCGCTCCTTCCCTTACGAGCTCTGCCGTGTGCCCAAACAGTGGTTTTCCCCCACATATAGGGTATTGGCGTACTCAGGAGAAATTGCACAACAACTTTATCTGCCCATTTTCTCCTTTTACCCTTGTCAAAATAAAAAAAAGTTTGTAAAAGATAATTTTTGTGGCTAAAAAGTTAAATATTAATTTTTTCCTTCCACGTTGCTTCAGCTCCTGTGAAGCACCTGAAGGGTTAATAAACTTCTTGAATGTGGTTTTGAGTACCTTGAGGGGTGCAGTTTTTAGAATGGTGTCACTTTTTGGTATTTTCTGCTATATAGACCCGTCAAAGTGACTTCAAATGTGAGGTGGTCCCTAAAAAAATGGCTTTGTAAATTTTGTTGTAAAAATGAGAAATCACTGGTCAACTTTTAACCCTTATAATTTCCGAACAAAAAAAAAATTTTGGTTCCAAAATTGTGCTGATGTAAAGTAGACATGTGGGAAATGTTATTTCTTAACTATTTTGTGTGACATATTTCTCTGTTTTAAGGGAAAAAAAATTCAAAGTTTGAAAATTGCAAAATTTTCAAAATTTTCGCCATATTTGTGTTTTTTTCAAAAATAAATGCAAGTTATATCGAAGAAATTATACTTCTAACGTGAAGTACAATATGTCACGAGAAAACAATCTCAGAATCGCGAAGATCCGTTGAAGCGTTCCAGAGTTATAACCTCATAAAGAGACAGTGGTCAGAATTATCAAAAATTGGCCCGGTCATTAACGTGCAAACCACCCTTGGGGGTGAAGGGGTTAAAGCTTGAGAGATGGGTTTCAGGAAGCTCAGCATATGTTCAACATTTCTCTTAAGCCCAATGTTGAGGATTTTGGCCCTGACAGTGCCATCTATTTTATCTCGATTTTCTTCACAAAGTGTCATCAGAATAGGCCAGTTTTTGATATACTGCTCAAAACAGTCCACCACAGAGTTCCATCTAACATCTTGTGGGAGCGTTAGCTTGGTTCCACCCATCCTTTTCAGAGCTGCTGCAGCAAAATGATTATTACGGAAGTATTTAGCAATTTCAACAACATTAGCCTTTATTTCTGGAACACAAGTCTTTGGCTAAGAGGTGCAGCAAATGAGCACTGCAACCATATGTTATTAGCTTTGTATTCCCTCCTGCTCTTCTAAATTTCTTCTCATCTTGGATACGTTTGCAGCATTGTCATTTGTCAGTGACCAAACTGCATACTAGACATTTGAATCTTTGTTCACATGTTGTTATAGCTTTTACTGCCACTTCTTGTAAGTATTCTGCTGTGTGTGCATTTCCTGACGTATCAGTTGTTTGTGCAAGGAAGACTTTACCTTCTTCTGTTGTTATACAAGCACATACAATGGGATCATTGTGGACATTACTCCACCCATCAATACTTAGGTTAACAATTTTACCCTCCAGAGCTGTTGCACATTGCTCCATTTCTCTGTCATACACTTGATCCAGCAGTTTCCCTGCAACATCAGCTCTGCTGGGTGGACTGTATCCTGGTCTCAGTGACTGAACCATATTAATGAAATGTGGGTTCTCAGTCAGACGGAAAGAAGAGTTTGTTGCATAAATAAACTGGGCAATTTTTTCATCAATCAACTCTTTTTCTAATCTGCTAGTTCTTATCACAAACCTATCTATGGTGGTTCCAGGAGGTAAAGGTTTTTTCTTCCTTTTGGGTGATGGTGATATGTGGCTGTGGGTGTCTGATGATGATGCTGCTGCTAATGAAGCACTATCCTGGATGTATAACTCTGAAACTGTAGAACAGGATGATGGTGATCTTGGAGGTGGATAGTTTCCAGAATCCATGAATTCCCCTAAACAAAAAAAGTCAATGCTGTTATTTTATTGTTTATACAATTTCTGCTTATTGTACACAACACAGCACTGCCTCAAAAGGAATATTTGTTTTTCTTCATAACTGTACCAAATGACAGTAACATGCAGTAATAATAAGAAATATAATTTTTCTCACACATGACAGTTCAGTCTTTAGAAATAGGATTCAATAAAAATGTTTACCAACCTGAAGATCCTGCCTGTTCAGAAGTGTTTCTTTGGTCATCTTCATCACCGCACTTCTCATGATGTTGCCTCATTTGCGCCACCAGGCCTTGCATCTCTTTGTTGCATCGTTTGCATTTTGCACGCATGCCTGCCTTACCGATAGGCGAAGGAGCTTCATTAAAATATTCCCAAACTGGGTCTCTTTTACGGCCTGCTGCCATTATAAGGAAAGAATGTAATAAACCTCAGATCGTACACACAAACAGATCCAGACTTGTCTGTCTGTGGCTATGCTGCAGTATTGTGCTCAAAGTTTCACTTTCATTTTCTTGTCTGCTTGCCCTTCCTCCTCCTCACACTTAGATTCACATTCTTCTTGTGTTGTGCAGATCTATTCCACTCCAAACAATCAGAAACATATTGTCTAACTTCTTGGACTTGGCACTGAAGGGGTTGATTCTGTATTCATATAGGTTTGTAGAACAATAGGATTAAGGCCTTTTTCTCAACTCTGTTCATGTTGTAACATTTTTGCCGTGAAGAAGAGGCTGGGACCTCTGCGGAGTCAAATTCAGTTTTGAGAACTGCGTAAGTAAAGCGAGCGTCTGTGATAATGTAGGAGAGAAACTGCCCACTAATCCTACAGAAACCTCTGGAAGAGCATGGCATTGTGAATGTTACACATATACAGCCTTTATTCTACTGAGTTAAACAACTCAGCTTTATCTCATGATGGAAGAACCTTTGGATGGTAAAATATTTTCCTCAAAAAGCAGTTTATTGAAAAAAATCCGATTTAAATCAAAAAATTCCAATTTAAATCAAAAAAATCCGATTTAAATAAAAAAAATCCGATTTAAATCAAAAAAATCCGATTTTTTTAAAAAAAATCATTGATTTTTATCCACCCTGACTGCACAGGAGACAAATCTAGTATGCCAAAACCGCAAGGTAAACAAGCTGGGGAAAAAAAAACGCCTAGTGTGAATTTACCCTAAAGATACACAGAGGGCACCGCCACATAAGCATGGATCTGATTAAAGCATGCTGAGCACTTTGAACCCCAAAGGGCTTCACAGAAGGTTATAATGTAGAGCCGTAAAATTTCAAAATCATATTTTTTCCACAAAAATGATCTTTTCATCCCAATTTTTATTTTTCAAAGGATAAAAGGATCCCAAAAGTTATTGTGCAATTTGTCCTGAGTACGCTGATACCCCATATGTGGGGGTAAACCACTATTTGGGCGCATGGCAGAGCTCGGAAGGGAAGCAGCGCCATTTGACATTTTTGGCTGGAATTGAGATTGGACGCCATTTTTTTTCCTCCGTTCCGCGTGTGGTAAAATTGATAAAGCAGCTTTATTCTTCGGTCACTACGATTACAGCGATACCTCATTTATATATTTTTTTATGTTTTGGCGTTTTTTACACAATAGAAAATTTTATAGAAAAAATAATTATTTTTGCATCAGTTTATTCCGCGAGCTATAACTTTTTTATTTTTTCGGTGATGATGCTGTATAGCGGCTTATTTTTGCGGGACAAGATGACGTTTTCAGCGGTACCATGATTATTTATATCCGACTTTTTGATCGCGTGTTATTGCACTTTTTCCAAGCGGTATGATGATAACGCTTGGAAAAAGTGTAATTTACTACTTTTTTGTGTTTTTTTTTTTACGGCTTTCACTGAAGAGGTTAACTAGTTACGCTTTTATAGATGGGATTTTTATGGACGCGGTGATACCAAACATGTGTATTTTTTTGTTTTTTTTATTACATAAAAATGTGTATTTTTTAGGGGAATGTTTTTTAATTATTTTTTAATATTTTTTTTTACAATTTTTATTAAAAAAATGCTTTTTTTTTAACTTGTCCCTTTATGGGACTTTCACTTTTTTACTTTTTATTGCAGGTACAATGCATTGCAATGCTCCAGCATTGCAATGCATTGTGCCTGTAGTGAAAGCTGCTGTGACCATGATCACAGCAGCTTTCCGTAGCTAGACGACCCGGAGATTGTCATGACAACCCCCGGGTCATCAAGGCAGAGATCGGGCCCTGGAAATACAATGCAGGGCGCCGATCTGAGGCAGAGGGAGCTCCCGACCCTCTGCCTCCCCACCGAGCGCTGAGATCGCGGTCGATCGCAGCAGTCAGGGGGTTAACAGCCAGGGGCGGCGGGGGCGCCGCTCCTGGCTGTCAGTGCAGGAAGCTCAGCCACTGCAGCGCTGAGCTCCTGCACTGATCGGGCAGAAGAGGATGAAATTTCAGCCTCTTCTGTCCGATCGCTGCTGTGTTTGGTCAGTCACATTGACTGACCAATCACAGCGCTGTAGGTGCGGGGACCGACTGCAAAGGTCCCCGCACCGCTTGCCGTGCCTGTCAGCTGTCTGTGACAGCTGTCGGCACTGAACTACCATTGGACATTAAGGGGTTAAAGAAGCATCCTCAAAGTTTTTTTTATACATTAAATGTGTGCATGTGCATGTAATGTAGTATAGTGTGAATTGGATGAGAATTGGAACTACTAACGCAGAAAAAGAAATATGATGTCATTGGAATCACTGAAACTTTATACACATGATTGGAATACAAGGATAGAAGGATACAACTTATTTGCAGGAAACAGACTTCATAAACAAGGAGGAGGTGTCGCATTGTATGTTAGAAAAGAGGATATCTGCACAGAGATTGATGCTTCAGAGACTGGGAGTTCTGTGGAAACTGTTTGGGTAATAATACAAGGACAGAACAATGGAAAGGATACCATTGTAGGCATTTACTACAGGCCGCCTGTGCAAGCTGAAGATATGGATGAACTCTTTTTGCATCAAATGGCCAAGTTCTCAAAAAATATGACATAGTGGTCATGGGAGATTTCAACTAACCATACATTTGTTGGGAATCACTCTTAGGCAAAACTAACAGGTCCAGGAAATTCTTATCCTCTCTTGCTAACAACTTTATCTTCCAAAAGGTAGGGGAGGAAACAAGGGGATCTGCTACCTTGGATCTAATCCTTATAAACAGGGAGGAAATGGTTAAGGAGGTAAAGGTACTGCCACACTTAGTGATCTCGCTAGCGATCACGATAACGACGCAATCGTTGGTGTGATCGCTTTTAGGTCGCTAGTAGCTGCCAAACAGGAGATCTCATAAACGACTCATCAGCGGTCAGCGATCTCTTTAACGACTTTGGCGGTCATTAGGATCTATTAGCATGTACTGAGCGCTTCTGATTCATAGGAATTTCCAGCATCGCTCCTGCTCTCTGCGTCCTGCTAGCCTGCTTTGCAACTTCTGCGATCCTCTCTGTGACGCAAAAGAGAACTTACAGATATTGCGATCTACTCCGTGACGCAAAACAGTCATATGCGTTACAAACGAGGTCGCTCGTCGTTCGCAAAAGGTGCCAAACACAACGATATAGGCTCACCAGCAGGACGCCAACAATCAAAAAACGGTCCAGAACTCTAGTGAACGATCAGCGACATCACAGCAGGGGCCACATCGTTGCTACATGCCACACACAACGAGGTCGCAAACGATATCGCAAAATAGTGACGTTTTAGTGATCTCGTTTGCGATTTCGTTTGCGATCTCGTTTAGTGTGGCATACCCTTAAGAGTGGCTGGGACCTTAGGAGGTAGCGACCATGCTATTTTAGAATTTTGGATAACTAGAGGAGGAAGACCTGTGAAGACTCAGACTTCAAGGTTACATTTCAGAAAGGCAGATTTTAAGGGACTCAGAAAGAGAATCGGAGGGATCCAATGGCTGCATATCCTTAAGGACAAAAATGTCCAGGAAGGATGGGAAATCTTGAAAAATGAGATTATCAAAGCACAATAATTAACAATTCCAAAAAGAGGGAAGAATAGGAAGCATTTAAGGAAACCAGGATGGATGAACACAGAACATAAACACATGCTAAAAAGGCAGAAAGAAATGTTTATCAAATGGAAAGAGGGAGGCATATCTTAAGAAGAATATAATGATGTCTGCAGAACCTGCAGGGCAAGAATCAGATTGGCTAAAGCTGACAGTGAATTAAGGCTTGCAAGAGATGTCAAAAGCAATAAAAAAGGATTTTGGGGATATGTCAAAAGTAAAAGTCAACGATGCTATAGGATTTTTACAGGATGAAAATGATGAAATGGTAAGAAAGGATGTTGAGAAGGCCGAACTTTTAAATTCCTATTTTGCATCTGTTTTCTCTCAGAAAGGAAATGCAACATCAACTATCTTCACTGTCCTATTAAGGGAATAGAATAATCCAGGATAGCTATAAACAGAAAAATAGTGAGGAAACACTTAGCTAACATAAATGAATTCAAGTCTCCAGGTCCAGATGAATTACACCCCAGAGTACTGAAGGAGATAGCAGAAGAAATTTTTGAACCTCTCTCCATAATCTTTGAAAATTCTTGGAGAACAGGAGAAGTCCCAGAAGACTGGAGAAGAGCAAATGTTGTTGCTATCTTCAAAAAGGGGAAGAAGGTGGACCCAGGGAACTATAGGTCGGTGAGTCTGACATCTATACCAGGAAAGATCTTTGAACAAATTATTAAACATGTATGTAAGTACCTGGACAAGAATGAAGTGCTTAACCAGAGTCAGCACAACTAATAAGTCATGTCAGACTAATTTAATTTCCTTCTATGACAGAAACACTGACTGGGTGGATCAGGGAAATGCTGTAGATATAGTATATCTTGACTTCAGCAAAGCATTTGACAAAGTATCTCACACAATCCTTATTGAAAAAATCACTAAGTATGGAATGGACAAGGCAACTGTTAAGGGTATGCCACACTAAGCGATATCGCTAGCGAGATCGCTAACGAGATCACTATTGCGTCACCAATTTTGATGCAGTAGCGATCTCGTTAGCGACTTAGCTGTGAGATTCCAAACACAACTAATTAGCTATCTGTGATTCCAAACACATCTCATCAGCGATCTGACCTCTGCGGTCGTTGGGAAAACCTAGTACCACCTGCGATGCTGGTGAAGTCGTTCATAAAGGGTGTCACACTTAGCGATTCAGGCTCACCAGCGGGACACCAACGACCAAAAAATGGCTCAGAACGTTTATAAGCGATCAACGACATCTCAGCAGGGGCCACATCGCTGCTACATGTCACACACAGCTAAGTCGCAAACGAGATAGCTAACGAGATCGCTACTGCGTCATAAATGGTGACGCAATAGTGATCTCGTTAGCGATCTCGCTTAGTGTGGATTCATAACAGGCTTAGTGATAGGACCCAAAAAATGGTAGTAAATGGCTGCACATCCAGTTGGAAGAATGTATCAAGTGAGGTACCACAGGGCTCTGTCTTGGGCCCTGTATTGTTCAACATCTTTATCAATGATTTATATGAAGGAATTGAGGGTAAGCAACTAACAGAATGGTTTTTAACAGGGAAAAATGCAAAGTACTACATCTGGGAAATAAAAACGAAAAAAGCGTATACAGAATGGGAGGAATAGGGCTAAGCAACAGCACATGTGAAAAAGACTTGGGTATACTAATAGATCACAGACTGAACATGAGTCAACAGTGTGATGCAGCAGAAAAAAATGGCAAATACAATTCTGGGATGTATTAACAGAAGCATACAGTGTAGATCACGTGAAGTCATTATTGCCCTCTACTCTTCTTTGGTCAGACCTCATCTGGAATACTGTGTCCAGTTTTGGGCACCACATTTTAAAAAAGACATCAACAAACTGGAGCAAGTTCAGAGAAGAGCGACCAGAATGGTGTCCGGTCTGCAAACCATGTCCTATGAGGAACGGTTACAGGATTTGGGAATGTTTTGCTTGCAAAAAAGAAGACTGAGAGGAGACTTAATAGCTGTCTAAAAATATCTCAAGGGCTGTCACATTGTAGAAGGATTATCTTTATTCTCATTTGAACAAGGAAAGACTAGAAGTAATGGGATGAAAGTGAATGGGAGGAGACACAGATAGATATTAGAAAAAACTTTTTGACAGTTAGAGTGATCAATGAGTGGAACAGACTGCCACGAGAGGTGGCGAGTTCTCCTTCAATGGAAGTCTTCAAATAGAGGCTGGACAGACATCTGTCTGGGATGATTTAGTGAATCCTGCTTTGAGCATGGGGTTGGACCAGATGACCCAGGAGGTCCCTTCCAACTCTACCATTCTATGATTCTATTAATAAATTCCCAGTGACACCAGTGATTGTCTTTCAGCTGTCTCTAACATTATGTCCTCCCTCTATTTAAAATTGAATCTGCCAAAAACTGAACTCCTCGTGCTTTCTCCCTCCACTAACCTGCCTATGCCTGATATTGCCATTTCTGTGTGTGGCTCCACCATTACTCCCCAGCAACATGCTCGCTGTCTTGGTGCCATCGTTTATTCAGACCTTTCCTTCACTCCCCACATGAAATCACTAGCGCACTCCTGCCACTTACACCTCAAAAACATCTCTAGAATTAGACCTTTTCTTATCTTTGACTCTGCAAAAACTCTTCCTGTGACGTTTATTAATACTTGTCTGGACTAATGCAACTCTTTACTAATTGGTCTCCCTCTTACTAAACTCTCTCCTCTGCAATCTGTCCTGAATGCAGCAGCCAGGAACATATTCCTTTCCAACCACTACACCGATGCCTCTACCCTGTGCCAGTCATTGCACTGGTTGCCCATCTAATACAGAGTCCAATATAAACTTATCACTCTCACCCACAAAGCGCTCCACGGTTCAGCACCACGATACATCTCTTCCCTCCTGTCTACCACCCTACCCGTGCACTCTGTCCCGATAATGACTTAAAACTAAAATACTCAACAATCCGAACCTCCCATTCCCGTCTCCACTACTACTCGTGTGCTGCGCCAGTTCTTTGCGATGCACTAGCCAGGACAATTCGATTAATCCCCAATACCCGCAGTTTTAAGCGAGGCTTAAAAACTAATTTCTTTAGACTGGCCTATCACCTCACTTATCTAACTATTTCCTAACCCTTAAAATCATGACCCTCGTAGCATCTGATCACACCGTCCATGCACTTACGGTAATTAATAGCCCTCTGCGAGCAGGCTAGTTCTGACACTCCATAGGCTTACACTGTAATCTCATGGCTACGGTTTGTTTTTTTAACTCAGCGAAAACCGACCTGCATGTAATCTAAAACATGACTATATCAATAAAGTTTTATCAAAACCAAATGCCAGGAAATATAAAAAGGAAAGCATCTTTACTTCAAACATGACTAGTCAAAAATAGATATAAAAAAAAAAAATCGCAATAACGCATGTAAAAAAAAAAACAGCTTAAAAACGCAATGAAAAAAGAGCAAGTACCAAAATGTATCTAATATATGCAAAAATGCTGCAGAAAATCTGCAACATCAAAAACGTACCAAATACACATCGCAGAAACATTGCCTTAAAGGGAGTCTGCCACCTCAAAAACACTATTTATATTAATCAGTCAACAGTTATTACACCAAAGGGTGTAATTTTTTAGGGTGAAGCCCCCCGTTTGACCACGTGGTTAGTTTTAATAGTGTTTTTAAGGTTACAGACGCTCTTTAAATCTGGTAAATGTAGCACTATTTCTTAGCGCTAGCTATCAAATGTACATGTTTAATATCATAAAGATGATCTATTGTGATAGGGCTTTTTAGAAGTATGTTGTGAATTTTGCTACATAGATAAAAACAAAGAAAACTAGATCTGAACTGAAAAAGTAAGTTAATGTGTATGCAAAATGTAAATGCATATTAACACATGACCATTACACAGAAAAACAGGCACAAAAAAAAACACAAATATCCAAAAATGAAATAAAAAATCTTTTTGCAAAAATGCATGAAGGTAGTAATAATAATAAGGGTATTTAGTAAACATAATTTTGATCAAAATAATGTACAAGCCCTTGTTCACATTTAAGTCACTTGACAAGTGGAAAGGTTTTCAATATTAGAGTAGGACTGTCCCACAGAGGGTTGCCTTGACGTGGCGGGATGGCTTGTACATTATTTTGATCAAAATTATGTTTACTAAATACCCTTATTATTATTACTACCTTCATGCATTTTTGCAAAAAGATTTTTTATTTCATTTTGGATATTTGTGTTTTTTTTTGTGCCTGTTTTTCTGTGTAATGGTCATGTGTTAATATGCATTTACATTTTGCATACACATTAACTTACTTTTTCAGTTCAGATCTAGTTTTCTATGTAGTTCATAGTGCATTCCGTGCATATAAGGGTGTGACCGCCCTGTTTTCTGAGTTGAGAAAATCCATCCTGTCTGGCCGGAGCTTCAACTGGTGGGTTCAGTCCCTCTGCCCTTGTTCACATTTAAGTCACTTGACAAGTGGAAAGGTTTTCAATATTAGAGTAGGACTGTCCCACAGAGGGTTGCCTTGACGTGGCGGGATGGCTTGTACATTATTTTGATCAAAATTATGTTTACTAAATACCCTTATTATTATTACTACCTTCATGCATTTTTGCAAAAAGATTTTTTATTTCATTTTTGGATATTTGTGTTTTTTTTTGTGCCTGTTTTTCTGTGTAATGGTCATGTGTTAATATGCATTTACATTTTGCATACACATTAACTTACTTTTTCAGTTCAGATCTAGTTTTCTATGTAGTTCATAGTGCATTCCGTGCATATAAGGGTGTGACCGCCCTGTTTTCTGAGTTGAGAAAATCCATCCTGTCTGGCCGGAGCTTCAACTGGTGGGTTCAGTCCCTCTGCCCTTGTTCACATTTAAGTCACTTGACAAGTGGAAAGGTTTTCAATATTAGAGTAGGACTGTCCCACAGAGGGTTGCCTTGACGTGGCGGGATGGCTTGTACATTATTTTGATCAAAATTATGTTTACTAAATACCCTTATTATTATTACTACCTTCATGCATTTTTGCAAAAAGATTTTTTATTTCATTTTTGGATATTTGTGTTTTTTTGTGCCTGTTTTTCTGTGTAATGGTCATGTGTTAATATGCATTTACATTTTGCATACACATTAACTTACTTTTTCAGTTCAGATCTAGTTTTCTATGTAGTTCATAGTGCATTCCGTGCATATAAGGGTGTGACCGCCCTGTTTTCTGAGTTGAGAAAATCCATCCTGTCTGGCCGGAGCTTCAACTGGTGGGTTCAGTCCCTCTGCCCTTGTTCACATTTAAGTCACTTGACAAGTGGAAAGGTTTTTAATATTAGAGTAGGACTGTCCCACAGAGGGTTGCCTTGACGTGGCGGGATGGCTTGTACATTATTTTGATCAAAATTATGTTTACTAAATACCCTTATTATTATTACTACCTTCATGCATTTTTGCAAAAAGATTTTTTATTTCATTTTTGGATATTTGTGTTTTTTTTTGTGCCTGTTTTTCATAGATAAAAACAAGAATAATAATCTGTTGCTAATATTAACTTTAACTGTGCTAAGCATAACACATTCGGCCAGAAACAATGAATTTATGGGAAATCGATGGATACTTACGTTTAAACTGCTACCATTTTCAAGAAGTGCACTTGCTATAACTAGGAGCATTCTGGTTTACATCCAAAGCTAAAATTTTAAAAGATTGTCCAGGCTCAAGCTACAAGTCTGCAGTCACTTTATGTGAATCCTCACATGGTGCAATGCACACTGTGAGGATTCTCTGGTACTGGCAGTCATCTGACCCCAACTGTGCAATTTACATACTCATCGCCACATTCAGACTAGACTGCTGCGGTCTTGCTCAATACAAGTGAATTTAGTGAGACCGGAAAAAGTCTAGTCGGAACGTGGCTGAGAGTATGCATATTAAATACTTGGAGTAACATGACCACTGGCTCCCGCTGCTGGCACCAGAGAATCCTCACAGTACGCAGAATGACTGCAGACTTGTAGCTTAAGCCCAGACAACCCCTTTAACATAAACCTAATGCTGAGTATTTGCTACATTGGCAGCAATAATTCATCAGCCCTAATCTCCTAGAAATAAAACACTGGTGACAAAAATCATCAGACCATTCAGCTCACACAGGATTTTCTACACTTATCAGAACAATTAAGTATTTACTGATACTCCGCAGTTTTGATTCACTTTCAGCAAACAGAGATTTTGACAACTGTATAGGAAAGACATACAAGGTCTAGTTGAAAATTATACGGATACCATCACTAAATTTACATAGAAAACCTCAGAGCATAAAAGTTAAACTAGAAGCACCACGTTACTATCCCAGTGGAAAAAAAATTATTTGTTGCAGAATATATGTAAAAACCAACCAGCAACAAATTACTCAGCTGGACTGGCAGATTGCCAACAACAGTGAAAGGGAAAACAGCTGCACAGCGGCTCCAGCTCTGCCCAAACCAGCGGTAACCATGTATTAAAATGAGAGATTTTCCCAGCAATAACAGTTGATTGCCCAGGGTTATAGCAGACAAACCCGCGACAATCAGCTGATCAACGAGGTGTATTCATAAAAAATATACTAACAGATATACTGTTCTTATAATACATACTGCCTGCATCATTTTCATAATTTACTTTATATGTGATTGAACACAGAGTTATCATCCCATTTTATTGCTTTCGTAAATTGGAGGTCATATGAGATTACTACTGCAACCTCCTACTCTCTGGCCTCCCCTCTAGCACCACTCCAATCCATCCTACATTCTGCTGCCCGACTAATACACCTATCTCCCCGTTATTCCCCAGCCTCTCCCCTATGCCAAGCCCTTCATTGGCTTCCTATCGTCCAGAGGCTCCAGTTCAAAACCCTAACTATGACATACAAAGCCATCCACAACCTGTCTCCTCCACACATCTGTGACATGGTCTCCCGTTACTTACCCTCGCGCAACCTTCGATCCTCTCAAGATCTCCTTCTCTACTCTCCCCTTATCTCTTCTTCCCACAACCGCATACAAGACTTCTCCCATGCCTCCCCTATACTCTGGAGTTCTCTACCCCAACACATCAGACTCGCGCCTACCATGGAAATCTTCAAAAAGAACCTGAAGACCTACCTTTTCCGACAAGCCTACAGCCAGCAGTGATCCTCAGTCTACTGAACCACCGCACGACCAGCTCTACCCTCTCCTAGTGTATCTTCACCCATCCCCTGTAGATTGTGAGCCTTCGCGGGCAGGGCCCTCTCTCCTTCTGTACTTATGTGTGTCCTGTATTGCTCGTATTTATTGTACTTGTCTATATTCGCCCCCTCTCACATGTAAAGCACCATGGAATAAATGGCGCTATAAAAATGAACAATAATAAAATTACAATGAAAACACATTCTAGCTAAAAGACTGTATATTAATAGTAAAGATGGATATGCTGCAATGTCTTTACAGGGGATGTCTTTTCTTCCCACTATGAACCAAGGCTCCTATCAAACAGTCTGCTACCAGGTAATAAAAGAACACTACTGTGCAATTAGCACCTTCAAGTTCTTTTCATTTTCTGAGATTGCTCCCACCCACTGGTCTATCACTGGAAGCTACAGGAGAATAAATGCTACAAAAGGAGAATTCAGCGGGGTACATTGTACTTTGCAGATCCAAGCAACAGGTCACCCACAGATCATGAACAGCTGCTCCTGGAGCACTACAATACTACATCATTAATACAGGCACACTGCCAATGACTCCAAGGGAGGTCTCCCAAGATCATTTATCACTGGAGATCCCCACCACTGATCATTAAAAGGGGGTCCCCGTTCGTCCTGACAGTATGGACTGTTGTGTTGTGATGAGGAGTTTAAATGGAGCAGTTTGTAACACATATAACGCTGAAAGGGGTTTTCCCACAAAGTATATTATAATTAATAGCTCTTGGAATAATAAGTTCCACAACTGAATGTGTTAAAAAAAATGTTCCTGTGCCGAAATAATCTTCTAATATATATTTCCCTGCTATGTAATGTTGTTTGCCATGTCCGGAGAAACAGAACTGCTCCAGTCCAGGGCAGGCACATAAACAAGCACCTGGTCATAGGAGGATGCATAAGTCACTTATGAAAAGCAAGTATACAGACAAAACAGCAAAGGCTTATAGCTGCTACTTCTGAGGTAACACATTACCCTGTTTTATCATTTTATCACAGGAGTGAATATTTCTGCCGTGTCACCAGTCCTGTGAGCTAATCACTAATCATAAATCAAGTCACTGACATAAGCTCAGCAGCTGCTGATTTATGTTGAGCTCAGAGTGCTGGAAGATGAGGCAGAAATACTCCTGTGTTACCTCAGGCAGGAAAATGTTACCTCAAAAAGTATCAGCTGTAGGCCTATTTTATCTGTGTACTCACTTATCATGAGTGACTTATGCTTCCCTCTCAGCCAGGAGCTGTGGTATGATCAGGCCATGTCCCTGTACAGTCAGACACAGCCATTACACAGTACACAGCAGGGACATAACGTATTTATAAGATTATCTCAGCACAGGGACATTTTATTTAATCACATGAAATTGTGGAATTTATTATTATTCCAGGATCTAGTGATTAAAATGTACTTTGTTTGTGGAAACCCCTTTAAAGGGAACCTGACTGCAGCCAAATTCTGCTGCATCCACAGGCAGCATGGATCCTACACTGGCAGTATGATTACAGCCAGATAGGTTTGATTCTGAAATATTGACGCCACACGGAAGACTAGTCTGTCAGAAGGGTCCCTGCTTCTCCTTGCCCACGACCCATGAGTGACAATCTCTCCCAGCATGCAGCTACACATTTCTGGAGTAAGTTACGTCACTTGGTATCACTTTTCATGAACATAACGACTGGGCATAGCCTTCCATGCGCTGCCCATGTTGGAGTAATTGGCCGAGACTGGCATGAAAATGCTAAAAATCACAACTTCCAAGTTATAAAAACTCTGGCATAAACAACTTAATGAATTAACCTCATAGTCTTGTGGGGAATAATTAAAGCTCCTATTAAAAAAAATAAAAATTCTGACATTGTCACCTACCTCCCTAGCATCCATGACAACATTTCCATTAGCAAGCTAATCAAAAGAAAAGCTGTAGATGCCATTAGAGAAGAAGTGATTCTCAGGGCTCCCATACAGCTACCACAAATCAGTGACGTGGCCAATGGACTTAGTCCTGCAAATCAATTCCAAAGTCTCCCAGGAGTATGTAAGCCACCTAACCACAGTGAGAAAGGAGCCTTAGTTGTGATTATAGACACCACAGCAGCAGTATAGCTGTGTACAGTACAACTGTATAGCTTCCGACGTTCAATCACACCTTGACAGTTAAAGGGAACTTGTCAGCAGGATTGTGCACAGTAACCTACAGACAGTGTCATGTCGGCACCGTTATACTGAAAAATGATATCTTGGTTGATGAAAACCGTCTTGTGGTTGTTTCCTAATCTTTATTTTCAGTTTTGTGTTAATGAAATTCTTGCGACCTAAGGCAGGGTTGGTGTATGTGGTGCTCTGATTAGATATTCATAATGCAGACTCTGCTGACAGGTCACTGATCCCTCACGGACCTGTCCCCTAGTTTGCATAATGAATTTAAAAAAAAAAAAACGCTTCTGCCAGCCATGGCACCTGCGCTGCAGCATAATCGCATGGTTACTATGCACTAATCCCTTTTGCAGATTTACTTGAGCAAGGTAAAAAAAAAATTCATTTTGAAAACGGCGCCCGGGGCGCCTGCGCAGCAGCAGCTATCGGTCTGTATAGAGAGCTGATAGCTGCTGTTGAGCAGGTGGCGCCATCTAGCTGGAGAAGGAAAAAAAATGTCCTCCACCAAGATGGCGCTGCCCGTGCCTGTGCAGTAGCAGGTTTCTGAGATCACAAACAGCTGCTATTGCGCAGGCGGTGCCATCTTGGTGGAGGACATTTTTTTTTTTCTTATGTGCAAGAAAAGTGGTCTCCAGCAACCACAGGAAATGATTCTTAAAATATGACGTTTATTTGATCACCATATTAAAAAGCACAGATATGCAGATATGGGCAATCCCAGTGCAAGGAAAACCCTACATGTTTCGACCTACACGGTCTTAATCATGGATTTTTTTTCTTCTCCAGCAAAATGGCGCCGCCGGCACCTGTGCAATAGCAGCTATCGGATCTCTATACAAACCGATAGCTGCTACTGCGCAGGCCCCCCGGGCACCATTTTCAAAATGCCTTTTTTTTTCCCCTCGCATAAGTAAATCTGCGAAAGGGATTACGTGCACAGTAAACATGCGTTTATGCTGGCACCTACCTGCAGAAGCGTTTTTTTTTTTTTTTATTCACTATGTGATGGTATTCATTATGCAAACTAGGGGCAGGTCAGTGAGGGATCAGTGATCTGTCAGCAGTCTGCATTATGAATATATAATCAGAGCACCACATGAAGCCCCCCACAGCTCCGCCTTAGGGCACGAGCATATCATTAACACAAAACTGAAAATAAAGATTAAGAAACAACCACAAGACGGATTTCATCAACCAAGGTATCATTTTATTCAGTATAATGGCGCCGACCTGACACTGTGTGTAGGTTCCTGTGCATAATCCTGCTGACAGGTTCTCTTTAAAAGGGAAGTCTCACAAACTAAAAAATAAAAAATCTATACAGTGTACCGGTATTTTTCACTCCTCGATAGTCTCTTCACTCTGGTGTAATTTTGGTCTCTTCTTGTCCTGTGGGCAGGAGCACCATATTCCATGAAAGTAGGAAACAATTACCGTGTCCAGTCACAATGTGGACGCCACTCACCACCTTCCTCCCCAAACTTGGAAGAAAAAGAAACAGTCTCTCACACACAATCCCTGCGATCACCGTAATGTCCATCTACATCACATGTAACATATTTGTCCATTTCATATACATATCTACCTCATGCTCATCTTCCCTCCATCTCTTGCCTCCACTTGTGACATCTCTACCACGCAGGGTCAGCGTCTTCACCCAACAGTGAAGCTACTGAGCACGTCTGTCTACTGACACGATTCAATTCACAGAAGTAGAATAATGCACGATTACAGATGAAATGTAATTGCAAAACCATACATTATTTGTAACTGCTGCACATCACAAATACACTTGTTATCACACACTATTGAGCTTTAAGCAATACTTTTTGTGGGACTACCCCTTTAAGTCCTTGGCTTGCTGCAGCAACAATGCATAGAATAGCTTACAGCTGCTGTTCCTGTAGGTAAAGGGCGTAAATTCAAATTTAGGGATTATTCATGGCTAAGGGTGTGTTCACACCTGCTATACCTTTACAGATACACATGCCATATCTTTAGGGGAGTTTTTTTTTTAGAGGGCGGGGATAGTAACAAAAATTTGCTACAAAAATTTTCAACATGCCAATTTGCAAGTGGCAATTTTTGTGACACTATGCTAAAATCACATACCTTTTATTGGTGTAAACCTACTTTGTATTCCGGATGGATAAAGTAGCGACCCTGACCAGAAAGTCCTGCCTTGATTTTCACAACTTTTTATATTTATACAACTCGCTTGAAATGTTCTTCACATTTACATTCAGAAGAATAAAGTGCCAGTCAAAAAAATTTGTGCCGCATTTCCACTAGCTGATTTCTGTCTATAAATGAATGCTTCAATCAACTATATGGAAGTCAGCCCTCGCACGTGGCCTTGTTTCATACAGGCCGACAATTATATGGTGACAACAGGATCATTAAATAAGGATTGTTCTGTCCCCGTATAGCATGTATGTTGTCGGCAGAAGTTCCGCACCGGGCAATGTGCTGCCAACAATGATGATGATTTGATGGCCTGTAGTAAAGGTCCCATCAGCAGAGAAAGTGCTTTTCAGTGCAAATTGCCCTTTACATAGGAGTGGATACCATAACCCAGCGGTAAGACGCGTATTGCTTGTGCCATGTGACGAATTTCCCATTGCATTTTCAGACTATAATCAGACTTATGAGCTTCTCACAGGAAGTTAGAGGGATACATACTACAAGGTTAAAAAAGGTGAATATTTTCTCCTGCAGCTGCATTCATGGAAAGAAGGGAAATCACAACTGAAATAACACAGTGGAGGCTCCGATGGGCTCGTCACTTCAACATTTTTTCCATAACAAACTCCAATTAAAAAAACATGGGTCTGAGAGAGTAAGTCAGACGCTTCCCGAAACATAAAGCCAAAAGTCTCCTGACACATCTCCAGCACAAACAAGACGGCATAAACATTTCACGAGACAGAAGACAAGAATACTATTCTTACAGTTCCACCCTCCTCCTGTGTTTAGCTTTGCACACAGTCTGCAGCTCAGGAAGCTCTTGCTCCATGTAAACGGATAAGACATGGATGACCAGACGTCAAAATAATGAAAAAACATATAAAGCTAATTTTTTGTTTTTTCCAAAATTGTGTGTGTAAAGGTAATATGTACTATAAATTTTTACACTTAACCCATATAAAATGATACAGATACGTAAAGGAAAACTATTTTGGCCAGTCTTAGGTATGTTTCCACGGTCAGGAAACACTCAGTAATTGCTGCGTGTTTGACGCTGTGCGCTGGCGCAGCGTCAAACACGCAGCGTCCAAATGTTACAGCATAGTGGAGGGGATTTCAAGAAATCCTGTCTCCACTATGCTTAAAAACACGCAGGCGGCAGACCTGCGTTAACGGACATGCGGCGCGTCTTTTTAGACCGCAGCATGTCCTATTCCCTTGCGTCGCCGCAAGGGAAATAACACAGGCCTGTGTAGCCCTGCGGTCATTCCGGATGTGTTACAGATGTGTTCCATGAACACATCCGGATTGACCGCGTGTTCACTAGGGGGCGGGGCTTTGGGCGGAGCGGACTTTCTGCTCCGTCCAAAGCGCTGTGGTTCCAGATCGTGGAACCACAGCCTTAAAGGGGTTTTCCCTTACCTTTTCAGAATCAAAACGTCCCAGTGAAAAATATCTGCTAGGTATTTGACTGGTGTCTATCCACTGTGCACAGAGCCATTATAATATATCAGATCTCATACTTTGCACTGACGAGGACCAATAGTCCGAAACACTGTGTCTGCAAATTGAGATGCTGATTTGGCTTTTATCCTAAGTCACATTACAAGTCTCGTTAAAGGGTTGATTGTGACTTGTAGGAACGCTACTTCCAATAGGTGGCGCTATAGAGTTCACGTCCTCTTTTTCTCTTAAGAGGCAATTTGCATAACATATTCCTTTAAAACAGATAAGGCTTAGGGCATGGCTCACATGTCCCCCTTTTGACGTAAAAAAAATGCAGCATTTTACTGTATCAGCAAAGTGAATGAGATTTCTGAAGTCTCATGAACGTTGCTTATTTTTTCTTTGCAGATTTGAAGCTGTTATCACATTTGCAGCATGTCAATTCTTTCAGCATTTTACACCCATTTTAACGTTTTGCATGAAAAAAATGCACGCAAAAACATGCATTTTTATACAGCTTTTTCCTGCCTAGAGACACGTTTGTGGTGCAGAAATGTCTGCAGCACATGCTTAAAAGGGTTGTCCAGCCTTAGGCTACAAGTCTGCGGTCACCATTAGGCTGGAGTCACACACAACCACAAAAAATCGGTCCGTTTTAGACGGTCGACAATTGGATCAAAATAAAAACATCACACATCCTTCTGGCATCCGATTTTCCTTCAAAGATGCGATTTAATCGCATGTGTGTGTACCTTGTAACATCCGATTTTCATCCGACTTGCGAGATTTTCTCGCAGGCTTGCAAAACTGACATATAATGGATCCAAAAGAATAGTATTTAAATGCCAAAAGAAAGAATAGATATATACGCATAGAGCACATATATATATATATATATATATATATATATATATATATATATGTCATTGTGACATATATATATACATATATTTATAGTTCTTACACTTCTACATACTGTTATAGCCGCTAATTCAATTGCCGGCTTCAGTGAAATCACAGAAGCCGACATGAAATAATACATTGTTTCCACACATTTAACCATGTAATTTCATGTATTTTTATATATGTTTGAAACATACAATTACATGAGTATATGTGTGCTAAATTTCAGACATGTAGGGGTTAATTAAAGGTGTAAATTCGTTGAAAAAAAATGCGTGGGCTCCCGCTGTATTTTCTCCACCAGACAGACAAAGCAAGCGAGTGGGGGCAGATAATAATAGCCTAGGGAGGGTACATTTTTTTTTGTGCCCCCCCTGGCTACTAACATCTGCCCCCAGACACCCCAGAAAGGGCAAATCTATAATTAGATTCGCCCTTTCTGGCACTTTGCCCGTCTATTCCCATTGCCCTGTAGCGGTGGCGAATGGGTTAATAAGGGGTTAAAATGACCTTGCAATTGAAAGGTCACTTTAAGCCAGGTTAATAATTGATAGCTGTCAATTAGACAACTATCAATTATTAATCCTATTGTATGAAAGAAAAATCAAACACACACAGTTTAATAAAAAATAAGTTTAATTAAATAATCACACAGTTTTTGACCATATTTTATTTTCCTGCTAAAACCATTTCCTGTAATAAAAATAAAATAAAAAAGCAAAATTATACTTACCAATCCGATGTACAGTCAGGTCCCACGGTGTAATCCATCAGAAAGGGTTAACAGGTTACAGGTCGCAGAGAGCTAATAATGCTGTCTCAGACCTGTATTCCCCTGAATGAATAACTTCCTCTCCCAGCGAAAGTAGAGGAATAGATTCATGAATGGAGCTTAATTGATTTATTGCCAATTTAACTGTAGTGACCTGACCTAAAGGGAAAGTGGACACAATCAATTAAGCTTCATTCATGAAACACATCCTCTCCTGTCGCCAGGAGAGGAACTTATTCATTCATGAGCTTTGAGCTGAGCACGCAGGATTACTTGCACTGCTTGGCTCAAAGCTAGTTAACCCTTTGTGAAGGATTACAGCGTGGGACGTGACAGATCGGCGGAATAGGTAAGAATAATGTTGTTTTATTTTTTTTTTCTTTATTTTAGGAGATCAATGGCTTCGCACGGATTAAGTGTAAAATAAAATATGGTCAAAAAAATGTTTTTTTATTTCATTAAAATTATTTATTCTTAAAGTGTGTGTGTTTTTTTATTTACTTCAATAGGATTAATAATTGATAGTTGTCTAATTGACAGCTATCAATTATGAACCTGCCTTAAGGTCACCTTTCAATTGCAAGGTGACAGTAAGGTGAGATTAACCCATTCGCCACCGCTACAGGGCAATGGGAATAGACGGGCAAAGTGCCAGAAAGGGCGAATCTAATTATAGATTTGCCCTTTCTGGGGTGTCTGGGGGCAGATGTTAGTAGCCAGGGGGGGCACAAAAAAAATGTACCCTCCCTAGGCTGTTATTATCTGCCCCCACTCGCTTTGCTTTGTCTGTCTGGTGGAGAAAATACAGCGGGAGCCCACGCATTTTTTTTCAACGAAATTACACCTTTAATTAACCCCTACATGTCTGAAATTTTGCACAAATACACTCATGTAATTGTATGTTTCAAACATATATAAAAATACATGAAATGACATGGTTAAATGTGTGGAAACAATGTATCATTTCATGTCGGCTTCTGTGATTTCACAAAACCCGGCAATTGAATTAGCGGCTATTACAGTATGTAGAAGTCTAGGAACTATAAATATATGTATATGTACATGTCACAATGACATGTATATATATATATATGTGTTCTATGTGTATATATCTATTCTTTCTAGTCTTTATTAAAGCTGTCAGTGTGATTTTACAGTATAGCCGGGGATGAATTGCCGGCTTTTCTAAAGGACACCGATGCGATTTCATCGCAAGTCACACAGTGTGGTCCGTTTATAATCAGATTTTTCATCGCTCCCATAGACTTGCATTGGCGATTGTCGACCGACAATCGGTGACAATCGCAGCATGCTGCGATTGTACACGGACGTTTAAAACGGACCACAAAAAATCTGATACTGGGAGCTGCTCCATAGATTAACATAGGTCCGACTGCAATGCGATATTTCATCGCATTGCAGTCGTCCGATTTTGTCGCCAGTGTGACTCCGGCCTTACTCTCATGCACTGCACACTGTGAGGAGTCATAAGGCTGCAGTCACCATTACTCTCATGCACTGCGAGGAGTCACAAGTCTGCGGTCACCATGACTCGCATGCAGTGTGAGGAGTCACAAGTCTGCGGTCAACATGACTCACATGCACTGCGCACTGTGAGGAGTCACAAGTCTGCAGTCACCATGACTCACATGCACTGCGGACTCTGAGAAGTCACAAGTCTGCGGTCACAGAGTGACTTGTAACCTAAAGGGTATGCCACATTGAACAATATCGCTAACGGGATCGCTAAAAAACGTCACTATTTAGCGATCCCGTTAGCGATGTTGTTCAGTGCGGCAGCTTCCAGCGACGAGCTTCCTGCTGTGATCTCGCTCGTCGCTGGAATCGTTCCGGACCCTATTTTCTCGTCGGCGCTCCCGCTGGGTAAGTATATATCGCTAGTGTGGCACCTTTTCTTAGCGATTTAGCGGTACTTTTGTACCGCTAAAGTCGTTAAGAAGATCGCTAACGGCGATAGCGTCGTTAACTATATCGCTAAATGTGGCCGCATTTAGCGATATAGAAACAATCCCGCTAGCGATCTCATTAGTATGCGTCGTTATCGTGATCGCTAGCGGGATTGTTTAGTGTGGCAGTACCTTAAGGCCGGACAAACCCCTTAATATGTGCACATACCTTTAGGGATGTGGTATTGGGAATCTTCAAAAAAAGTTATATTCAACATACCAACTTTCTAACAATGCAACACATGAGATTCTGTCATGTGGAAATACGCACGTAACCCAACGCACACTTCACCATGGGCATATGCTGAACTACATTTATAACCGTCATAGGGACATTTAACAAGTTATTTTTCATACGTACTTTGTAACAGGATATAAATGAAGAGTATAAAATAGAGAAGGTCCAGCAGCTCACACAGGAGCCTTCCGCAATGGTTACAGTGTGGATGATAGAAATGGTAGTATGGCAGAATTCATTTATCTATTCATCCATATTTGTTCAGCAGCCGTTCTGGCATTGCGCCTCCTGGCAGTGCACCGCCTGTGTTTTACTTCTCATGCACACCAAAGCTTCCTTAAACAAACGCTACAGCTTTGAAAGCAACTTTGGCTGAGCAATATGTATTTATTCCAAGATGAATGCTTTCTGTTGAGTTTACTCTCTGTAGTCAAGAAACAAGTTCTTTATTAACACTATCTGCACATGACATACTTCGCTTTCTTGGCAGGGTTTTACAAAGCAGACTGTGAGGTGGGACAGGCATGCATACACATGTAGACACACTTCAGTGGTTTACAAGCTGTTACAACCACCCCTATATCTTACGTCTTCAGGTGACACAGACAGAAATTAGATCCTTGCAGAAAACTTTTCCCCAGGAATGTACTTGAAGAAATACCATGCTTTAAAAGGGTGCATGGGCAGTTTTACAGTATTAAAGGGAATCTGTCAGCAAGTTTTTGCTATGTAATCTGAGAGCAGCCTGATGTAGGCATTGAGACTCTGATTCCAGTGATGTATCACTTACTAGGCTGTCTGTTTCTGTTTCAATATAATCAGTGTTTTCTCAGCAGGAGATTTTCACTACAGGTCTGCGTTTTGTGCCTCCTAGTCCTCCTGCTCTGTGTAACCAGCTCCCATCACTGATTAGCAGCTCTCTGTTATTGCACAGCGCACACAGAAAGCTGCCAATCAGGTGTGTTGGTTATAGAGAGCTCAGCATTCTGAGCACTGAAAGATCTGCAACAGATAAAATAAAACCATCAATGTAACAAAATGACTGCATGCAGACCAGCAAGTGACATCGCTGAAATCAGGGTCTCTGCCCCTACATTATGCTGCTCTTACATTACATGGCAAAAACCTGCTGATATATTCCCTTTAAGTAGAGGAATCAATTATTTTGACATAACATTTTTTAAGACCTTTTCTGAACACAGACAACAATCTCAAAGCCATGGTAAAAAATAAAAAAAAAGAAATTGGTGAATGGGCGATCATATTTAACCTGCAACAAAATGGAAACATACATTTCCATTCACACTTTTATCATATGCTGCAGCTTTTACCACCAATAGATCTCAATATATCTAGGTTCACATATATCTATTGGGCACTGCAAGTTCTCTTTCACCCAAGTCTGACAATGGTCGTGCATCTTAGTCCTACCATCTGGTTTGGAGAGATGTCTGCCTATATGACGATGGTGAAAACACAAAACTTTACCCAAAGGAAGGAAGATGATCAGTCGTGGAGGGCCAGACACATGAGAAGACGCAATAGTGACAAGTACCAATCACAAGTACTTTTCTGTGATGCCTTTCACAGCACAAACTCCTTTGACTAAACCTTAAAAAAAGTTCTACCCATGAAAACCTCAGCTTGTGAGGAAGCTCCCGTGGATGGTGAGCGGAGCATCTAGGACCCAGCTGGTGGGATAACAGCGGGGGAGCAGCTTCCAGCACATACACATTGTCACTACAGTCATATAAGGTATTATTACATGGCGACCATTGAGAAGTGAAAGTATGACTATTATAGTTCTGGTTTTGTGACAAGACTCATTAACCCCTTCCCGACCTTTGACACAGCGTATGCGTCATGAAAGTCGGTGCCAATCCGACCTATGACGCATACCCTGCGTCATGAAAGGATCGCGTTCCTGCGGGCCGGGAGACCGGGGTCACTCAAAGGTCACCCGACCCGCAGTTACAGGACCCTTTGTGCTTCACCACAGGGGGGTTGGCTTAACCCCCCCGTGGCCACGATCGCTCTGATTGGCTGTTAAAAGTGAAACAGCCAATCAGAGCAATCTGTAATATTTCACCAATTTAATTGGTGAAATATTACAATCCAGCCATGGCCGATGCTGCAATAGCATCTGCCATGGCTGGACACCGAGCCCTGACACCCCACACGTAGTCACGGCGGCGATCGGCCGCCGCCACCGAAAGATGGCAGCGATCGGTCACCGCCGTCACTAACAGCTCCCCTCCTCCTTTGCTCCGGTGCCCCCACCTTCCGATCCCCCCCCCCCTAACCTTCCGACCACCCTACTCACCTCTCCCGATCCACCGATGTCCCTGGATCGGTCCCGACGTCCGCCCGGGCCTCTTCATGGGCGCCGCCATCTTGGAAAATGGCGGGCACATGCGCAGTGTGCCCGCCGGCCGGCGCATGCGCAGTGCGCCCCCCAGTGTCCAAAAATTTATTTTGATCACTGTGATAAACTGTCACAGTGATCAAAATAAAAAAAAGTAAATGAACCCCCCCCTTTATCATAGGTAGGGACAAACAAAAAAAAGATTTTTTTTTTTTTTTTTTTTCCCTATTAGGCCCTGTGCACACGTTGCGGATTTTGCTGCGGATCCGCGGCGTATTTTGCTGCGGATCCGCGGCGGATTTCGATGCTGATCCGCGGCGGATCAGCAGCGAAATCAGCCGCGGATGCGCAGCGATATCCGCCGCAGATCAGCAGCGAAATCCGCCGCGGATCCGCAGCAAAATACGCCGCGGATCCGCAGCAAAATCCGCAACGTGTGGCGGATTTCGCTGCGGATCCGCGGCGGACTTCGCTGCAGATCCGCAGCGGATTTCCCTGCTGATCCGCGGCTGATTTCGCTGCTGATCCGCGGCTGATTTCGCTGCTGATCCGCGGCTGATTTCGCTGCTGATCCGCGGCTGATTTCGCTGCTGATCCGCGGCGGATTTCGCTGCTGATCCGCGACTGATTTCGCTGCGGATCCGCGACTGATTTCGTTGCGGATCCGCGACTGATTTCGCTGCGAATCCGCGGCGGATTTCGCTGCTGATCCGCGGCGGATTTCGCTGCTGATCCGCGGCGGATCCGCGGCTGATTTCGCTGCTGATTCGCTGCGGATTTCGCTGCTGATCCGCGGCGGATTTCGCTGCTGATCCGCTGCGGATCCGCGGCGGATTTCGCTGTTGATCCACGACTGATTTTGCTGCTGATTCGCGGCTGATTTCGCTGCTGATCCACGACTGATTTTGCTGCTGATTCGCTGCGGATCCGCAGCGGATTTCGCTGCTGATCCGCGGCTGATTTCGCTGCTGATCCGCGGCTGATTTCGCTGCTGATCCGCGGCTGATTTCGCTGCTGATCGCGCGGATTTCGCTGCTGATCCGCGGCGGATTTCGCTGCTGATCCGCGGCGGATTTCGCTGCTGATTCGCTGCGGATCCGCGGCTGATTTTGCTGCTGATCCGCGGCGGATTTCGCTGCTGATCCGCGACTGATTTTGCTGCTGATTCGCTGCGGATTTCGCTGCTGATCCGCTGCGGATTTCGCTGCTGATCCGCGGCGGATTTCGCTGCTGATCCGCGACTGATTTTGCTGCTGATTCGCTGCGGATTTCGCTGCTGATCCGCTGCGGATTTCGCTGCTGATCCGCGACTGATTTTGCTGCTGATCCGCGGCGGATTTCGCTGCTGATCCGCGGCGGATTTCGCTGCTGATCCGCGGCTGATTTCGCTGCTGATCCGCGGCTGATTTCGCTACTGATCCGCGGCTGATTTCGCTACTGATCCGCGGCTGATTTCGCTGCTGATCCGCGGCTGATTTCGCTGCTGATCCGCGGCGGATTTCGCTGCTGATTCGCTGCAGATCCGCGGCGGATTTTGCTGCGGATCCGCGGCTGATTATCTGCTGATTCATCTGCGCTAGCGGGTATAGCATAACGCGATCGCGTTATGCTATACCGTTACCAGCCGGTCACCGCTACGTGTTGAACGGGCTGGTAAAACGCAATATGAACCCAGCCTTAGGGTTAGAACTAGGGTTAGGGTTAAGGTTAGAATTACGGTTAGGGTTGGAATTAGGGTTAGGGTTGGAATTAGGGTTAGGGTTGGAATTAGGGTTAGGGTTGGAATTAGGGTTAGGGTTGGAATTAGGGTTAGTCTTGTAGTTAGGTTTATGGTTAGAGTTGGGATTAGGGTTAGGGGTGTGTTGGGGTTGGGTTATGATTAGGGTTTGTATTAGGGTTAGGTGTGTGTAGGGGTTAGGGTTGGGGTTAGGGGTGTGTTGGGGTTAGGGGTTGGTAGGTTGAGAAATTGAGGGGTTTCCACTATTTAGGCACATCAGGGGGTCTCCATACGCGACATGGCGCCACCATTGATTCCTGCAAATTTTTCGTTCAAAAAGTCAAACAGTGCTCCCTTTATTCCAAGCCCCGACGTATGCCCAAACAGTGGTTTATCCCCACATATGGGGTATCAGCGTACTCGGGAAAAATTGCACAACAACTTTGGGGGTTCTAATTTCTCCTGTTAACATTGGGAAAAAAAAATTGGGGACTAAAAATTATTTTTGTGGAAAAAAAATGATTTTATATTTTCACGGCTCTGCGTTATAAACTTCTGTGAAGGACTTGGAGATTCAAAGTGCTTATCACACATCCATAGGAGTTCCTTGGGGGTCTAGTTTCCAAAATGGGGTCACTTGTGGGGAGTTTCTACTGTTTAGGCACATCAGGGACTCTGCAAACGTAACATGACGCCCGAAGACCATTCCATCAAGTGGGCATTTCAAAACGTCACTACTTCCCATCCGAGCCCCGACGTGTGCCCATACAGTAGTTTTCTCCCACATATGGGATATCAGCATACTCAGGACAAATTGGACAACAACTTTTGGGGTCTAATTTCTCATGTTACCCTTGGGAAAATAAAAAAATTGGGGACTAAAAGATCCTGATTGTGGAAAAAATATGATTTTTTTATTTTCATGCCCGGGCGTTATAAACTTCTGTGTAGCCCTTGGGGGTTCAAAGTGCTCACCACACATCTAGATAAGTTCTTTGCCGGGTCTAGTTTCCAAAATGGGGTCACTTGTGGGGAGTTTCTACTGTTTAGGCACATCAGGGCTCTGCAAACGTAACAAGATGCCCGCAGACCATTCCATCAAGTCGGCATTTCAAAGCGTCACTACATCCCTTCCGAGCCCTGACGTGTGCCCAAACAGTGGTTCCCCCCCACATATGGGGTACTAGCGTACTCAGGAGAAACTGGACAACAACTTTTGGGGTCCAATTTCTCCTGTAACCATTGTGAAAATAAAAAACAGTGGGCTAAAAAAATCATTTTTTGAGAAAAAAAAATGATTTTTTATTTTCACGGCTCTGCGTTATAAACTTCTGTGAAGCACCTGGGGTTCAAAGTGCTCACTATGCATCTAGATAAGTTCCTTAGGGCGTCTAGTTTCCAAAATGGGGTCACTTGTGGGGAGCTCCAATGTTTAGGCACACAGGAACTCTCCAAATGCGACATGGCAACCGCTAAATATTCCAGCATATTTTCCATTCAAAAAGTCAAATGGCGCTCCTTCCCTTCTGAGCCCTGCAGTGCGCCCAAACAGTGGTTTATGACCACATATGAGGTATCTGTGTACTCAGGAGAAATTGCCCAACAAATTTTAGGATCCAATTTATACTGTTGCCCATGTGAAAATGAAAATAACTGAGGCTAAAAGAAAATTTTTGTGAAAAAAAAGTACTTTCTTTTTTTTACGGATCAATTTGTGAAGCACCTGGGGGTTCAAAGTGCTCACTATGCATCTAGATAAGTTCCTTAGGGGGTCTAGTTTCCAAAATGGGGTCACTTGTGGGGAAGCTCCAATGTTTAGGCACACAGGGACTCTCCAAATGCGACATAGCAACCGCTAAATATTCCAGCATATTTTCCATTCAAAAAGTCAAATGGCGCTCCTTCCCTTCTGAGCCCTGCCGTGCGCCCAAACAGTGGTTTATGACCACATATGAGGTATCTGTGTACTCAGGAGAAATTTCCCAACAAATTTTAGGATCCAATTTATACTGTTGCCCATGTGAAAATGAAAAAAACTGAGGCTAAAAGAAAATTTTTGTGAAAAAAAAGTACTTTCTTTTTTTTACGGATCAATTTGTGAAGCACCTGGGGGTTCAAAGTGCTCACTATGCATCTAGATAAGTTCCTTAGGGGGTCTAGTTTCCAAAATGGGGTCACTTGTGGGGGAGCTCCAATGTTTAGGCACACAGGGACTCTCCAAATGCGACATGGCAACCGCTAAATATTCCAGCATATTTTCCATTCAAAAAGTCAAATGGCGCTCCTTCCCTTCTGAGCCCTACCGTGCGCCCAAACAGTGGTTTATGACCACATATGAGGTATCTGTGTACTCAGGAGAAATTGCCCAACAAATTTTAGGATCCAATTTATACTGTTGCCCATGTGAAAATGAAAAAACTGAGGCTAAAAGAAAATTTTTGTGAAAAAAAAAGTACTTTCTTTTTTTTACAGATCAATTTGTGAAGCACCTGGGGGTTCAAAGTGATCACTATGCATCTAGATAAGTTCCTTAGGGGGTCTAGTTTCCAAAATGGGGTCACTTGTGGGGAGCTCCAATGTTTAGGCACACAGGAACTCTCCAAATGCGACATGGCAACCGCTAAATATTCCAGCATATTTTCCATTCAAAAAGTCAAATGGCGCTCCTTCCCTTCTGAGCTCTGCCGTGCGCCCATACAGTGGTTTATGACCACATATGAGGTATCTGTGTACTCAGGAGAAATTGCCCAACAAATTTTAGGATCCATTTTATCCTGATGCCCATGTAAAAATGAAAAAATTGATGCTAAAAGAAAATTTTTGTTGGAAAAATTAAAATGTCCATTTTTTCCTTCCACGTTGCTTTAGTTCCTGTGAAGCACCTGAAGGGTTAATAATCTTCTTGAATGTAGTTTTGAGTAGCTTGAGGGGTGCAGTTTTTATAAAGGTGTCACTTTTGGGTATTTTCTGCCATATAGACCCCTCAAAGTGACTTCAAATGTGAGGTGGTCCCTAAAAAAAATGGTTTTGTAAATTTTGCTGTAAAAATGAGAAATCGCTGGTCAACTTTTAACCCTTATAACTTCCTAACAAAAAAAAATGTTGTTCCCAAAATTGTGCTGATGTAAAGTAGACATGTGGGAAATGTTATTTATTAACTATTTTGTGCCACATAACTCTCTGGTTTAACAGAATAAAAATTAAAAATTTGAAAATTACAAAATTTTCAGAATTTTCGCCAAATTTCCATTTTTTTCACAAATAAACGCAAAAATTATCGACCTAAATTTACCACTAACATGAAGCCCAATATGTCACGAAAAAACAATCTCAGAATCGCTAGGATCCGTTGAAGCGTTCCTGAGTTATTACCTCATAAAGGGACACTGGTCAGAATTGCAAAAAATGGCAAGGTCTTTAAGGTCAAAATAGGCTGGGTCTTGAAGGGGTTAAAACACAAAGATCCCCTTCTATGACCTCAATATTATATACACAGAAATGGCCAAAATCTGCATGCAACGCACAATGTTCCGAAATGCAGATTTACTTCCAAATTTTCCAGGCCACATTGGGGAAAAGAATCTGCAATGCGTAAAAATGTCCTAAAAACTTGCACTTGATCTATGTGCTACAAGACTTTCACATGCTAACTCTGTGCTCTAGTGACATGATGACATTAGGGACCTAGGCAGCGCCAGAATAGGGCCCACACCCACCAGAGGACTCTACTCCAGGAACCCACCCGCCATCATTACAGAACATGTGCACATCCACATATATTTCTATCAGAATATGTTTCAGGCCAAATTCAGACCGTGATGTCCAGATCAGCCGTGGATCTCCTGGTGCAAATTCAACAGCCCCGTGGACATGCTCGAGCAGGGTTTCAAGGACGTCAGGAGCTCGGCCTTATTATAGCCTCCTACTGAACCCTCCGCTTTTGTATAAGTAGTTCTTAATGGTGTCAGAGCTGGGACCCATTAGATACTCTGGCACTGGTGTGAGAGGGACAAGTCAATCATTTCCAGGCTTTCAATAGTAAAGGGAATTTGTCAGTAGGATCAAAAATCTTAAGACGTCTATATGGGCATGTAGGTCATAGGAAGCTGAATACAATGAGACCATGATATCTGTGATCTGATGTTTTATTCCAAAGAAATACACATTTTACTTAATATGTTAATTAGATCTATATGCCGACACTGATCTCCATGAGACTCTGCCTCCAGAGATTATTTTATATAAAACACGGATTTTGGTAAGAACTTACCTGTAAAATCCTTTTCAGCGAAGGAAGGAAGAGAGACACAGTATTCATTACTGATGGGTAGGCGGAGCCCCAGATCAGGATGTTACCTCAGATCAAAAGAGTGCTGACTGGCTGGCCCCTCCAGCTCGGGCTCCTCCTACTCAGCTCCAGTCGTACCAAAGCTTTTAGGAAAAGAGCCAAGATCACCAGCGGAGCAACATAACCCCTTCTGAAGGAACTTCAGAGAAAAAACACAAGGATACAGGTTATGCATGCAAAGAAAGCCAAAAACCACAGAGTTCCAGGTACTACTCACGGAACCTGACTACTGCGATGAGCTGGCGATGCTGGAACAGAGCCTTAGCGCGCTGACCTCAGCCCAGATAATCGCTATCAGATAAGGGTCGCGCTGCATCTGAAAACATCAACACACTTCTGCCTTGGGAGGGTGCTGTGTCTCTCTTCCTTCCTTCGCTGAAAAGGATTTTACAGGTAAGTTCTTACCAAAATCCGTGTTTCAGCTGCAGATGGAAGGAAGAGAGCCACAGTATTCATTACTGATGGGACGTCCCAAAGCAGTTCAAAAATAAGGGTGGGAAAAACCAACAAAAGGCAGAAACCCAACAACCTTAACAAAAAAGCGCAACCAGCGCTAAACACAAGTTCATCTAGAACTTTAAACTACAGCCGCCTGCAGGACCCTACGTCCGAGGGCTGCATCAGCGGAAGCACTGACGTCCACTTTATAAAACTTTGTAAACGTGTGGACAGAGCGCCAAGTTGCCGCCCGGCAGAGCTGCACTGCCGAAGCACCTTGGAGAAAAGCCCACGATGAAGCCACAGCCCTCGTGGAATGGGCTTGAATCTTAATCGGGCAAGATTCACCCTGAAGACGGTAAGCTTCCAATATAGCTGACCGAATCCAACGAGCTATAGAATCCTTGGAAGCTCGTTGACCACGCCGACGACCGACTGGAACCACAAATAGGGAGTCCGTCTTACGAAAACCTTGAGTAATAGATAGATAAAACTTCAAGGCCCGCACTAAATCCAATGTGTGTAAAGCTCGCTCTTTCACATTCTTCGGATCCGGGCAGAATGAAGGCAACACAATATCCTGGTTGACATGAAATTGTGACACCACTTTAGGCAAAAAATCACCCCGAGTGCGAAGCACTACACGATCCGGAAAAAACTCCAGAAAAGGAGGCGAACAAGAAAGAGCTGCCAACTCAGAAACTCTCCTCAAGGAAGTGACTGCAACAAGAAAAGCCACCTTCCAAGAAAGTAAAGAAAGGCTAGCAGAAACCATAGGCTCAAAAGGTTTATGCTGAAGAGCCTCCAAAACAAGGTTGAGCCGCCAAGGAGACACGGGAGCCTTCCGCGGCGGGAACTTACGAGATATACCTCGGAAAAAGGAGAGCACGTCTCTATTTGAAGCAATGGTTCTCCGGAACAATAAGGACAGAGCAGAAATCTGACCTTTCAGGGTGCTGACTGCCAAACCCTTGTCTAGCCCATGCTGCAGAAAAGCCAACAGGTTGGGAATGGAAAATTTTCTCGGGTTCCGAGAAGACCCCAAACACCACGAAAAGAAGGTTTCCCAAATTTTGTGGTAAATCCTAGTAGTAGCCGGACTTCTTGCAGCACGAAGGGTAGCAATGACCTCGGCTGAGAAACCTCTACGGGTCAAGATTTCGGTCTCAAGAGCCACGCCGTCAAACGCAGGGACATCAAGTCCGGATGACAAACGGGCCCCTGAGTCAACAAGTCCGGTTGAAGAGGGAGTGGAAAAGGAGGTGCCGCCAACAGCGACATTATTGTCGAGAACCACACCCTTCTTGGCCAGTCTGGAGCTATCAAAATAGCTGGAATTCTCTCTAGTCTGATCCGACGCAGTACTAGAGGAAGTAAGGATATCGGTGGGAATACATAGATCAGCTCGAACTGATCCCACTGAGCCACTAGAGCATCCACCGCCACAGCCTTCGGGTCCTTGCACCTGGACATGAACGTCGGTAACTTGGCATTGGACCTGGATGCCATCAAATCCACTTGTGGGGTTCCCCAGCGAGAGCACAGGAGTGCAAAAACTTCCGGGTGGAGACTCCATTCCCCGGGATCCATCCTTCTGCGACTGAGAAAGTCCGCTGTAATATTCTGAACCCCTGGAATGTGAATCGCCGAAATGGCTGGTACACTGGCCTCTGCCCAAATCAAAATTCGGGACACCTCTACCATGAGTCTGGAACTCCTTGTCCCACCTTGGTGATTGATATACGCGACAGCCGTCGCATTGTCTGTCTGCACTCGGACTGGCAGACCGCTCAAAGGGACCGTCCAATGTTGGAGGCAAAGGAAAATCGCCCTCAATTCCAGGATGTTGATCGGAAGAACAGACTCTTCCGATGACCATACCCCCTGAATCCAGAGATTGTTCCAAACACCCCCCCAGCCCGTCAGGCTGGCATCGGTGGTTATGACTGACCACTTCGGAGGGAGGAAAGACTTCCCCAGGGAGAATGCCCCTGGACGTAACCACCATTCTAGAGAATCCCGCACCGCGCGAGAAATGGTGACACTGCAATCCAGCGATTGCGACTGGTTCCATCGACTCAAGATGAACCTTTGGAGAGTCCTGGAATGGAACTGGGCAAAAGGAATTGCCTCCATGGACGCCACCATCAGTCCCAGAAGACGCATACACTTCCGAAGGGACATTGCCGTTGAGGATTTCATAATCTGTACATGTCGAAGAAGACATGACTGTTTGTCTGGTGGTAGGGAAACTACCGACCGAAACGTGTCGAGATGCATTCCCAAAAAGAGGATTGTCCTCGATGGTTCCAGGGACGACTTCTCCCAATTGACCAGCCAACCGAAGTCCTTCAGAAACTGAAGAGACAAATCCCGAGCCGTCAACGCCTCCTCCTCCGAGGAAGCCACGATCAAAAGATCGTCCAGATAAGGGAGAATCGTAATCCCCTGTCTTCGAAGGATTGCCATGAGGGGCGCCAGAATTTTTGTAAAGACCCTTGGCGCTGAGGCTAAGCCGAACGGCAGAGCCACGAACTGGTAATGATTCTGACCTATGGCAAATCGAAGAAAGCGCTGATGAGCCTTTCCGATGGGAATATGCAAATAGGCGTCGCGAATGTCGATTGACACCAAAAAATCGTTCTGTGACAGAGCTGCCACAACGGAGCGAAGCGACTCCATGCGAAATTTCCGGGCATGGACATGCCGGTTTAATCGCTTGAGATCCAGAATCGGGCGAAATTTGTTCTCCTTTTTGGGAACTATAAAAAGGTTGGAATAAAAACCTTTCCCTCGGTCCTCTGACGGAACCGGTATCACTACACCCTTTTGTAGCAGAGATTCGACCTCTCGCTGTAGAGCGACAACAAGCTCGGGTTCCGACGGAACGCGAGACTGACAAAAAACATTTGGGGTCGAGAAGCAAACTCTATGAAATAGCCTGCCGACACTATCCGCGTTGCCCAGGAATCTGGAACGCGAGCCATCCAAGTCGCCTTGAAAAGAAGCAGGCGACCCCCCACTCGAGAATCCTCGAGTGGACCCCTGGCGTCAATTCGACTTTGCGGGCTTCTTGTCAAGTTCCCGCTTGTCCTGGCGGAAACTCTGCTTCCAGGGAGTACGAGTTTTCTGAGAGGATTTCTTTCCTGAGAAGGAAGGACGACCCGATCCCCACGAGGAGTGACTAGATCGTCCTCGGCCCCGAAAGGACCGCCGACCACTATAGACACCAGGCTTACTGGACACCGAGGCCATGGCCCTACGCTGTGGTAATGCTGATTCCTTCGCCTTAGCCTTGGAAATCAGCTCTGTGAGGTCGGATCCAAAAAGATGGCCACCCTTGTAAGGTAAGGCCAACAACCCTTGTTTGGAAACTGCGTCCCCGGCCCACTGTCTGAGCCATAAAGCTCTTCTGACTGTGACCGCTGAAGCTTGCGCTTTGGCCAGCAGAGATGCCGTATCCAGACCGGCATCAAAGATATAACAGGCTGCCGTTTCTAACCATTCACAAGTTTCCCGTATCTCAGATAACGGAGATTCATTTTGCAACTCCGTCTTCAGACGTGCCAACCAGCCTAGAGAAGCTCTAGCAGCACACATGGATCCTAGCACTGCTCGGAATCCATGACCCGCAGCCTCATAGCTTGCTTTTGCCGCCAATTCTGTTTTTCTATCCAAAGGCTCCTGTAAGCTCGCTTTTCCCTTAATAGGGAGTAGTGAGGATTTACTAAGCTGAGATAAAGACACATCCACCTCAGGAGCAGAAGTCCAATTAGCCTTTGACTCCGCAGAGCAAGGATAAAGTGTATCCAAGAAATGCGTTCCATGAAAACGCTTATCTGGACATAGACGTTCCTCCTCTATTACACTATTAAGCTCATCCAGAGCTGGCAATGTTGTACGCGAAGCACGGGACTCCTGGAACATGCGTGCTGATTTACCAGGACGACTAGTTACCTCCTCCGGTAACTGTAATATATCTCTCATGGCTTCAATTAATGCCTCCGTACGCTTCGCCATAGAGGAACGCCCCTGCGGCTCGTCCGCATCTGAATCGGATATTTCTCCATCCGAATTTAAAGGGGAACTCTGCCCAATATCAGATACATCTGACTCGCTCCGTGTAGAGGCCGGTAACGGCCTGCGTCGCTTCCTCTGAGAGGAATTAGCAGACACATATTGACCTAAAAGGTCAGACAAGTTGTTGATCGATCGAGCGATATCGTTCAATTTTTCACCGCTGTCGACCGCAGCGCTAGACGCTGTGGAGGTCTGCGTATCTGATTGCCGCAATGGCACTGGGACGTGGTCCGCGGCATCTGAACTCTGTTCAGACATGTCTCACCTGTATGAGCAGGTCAAAGCGGTAATACCAGCAAAAACTATGCGGTTTTTTTTTTTTTTTATATACGCTGAAGGGTTAACGCTCCACCAGGCAGGGTTACCCCAGCGGTATTCAGTCAAAAAATTTAGCTGGTAGAAATAACCCTCAGAGGGGTTAATATTGCAAACTCACCACAATATATATGTTTGTGAGCCCCAGCCAATTTTATGTCTCTAATGAGACTGCAGCTGCAGGATAGCGATCGCTGCGCTGCGGGGTGAGGAATCAGCACTCACCCAGCTGGCCGTGGTGTCTTATGAGGAGAGGAGCGGTCTGAGGAGCCCAGGAGCCTGTGTAATGGCCGCCACAGTGAGGGAGTCGCAGGAGAAACGCCAGAGCGCGCGTCTTCCTGCTCAGAAGGCCGGGAATAGTTAGGCCACGCCCCCCGCCAGCTCAAATATTGAGCGCGAACTCCCTCGCTCCTGCTCCCTTTCTGTCCTGCAGCTATCTGCCTGCGGACAAAAGATCACCACATCTACATGTAACAGCGCTGTCACCGCAGCGCTGAAGCACTCACACATTATTATAAAAAAAATTGTGTGGAGTACCCACCAGCTTAGCGCCACAGGGACCCTCAGGGGTTTCTGGCGCTGTGCCCATGCTTCCCCCCAGGGCGGGAAGCGCAGTGACCCCAGTGTGTGGTTTGCGCCCCCGCCAGGGAAAACTCTCCTCATCCCCCAGGGCCGGCAAGGATTCTGCAGGGACCATTATGTAGTTACAGATCCGCCAAGGGAGAGGCTGGTGAAATACACTGATAAACATGTAATAGCGCTGTCACCGCAGCGCTGAAGCATACTGATATACATGTAATAGCGCTGCCATCAGACGCTAAAGCACTCACACATTAATAATAACATTTTGTGTGGAGTACTCACCAGCCAAAGCGCCACAGGGACCCTCAGGGGTTTCTGGCGCTGTGCCCATGCTTCCCCCCAGGGCGAGGAACGCAGTGACCGCACGTGTGGTTTGCGTCCCGCCAGGGAAGCTCTCCTCATCCCCCAGGGCCGGCAAGGATTCTGCAGGGACTTTGAGTAAATACAGATCCGCCAAGGGAGAGGTTGGGGTACAGCAGCGCTGGTACCCCTGAGACCTCTAGACCAACTGGTGATCCAAGTCTCCTGTCCGAATATAAAATAAATAAAATCTTCTGAGGAGCTGCATTAGCAGCGACCATCCTCTGGACCTCAAATCTTAGACTGGAGCTGAGTAGGAGGAGCCCGAGCTGGAGGGGCCAGCCAGTCAGCACGCTTTTGATCTGAGGTGACATCCTGATCTGGGGCTCCGCCTACCCATCAGTAATGAATACTGTGGCTCACTTCCTTCCATCTGCAGCTGAAAGGGGAATTACCAGTGTGAGACATGTAATGTCTGACAGTCTGCTCTCCTTATCTACATGTCTCATACTGGTAGCACCCCCTTTTAAAATAATCTTTGGAGGCTGATTTTCAGGAGATCAGTGCCCGGCATATAGATCTTAACAGCTCATTTACTTATTAAGTAAAATGTTGATTTCTCTGGAAAATGGTACATCAGATCACAGATATCAAGGTATCATTGTATTCAGCGTCCCATGACCCGCATGCTCATTTAGACGCTTAGGAGGGTTGATCCCACTAACAGATTCCCTTTAACGTTCTGAAAAAATACCCAAGTAGCATAAAGAACAATTTACAATTCTCTGTGCAAATCTACCTGGTAGCCCACTTCCAGGTCTCTCTAACAACTGTAATGTATGAGCCCTTGTGTACTGCACAGCGTCAAGGAAAATTTCCACCTGGGACAAGGAGAAGTCAATGAAATAAATAGCCAGCCTATTACATAATACACACGGTGCCAGGATTATAGAATGACATGTCCAGATCAGCCGCCACCTAAACAAGAAATACACGCACATGTACTTTCCTACACACTATAGCAATATTCACACTCTGCAGAAAATTTATACATGGGATTTAGTCACAAATGTGCAAAAAAAAAAAAAAATCGCAGACAAAATCTGCATACGTTACTGACAGATTTTACTTGACTCCATTACTAAACAATGAATAAGGTGAAATCCTCAAAGAAAATCTGCACAAGAATGAGAATGCTGCAGATTCGAAATCCGCATCATGCTTTCATTTTCATGTCAATTTTTTTTTTATAAACATGTCTGGGATTTTGAAAAGCCCAACTACTTGTATTGTACTGTAAACTGATGCGGATCTGCGGTGCAGAGACCGTATAGCAAGTCTGCGATCATTCCGCAACATGTGAATTCAGCCTAAGAACTACATAGGATGGATTTAGGAAAACGACTGTATAGAGACTCTAATGGAATCGATGTATCATGTGGCTTAGGGATGACAAAAATATTATACATATATATATATATATATATATATATATATATATATATATATATTGTATACACACACACACATCTGGAGAGAGGAAAACCCCTCACTTCTCCTGTAGTGCCCAACACTGTAGTGTCTGTAGTGTTTTCCAATTCAGTCAGGAAAAAACAAAGTGTGTGCATGAGATTTCTGAAATCTCAAAGATTTTGTTGGTACTGTAAAACGCAGCTTTCAATTTGTACAGAAAAAGCAGCAAAAACGCAACGTATGACAATAGCCTAAAAGTCCGGCTGGTTTATTTCAGTCTTTATAAACCACATCACAGAAAAATTTACATACAGTCCTTGTCCGGCACAAAGTGAAACAAAGGATCAAGTCCACACAACAGTGCTGGTTAGACCGTCCAGCTTCTTAGTACTTTAGAGAAGGCACTCAATCCAGGAGATCTGCATATCTCCATACACACAGATAAGTGTGAGATAAACAGATCTCATTTTACAAAACGAACCACATCCAGGGGTGGAGATATGGTGATCATCCATCTCCCAACTTATCAGTTGCTTGCAATCAACCTGTCATGGCCGATTAACCTCTTTTAAGGGTATGCCACACTAAACAATATCGCTAACGGGATCGCTAAAAAACGTCACTATTTAGCGATCCTGTTAGCGATGTTGTTCAGTGCGGCAGCTTCCAGCGACGAGCTTCCTGCTGTGATCTCGCTCGTCGCTGGAATCGCTCCGGACCCTATTTTCTCGTCGGCGCTCCCGCTGGGTAAGTATCTAATCGCTGTGTGGCACCTTTTCTTAGCGATTTAGCGGTACTTTTGTACCGCTAAAGTCGTTAAGAAGATCGCTAACGGCGATAGCGTCGTTAACTATATCGCTAAATGTGGCCGCATTTAGAGATATAGAAACAATCCCGCTAGCGATCGCATTAGTATGCGTCGTTATTGTGATCGCTAGCGGGATTGTTTAGTGTGGCAGTACCTTAAGTCCTATACGTACTAAAGAATTGCTCCAGGTTTATCTCCCATCCACTAAGTGTACGACAGCCACCTTAAGCCCCCGTCTCACACAGCGATCTCGCTAGCGAGATCGCTGCTGAGTCACTAGTTTTGTGACGCAACAGTGATCTCCCCAGCGATATCGCTGTGTGCGACATTCAGCGACGATCAGCCCCCCTGCTGGGTATCGCTGATCGTCGCTGAATGTCCTGGACATTTTTTTTGATCGCTGGCCAGCACGCATCGCTGCGTGTGACAGGAGGGAGACCAGCGATCCGCTGGTAACCAAGGTACACAGCGGGTTTCCAGGCACCGCGCAGCGCCTGGAAACCCGACTTGTACCTTGGTTACCAGCTCCCTGCATCAGGGCGCTGGTATCCAACGTACACTGCGGGTAACTAAGCGATTTTACCCGCAGTGTCGCTGTGCTGATCGCTGCCTGAGCTGCCTGTTTGGCAGCTCAGCAGCGATCCTGATCGTTGTCGGGATCGCTGGTGTATCGCTATGTGAGACCCGGGCCTTACTATAATAAATATATATGAATGAAATATTCTCATTGAATACTTTGTTCTGTACAAAGTTGAATGTGCTGACAACAAAATCACACAAAAATCAATGGAAATCAAATTTATTAACCAATGGAGGCCTGGATTTGGAGTCACACACAAAATGAAAGTGGAATGTAATGTCCTTAAAACAAGTCAAAATGATGCTCAGTAGTGTGTGAGGCCTCCATGTGCCTGTATGACCTCCCTACAACGCCTGGGCATGCTTCTGATGAGGCAGCGGATGGTCTCCTGAGGGATCTCAAGTCAAAATGATGCTCAGTATTGTGTGTGGAGGCCACACACAATACTGAGCATCATTTTGACTTGTTTCCACTTTAATTTTGTCTTGTTTTGATTTTCATTTGGACTTGTTTCCACTTTCATTTTGGGGGTCTCTCCAAATCCAGGCCTCCATTGGTTCAAAAATGTGATTTCCATTGATGATTTTTGTGTGATTATGTTGTCAGCACATTCAACTTTTTACAGAACAAAGTATTCAATGAGAATATTTCATTCATTTAGATCTAGGATGTGTTATTTGAGTGTTCACTTTATTTTTTTGAGCAGTGTGTATATGTATACATGGTTTTTTTTTGTGAAACCATCAGAAAGTCTCATAAGGAGGCCTGCTGGTACTTTACTGTGCAGCCACAATTGTTTACATGCAGAATATTAATAGTAACTGGTCAAGAATATCCTATTCAGTGAAGCTGCCAGGATGAGGACATTGTTTTCATGTGAGACATGATTAAAACAGGAATGGATTGTTACAGGAAACATGGATCACTGGAATTCCATTCTTCCTGCCTTCGACTTATGGACCCAATACATGACTAAATCGGCACTTTTTATACGCAACACAGAATTACTTACTTCTGTTCTTGCAAATGTTCCCCTGTATGCTGATCTGAATCAGCCTATAAAAAAGACAAAAACATAGAATAGGTTAGGAAATTATACAGAATCCTAAAATAAAAAAACACACACACAACAAAAGCACAACACTGAAATAAAATAGTATTTCAATAACAATGAAAAATTCTATAAAAAATACTAAGAAGATTTCATAGAACGTATTCAGATTGAAACTGATAAATATTACAATTAATGGAAACAGCTTATTATAAGTCATAAAATGCAGTCATACAAGGTAGTACATCTGTCTTTTGAAAACAAGGATAAAAAGTAAGAGTAATATTTGTTATGTCTTTGAAAGAATGGCCTTAGGTTATCCTAGGCATTGGGGCCCATATGAAGGCTGTAGTAGTCAAAACATTATTTTAGAAAACAATTAGTCATACAGTTACCATCAGCCCACACTTTAGATAATCAGAACGGTACTTATGAATCGAACAAAATAAAATAGGTCTCCAAGATCGAACTGAAAGGTGTCTACCATCATCTACACCACCTTCTGCCGCTGACTGTATTCTGTTAAGCTGGTTTAAAGTTGGCCAAACCTGCTGCTATCTGCCGATAGGATCAGCTGATAGGGTTTAAGGGGCTTCCAAACTAGTCCTCGACAGACGAAGTCAGGGTTTAAGGGCTTTCAGACTAGTCGATGACAGACGAAGACAGGGTTTAAGGGGCTTCCAGACTAGTCCACGACAGACGAAGTCAGGGTTTAAGGGGCTTTCAGACTAGTCCACGACAAGATGAAGTCAGGGTTTAAGGGGCTTCCAGACTAGTCCACGACAGACAAAGTCAGGGTTTAAGGGGCTTCCAGACTAGTACACGACAAGATGAAGTCAGGGTTTAAGGGGCTTCCAGACTAGTCGATGACAGATGAAGTCAGGGTTTAATGGGCTTCCAGACTAGTCCACGACAGATGAAGTCAGGGTTTAAAGGGGCTTCCAGACTAGTCCACGACCGATGAAGTCAGGGTTTAAGGGGATTCCACACTAGTCCTTGACAGATGAAGTCAGGGTTTAAGGGGCTTCCAGACTAGTCAGGGAAGAGAATGATATGGTTTCCTGAATTTCAAAGGCCGATCCTGTTGTTTTCCCTAGAGCAGGGGTGGGGAACGTCCGGCCCGCGGGCCGTATACGGCCCGCCATATCACCTGGTCCGGCCCGGCTCCTGGTGAGCGGAAGCGGAAGATCCATCTCTGCTTCCCCCCACAGTGACAGCAGCGACAGCCAGCCGGGACTGTGCGATCCTCCCGCCCCTCTCCTGCACGCCGCCTGTCGTGTGTGAGTAGAGCCGCCACTGGGTAAGTGTGTGCAAATTGCAGGGCCGGGCAAGTGCCGGGGCCATGAGCAGGCGGGGTCCCCTGCAGGAGCCCGGCGCAATACTCACCCCTCCCCGTGCCTCCGCTGCCGCAGCTCCGAGCTCCAGGGGGCGCCGGTGCTTTCTCTCTCACAGCAGCGCCGCTGAATGACGTCATCATTCAGCGGCCGGCTGTGGCAGAGAGCGCGCGGACAGGTGAGATCGGTGTGTGTGTGTCTGCCTGCCTGTGTGCCTGTGTGTATGTGATGTGTGTGTGTGTCTGCCTGCCTGTGTGTGTGTCTGTGTGTATGTGAGAGAGTGCTGCCTGCCGTGCTGTATGTGTGATGGTGGTGGGGGGGAGGCAGGCAGTGATGGTGGTGAGGAGGAGGCCATGATGATGATGATAATGGGGAGGCAATGATAATGGGAAGGCGATGATGATGATATTAATGGGAAGGCGATGATGATGATATTAATGGGGAGGCAATGATAATGATGATGATGGGGAGGCAATGATAATGGGAAGGCGTT
>JARQOD010000001.1:168232391-168295888 GCA_033576555.1 Oophaga sylvatica | reverse complement strand
GCAATACCTGCTCTCTTGGCAAGAAGCAACTTGCTTTTCTTGTTGCATTTTTTCTTTGTTTTTTGTCAGGCTACATTTGACTCTTGTGCACCACCCATTGCTTTCAATAGTTGAAAGAAGTGATATGCTGCATTTTGCAAAAACCAAGGTACTTCTCAAAATACTGAGGACAAAAAAACAAGCTGTGTGCATGAGCTTGTGAGCTGGTACTGTAAAACGCAGCTGAAAATTTGCAAATAAAAATGCTGAAAAAAAGTGTGAACATAGTCTAAGAGGTTAGAAAGGTGCTGTGATCCTTCCTGTTCCCCTCCATCCATTCCTTCAGTATCTAGAGTTCCCCTTACAATCCATGGCTGGCTAGAAGGTAATTGGCTCCAAACCACATTTACCTTAGTGTCTGCAATATGGAAATGATATGGTAATGAAGTCACAAGAGTCGCTTTATAATATAGAATGGATGCAACAAAACTTGAAATATATTTGCTGGGATGAGCCTCATAAAAGCCAAAATAATACAACTGGTAACAACAATAGGGCATCGTTCACCTCCAAACAAAAGGAACTTGTCAAATCGTTCCCCATCCCCTAATTACAACATCAGCAGCAGAAATCAGCTAATTGTACTAATGAGACTGTAGGATGGCCGCTTGTTCTGCTGGAAAGATTTCACAAAGATTATTACAAGCCATATCTAACATATTCAAGTAGCGCTCGGAGCCTTTTGTTCTGCCCCTCTAGCAGCCATGCAGAATGACAATGAGCCCAGGCTTTACTCCTTGTGCTGGCATTTAGGGAGTACATCAAGGACTCCTCTGCTGCTCCTCCCTCCACTTGCTATGGGTAGGGGAATACAGTAAGCGTGCTTTCTCCCTTTGTGTGACAGCTCGCGCACAATTACATAGGCACACTAATGATGATGGGGTTAGTTCCACCACAGTGCACACACCATGGTTACAAAATGTCATCAGCATAGACCTATATGGCAGCATGTGGTACTGAAAAGTGTCAGCATTATAGCAGCGATCAGGGACTTGTAAAAAGACAAAGGAACCGCCATCAGATGAGGGTCTATGTACTACTCTCCCTTCCAGTAACAAGGAGCCAGGAGAGTCGTCGTAAGAAATTGTATTATTTCAGCTTACAGCAATTAAAAGTGTATTAGCAATTCGCTAAATCCAGGATTAAAGGCCATGAACCGTATGAGCTAAGCTTCTCCCGCTCACGTCTTTCTGGGTGTCCAGCACACATGAACTGGCGAGTCAGTGATGCCGTATTATGTCAAACACCTTCTGCAAAGCAGCGACAAAGTGTCGATTAGGTCACACAGCTCCTCCAGTCTCGCATTAGACAAAAGTCGCCAAGGCATTAAAAAAAAAAAAAAAACGCAATGAAGAAACAGAGCCCATTCACTGGCGCTGGAAGGAAGCAAGTTCTTTCTTTAACCATGCACGCGCTGAATGCCGCTGCACACAATAAAAGTAATTGCACAAAAGGACATCTGCTCTGGTGACAAGCCACGGGCCAGGATTCTGCTACCTGAAACAATGGCTGAGACTCGCAGGAACCACTACTCCGCACACAGCCAATGGCACACAAATTGCAAAAGGGAATTTCTTAAAATGTGTGCACTCGGCAAACAGATAGCTAGTGACTAAACAGGTCCCACTCCACCCAGCCATAATCTTATCCGACAGTGCCAGGGCGGTCGCCACGTGGTCCCACTCCCAGCTCAGGTAACACACCAAGGGCGACATTCAATGGCCATAGGGTCTGGTATGTGCACATAAGAAAGGTGGAAGACATGGAGTTATTACATATGTGTGCATAGAAATGCAATTCTTGCAAGCAGCTCCGACCTGTTGGTCTGCATTTCCTGCCTACAGGGGCTGAAGACTTACTCATAACGATCCTATTACACTGTGCAGAACATCTACACATGCACCAAGTGCTGAATAAAGACCCATCCACACGGGCCGATAACGAGCAATGACAGAAGGCCGCTGACGGCTCCCTGGATCAATGACAAATCATTGTAATGTACATCTTTTCATATCTTGCCTGGTTACATGTTGATAACATTTTGATATATATTGTACATCGTTTGCCGCCTTATGAGTCTTCTATTCTCTTGCATAAATTTTTCATTATCAGATTAGTAAACTGTATTATTTATTCATTGTGTGTGAATCCATTTATCTTCATATCCACCGTAAGGCAGCAGCACATCTTCCTGTGTAGAGGACAATATGCCGGCTGTATAGGGACAGAACAATGATATTAGTGAGCATTGTTCCCCCATAGAGGTTGTATCGGCCTATGTGACAGCCCGAGTGCAGAGCAGCGCTCGCTGGGCAGCCATCTGACACTGTGCACCCTCCTTAGATGAACAGTCAGTCACACCGGCTGATTATGACAGGACAGTCTGACAATTTAATAGGTATGGAGGCTGTCCCCAGATGTCAGCAGGAATGATGGACACGCTGGATTTCAAGATGCATGATCCTTTGTTCTCAAAAAAAGCCACCACCAGATGAGTATTGCAGACGCTGACTATGCTGCCCCCGCTGAGATCCCATGTACACTTCATTGCTACCTGCACCACACACCTTAGTACTGCATTATCACCAATTTCCAAATAGCAACTACTAGAACAGTTTCCTTTAAAAGCCTGAGAAACTTGAGTTTCTTTAAGTTCTCTGAGCAGAACTCAGACACTAAATGTGAATGAAGACGGGGGGTCTGCACGTCTATTCACAGAGCAGGGTGGATAAAAATCAATGATTTTTTTAAAAAAATCAAAAAAATCGGATTTTTTTGATTTAAATCGGATTTTTTTGATTTAAATCAGATTTTTTTGATTTAAATCGGATTTTTTTCAATAAACTGCTTTTTGAGGAAAATATTTTACCATCCAAAGGTTCTTCCATCATGAGATAAAGCTGAGTTGTTTAACTCAGTAGAATAAAGGCTGTATATGTGTAACATTCACAATGCCATTCTCTTCCAGAGGTTTCTGTAGGATTAGTGGGCAGTTTCTCTCCTATATTATCACAGATGCTCGCTTTACTTACGCAGTTCTCAAAACTGAATTTGACTCCGCAGAGGTCCCAGCCTCTTCTTCATGGCAAAAATGTTACAACATGAACAGAGTTGAGAAAAAGACCTTAATCCTATTGTTCTACAAACCTATATGAATACAGAATCAACCCCTTCAGTGCCAAGTCCACGAAGTTAGACAATATGTTTCTGATTGTTTGGAGTGGAATAGATCTGCACAACACAAGAAGAATGTGAATCTAAGTGTGAGGAGGAGGAAGGGCAAGCAGACAAGAAAATGAAAGTGAAACTTTGAGCACAATACTGCAGCATAGCCACAGACAGACAAGTCTGGATCTGTTTATGTGTACGATCTGAGGTTTATTACATTCTTTCCTTATAATGGCAGCAGGCCGTAAAAGAGACCCAGTTTGGGAATATTTTAATGAAGCTCCTTCGCCTATCGGTAAGGCAGGCATGCGTGCAAAATGCAAACGATGCAACAAAGAGATGCAAGGCCTGGTGGCGCGAATGAGGCAACATCATGAGAAGTGCGGTGATGAAGATGACCAAAGAAACACTTCTGAACAGGCAGGATCTTCAGGTTGGTAAACATTTTTATTGAATCCTATTTCTAAAGACTGAACTGTCATGTGTGAGAAAAATTATATTTCTTATTATTACTGCATGTTACTGTCATTTGGTACAGTTATGAAGAAAAACAAATATTCCTTTTGGGGCAGTGCTGTGTTGTGTACAATAAGCAGAAATTGTATAAACAATAAAATAACAGCATTGACTTTTTTTGTTTAGGGGAATTCATGGATTCTGGAAACTATCCACCTCCAAGATCACCATCATCCTGTTCTACAGTTTCAGAGTTATCCATCCAGGATAGTGCTTCATTAGCAGCAGCATCATCATCAGACACCCACAGCCACATATCACCATCACCCAAAAGGAAGAAAAAACCTTTACCTCCTGGAACCACCATAGATAGGTTTGTGATAAGAACTAGCAGATTAGAAAAAGAGTTGATTGATGAAAAAATTGCCCAGTTTATTTATGCAACAAACTCTTCTTTCCGTCTGACTGAGAACCCACATTTCATTAATATGGTTCAGTCACTGAGACCAGGATACAGTCCACCCAGCAGAGCTGATGTTGCAGGGAAACTGCTGGATCAAGTGTATGACAGAGAAATGGAGCAATGTGCAACAGCTCTGGAGGGTAAAATTGTTAACTTAAGTATTGATGGGTGGAGTAATGTCCACAATGATCCTATTGTATGTGCTTGTATAACAACAGAAGAAGGTAAAGTCTTCCTTGCACAAACACCTGATATGTCAGGAAATGCACACACAGCAGAATACTTACAAGAAGTGGCAGTAAAAGCTATAACAACATGTGAACAAAAATTCAAATGTCTAGTACGCAGTTTGGTCACTGACAATGCTGCAAACGTATCCAAGATGAGAAGAAATTTAGAAGAGCAGGGAGGGAATACAAAGCTAATAACATATGGTTGCAGTGCTCATTTGCTGCACCTCTTAGCCAAAGACTTAAGTGAAAGTGTTCCAGAAATAAAGGCTAATGTTGTTGAAATTGCTAAATACTTCCGTAATAATCATTTTGCTGCAGCAGCTCTGAAAAGGATGGGTGGAACCAAGCTAACGCTCCCACAAGATGTTAGATGGAACTCTGTGGTGGACTGTTTTGAGCAGTATATCAAAAACTGGCCTATTCTGATGACACTTTGTGAAGAAAATCGAGATAAAATAGATGGCACTGTCACGGCCAAAATCCTCAACATTGGGCTTAAGAGAAATGTTGAATATATGCTGAGCTTCCTGAAACCCATCTCTCAAGCTTTAAACAAAATACAGAAAAATAGCTGTTTTATTGCGGATGCTGTTGAAATTTGGAAGGAACTGAGTGAACACTTAAAAACAGAACTACACATGGACAGAATTAAATTACAAGCAGTAAACAAACGAATGGGACAAGCACTGACTCCAGCTCATTTTTTGGCAAATATTGTCAATATCCAATATCAGGGTCAAAACCTAAGTGCTGAGGAAGAGGAGTTAGCTATGACATGGGTATCCAGCAATCATCCATCTTTAATGCCAACTATAATAAACTTCAGAGCTAAGGGGGAACCATTCAAGAAATATATGTTTGCTGAAGATATTTTAAGGAAGGTCACACCAGTAAACTGGTGGAAGTCACTTAAGCGCTTGGATTTAGAGACTGTTCAAGTAATGATTTCACTTTTACCAGCAGTAGCTTCTTCTGCAGGCGTTGAAAGAATATTCTCTTCCTTTGGACTCATTCATTCTAAATTGAGAAATCGGTTGGGACCCAATAAAGCAGGAAAGCTTGTTTTTCTTTTCCAGATTATGAATAGGAACAAAGAAGAAGATGATGATGAAGATGACGACGAGTGAGCTACAGAGGACAGCAGGGACAGTAGTATTTAAGTTTTTCATGTGTCGGCTGGGCTGACAGTCTAAGTTTCTTAAAATATATATATATTTTGTTTAGCCAAATTAGTTAACAAACATGGATGTTTGTTTAAGCAAATAACTTATGCTGTAATGTTATTATTGTTTCAGTTGAATAAATCTATTTAAATTGTTATTAAGGTCAGGATTATTTTTCTCCTTCCTAAGTACAACAGAACAGTGGTGTCCAAATATGAATGATTAACCCATTAAACTGGGGAGAAAAAAGTAATATAAAAAGTGATTCTAAAAATCTTCATCTACTTGCATGTTAAAGTAGCAAGAACTAGTTTAGGTAGAAACTTTGATTTAAATCACTGATTTAAATCAAGCCTTACTGACTAGTGATTTAAATCGTGATTTAAATCAGTTTGATTTAAATCAAATCCACCCTGTCACAGAGTATATGCTGTCACAAGTTAGGTCTTAAATCTGACAACAGCACTTGGAAGCTATTTGAGGGAATGAGAAAGACGCGACGCCCCTTGTAAAGAGAATAAATATTAGCACTAAGTAAAAAGGCCATGTCTCTGGAACCAAAGGGCAAATAAAAAAAATAATAATAATTAGGGGACCAGCAAAAACAAGGTAAGAAACTGCCACTTCTGACCAGCCAATAGTTCCTCTTTAGGATGACTAGGGTTAAGAAGGTAAGGATAAGATCTTGAGTATTTTAATGCCTAGCATAAGAAACAGCTACTTATGGAAATATATGAGCAACTGAGCTTCCACTGCCCTGGCCCAGCACCCAGTCCGTTCCCAAAGGAAGCCGGTCTTCACTTCTGCACCTGACATGCTGGGTGCCTTTAGCGCTTACTAGGCGCCTTAATGTAAATAATGGGGCACGTCATGACATTGCATGAGGCCTTGTCTTTAGGCCTTGTGTAACACCATGACATCGTGGGGCGCCCAGCATACCAGGCACATAAATGAAGAGCAGAGGCCAGGACCAGAGCAGTGGGAATCGAATCAATCATTTCTAATATTAAACATCTCCATTGGCTTAGAAGAGAATCCTCACTGTGAATATCTGTGACCAAACACATAGGCAAAGTCTAGGATTACACCAGTTCTTCAGGCCGCAAGTCCAGAGGCGCAGACTGCCAACATGTCTATAAGCGACTAATACACTATGGCTTGTTTGGAGATGGCATTTGACCAGGTTATCATTTTGCTCACATAACACGATTTACATACCAATGTATGTAACAAAGAAAGCTGCTATTTAAAGGGAACCTGTAACCATGAAAATGCAGGCCAATCTGTAGGACGGACCGCCGACTGGACCGAAAATCCCAGAAAGAGCAGAGGATCAAACGATGAAACACAGGATAGACTGAATATTTTCTAAAAAAAAAAAAACTATATATCAGTCTCTTCAACTCCCCCAGATCTATCACATGGTGCCTGCAGACTGGATAGGATTTTCATGGTGACAGCTTCCCTTTAATGTTCTCTGTTCGATTAAATTACATTATTGTTTCACCGTTGAAGTAGAAAAGCATACACAAGCAAGCAGTGATGGGAGGGAGAAAGCAAAATGTCTCCAACTGTAAGATAAAGCAACATTACTTGTAATGTGGATGGTACAGAGCAACTAACACCAGCGGGGTCCGCTTTCCCAGTCTCCAGGTACCGGCGGCCATAAGCAGCAGATACATCACTTAGGTACAGATCCTATGCACAAACTCTGTACGGAGCGTGTGTTCCCTCATCAAGGCTGATTTCATAAGGCAGAACTGTCTGGCGGTTGGCACTGGCGTCTGGTGATAGTTCATCCAGAGTCGCTGTGTCTCCAGATTATAGAGCCATAGGGACCCCATGTGCCATCTTAAAGGCCTTTGACGGGGTATTCTCAAGTTTGAATGATATCCTCTACCCATAGGATAGCGGATAACTTACTGATGACTGAACTGAGACCCAGATTGGTTTTGAGAGCAGAGGCTCTGAAGAGACCCTGTGTGAATGGAGAGGGGGCGATTATGTGCAGTATCTCCATTCCTTCTTATGGGTGTGCAAAAGACCAGCTGAGCGCGGCTTGGCTATCTCCAGTGGTCACGTTAAGTATGAATGGAGAGGCAGCATGCATGATCAACCTCAACTCCATTCACATGGGACTCAATATGGTGGAAGTACGAGCGGGCAGACACCCAGTGATTGCAAAGTTTTTCCACTAATAGGGTACGAAGGAGTATTCGCAAATTAAGATAAGTGGCTTAGCCAGGGTGGATTTGATTTAAATCAAACTGATTTAAATCACGATTTAAATCACGATTTAAATCACTAGTCTGTAAGGCTTGATTTAAATCAGTGATTTAAATCAAAGTTTCTACCTAAACTAGTTCTTGCTACTTTAACATGCAAGTAGATGAAGATTTTTACAATCACTTTTTATATTACTTTTTTCTCCCCAGTTTAATGGGTTAATCATTCATATTTGGACACCACTGTTCTGTTGTACTTAGGAAGGAGAAAAATAATCCTGACCTGACTTGTCTGTCTGTGGCTATGCTGCAGTATTGTGCTCAAAGTTTCACTTTCATTTTCTTGTCTGCTTGCCCTTCCTCCTCCTCACACCTAGATTCACATTCTTCTTGTGTTGTGCAGATCTATTCCACTCCAAACAATCAGAAACATATTGTCTAACTTCTTGGACTTGGCACTGAAGGGGTTGATTCTGTATTCATATAGGTTTGTAGAACAATAGGATTAAGGTCTTTTTCTCAACTCTGTTCATGTTGTAACATTTTTGCCGTGAAGAAGAGGCTGGGACCTCTGCGGAGTCAAATTCAGTTTTGAGAACTGCGTAAGTAAAGCGAGCGTCTGTGATAATATAGGAGAGAAACTGCCCACTGGCACTAATCCTACAGAAACCTCTGGAAGAGCATGGCATTGTGAATGTTACACATATACAGCCTTTATTCTACTGAGTTAAACAACTCAGCTTTATCTCATGAAGGAAGAACCTTTGGATGGTAAAATATTTTCCTCAAAAAGCAGTTTATTGAAAAAAATCTGATTTAAATCAAAAAAATCTGATTTAAATCAAAAAAATCCGATTTAAATCAAAAAATCAGATTTTTTTGATTTTTTTAAAAAAATCATGGATTTTTATCCACCCTGTGGCTTACTATTAAATTATGCTACAAATTAGAATAGAAACTCCCCTGAAGAAAAGGTCAGAGGGACTACCACCCATATACAGTGCTAAGGAATGTGTTGGCAGAGAATAAATAAAAGGAAAACGTGGCAACACGGGTTTCTCTTCTACTTAATATATCGGTAATGGTTTGTTTTTAAGATATCCATGGCCTACAAGAAAACAACCCTAGGGCAGCTTCACATATCCAGGTTTCTGTACTCAGACCATGGTGCACTGACTGGCAGTCGGTCTCCTGACCTGAATTCAGCACCCTCATAAGTAAATATAAGGCTGCAGAGCTGATGCCAGGACCCCTGCAGCTAGCCCATGCATCGCAGACATGAGGTCAGGACCCCTGCGGCTAGCCCATGCATCGCAGACATGAGGTCAGGACCCCTGCGGCTAGCCCATGCATCGCAGACATGAGGTCAGGACCCCTGCGTCTAGCCCATGCATCGCAAACATGAGGTCAGGACCCCTGCGGCTTGCCCATGCATCGTAGACATCAGGTCAGGACCCCTGCGGCTAGCCCATGCATCGCAGACATCAGGTCAGGACCCCTGCGGCTAGGCTATCCCATGTATCACAGACATCAGGTCAGGACCCCTGCAACTAGGCTAGCCCATGCATTGCAGACATCAGGTCAGGACCCCTGCGGCTATCCCATGCATCACAGACATCTGGTCAGGACAACTGCGGCGAGCCCAAGCATCGCAAACATCTGGTCAGGACCCCTGCGACTAGGCTAGCCCATGTATCGCAGACATCTGGTCAGGACCCCTGGAGCTAGCCCATGCATCGCAGACATCAGGTCAGGACCCTTGCGGCTAGCCCATGCATCGCAGACATCAGGTCAGGACCCCTGCATCTAGCCCATGCATCGCAGACATCAGGTCAGGACCCCTGCGGCTAGCCCAAGCATCGCAGACATCAGGTCAGGACCCCTGTGGCTAGCCCATGCAACGCAGACCGAAACACAGATATGCTAAACAACCTTCCAATAAGTTTTGGATAGTCTCTAGAGACTTGTGACATGTTAATAATAAATCCCATGTTTTTTATTTAATCTTCACCGCCATTTACGGCTGGTATCTTTTCTTGGGATAAGTGCTGCTCATGGCCAGAGAACCCCAACCCATTTGACCTTTGCATATCTGAACAACAAACCTTTTATAGGAAGGAGCAAGTGAACACAGAGTTACATGAAGGAATGTGTAGATGCCAGGAATAAACGGGGTCATTCCATGGTAGCTTACGTTACAATGATGGTAACTTGCGTTACAAACAGTGTTTTTCCTATGATGGTAAACGAAAAAAAAAATTGGTTTGGTACCGTGTTAGCCAGTAGAAAAAAACAGAGTGCTCTCAGTGGGAGAAGCAAAATAGGAATCTTGTGGGTATGATACCTTTTAATGGCTAACAAAACACAACTATATACAAACACAAATTATATACACAATTATATACAGTGAAAAACAGGCATGGTGTGATGCATGGACATTTAAATAAACAAACACTGAGCTTAATTAGGTAAGATTAGATAAGTGGTGTGAAAGTTTTATGGACCCCATATGCATATCACATACATGCATATGGGGTCCATAAAACTTTCACACCACTTATCTAATCTTACCTAATTAAGGATTCTCTCTTCAAACTCAGTGTTTGTTTATTTAAATGTCCATGCATCACACCATGCCTGTTTTTCACTGTATATAATTGTGTTTCTTCAAATATTTTGTTACACCAGCCTGATGAAAAGACGTAAGCAGTCTCGAAAGCTCGCCCTGTAATATCTTTCACTATATTTTGTTAGCCATTAAAAGGTATCATACCCACAAGATTCCTATTTTGCTTCTCCCACTGAGAGCACTCTATATGTTTTTTTCCTATGATGGTAACTTATTGTAACGGAAGTTACCATCATTGTAACGTAAGTTACTATATAATGTTGTAACGTAAGTTATCAACATTTCTTGTTATAAAAACTGTTGCATTTAACTTGAGAGGTTAAAATAAATTTGGTAAAGTTGCTTGGACTATGTTGTTTTATTACAATAAAAATAGTGCTTCTCCCGTTTACCAGAACAGATAATTTGGCAGTCTCATGACGGACAATTGCCTTTCCTTTTTTTGTAACGTAAGTTTTCAAGTAATAACACTGTATTTTGTATTTAATTTTATTGCTGAAAAAGCAAACTGTGTTGAAATCTATTGAGAATAGTTTAATGTACAATATACATTCACTCATTTTTGTGTCTGCCTTCAAAGAACAGTCTGTAGCCAGTTTTTGGCTTGTGACTGTAACGTAAGTTACCATGGAATGACCCAAAGCACGGAATGTTTTTCCTTTGCAATGATAATACTCTGAAGATGTAGACCCAATGACTAACCACATGCAGTAAGTAAACTATGTGGCATACTACCAAACACATTACATAGGCTTTCCTAATTTTCAGCAGATCAGATGGCAGCAGAAACGGTTTTATTTAATTGTGCCAGCTGATCGCACTCATCTGCATATAAAGCACACCCACACCACTACACTATTAACCATGTACACAAACATCAGCTAAACATAGCAACTATCAACACATCGACTACTATGAAACCACAAGTAGTGACCCTAGGTGTCAGATCCCGTCCCACACGTTCCCTTACATGACACTGCCACACAAGTATCCCCCCGATTGTTGTCCAGAGACAGGACCTCGCTTGCTGAGAGCTCATCGTCACATCTAATGGACATACACTGAGGAACCCCAATACTAATAGCTGTCAGAGAGGAGAAAAGTCTCCACTGATCAGTGAACATAAGGTGATGTTCGTGTGAAGTACATCATTACTGGTCCATCTCACCTGATTGGGTAGCATAAGCTCAGCGTCTTCTGCTTGCCACAGCTCCACCATGCTGGGGCAGGCTCGTCACTAGGTGCACAACATGACAAAAGGATATTCATCGGGTACAAAATAACAAAGGCATACTCAGATGCAACCATTGGGCAAGCAACAGGACAAGCAAGCGGGCATCAGAGCAAGCCGCCACAGCCGAGCGGGCACCGGAGACAAGGCGGCCACACAGAGCCGAGGACCAGGAGACAAAGGGCATCAGTTCAAGCGGGCACCGATACATACGGCCACACACCGTGCGGACACGGGAGACCAAGCTCGGCCACACACAGCGGCACCGGGAGACAAGGCCGCATCACGAGCGGGCACCGAGAGACAAGCGGCCACACACCGAGCTAGGACCGGAGACAAGGCGGCCACACACGAGCGGGACCGGAGACAAGGGCCCACACACGTTAGCGGGCACCGGGAGACAAGCGGCCACACACGAGCCGGGCACCGGGAGACAAGGCGGCCACACACCGTAGCCGGGCACCGGGAGACAAGGCGGCCACACACGTAGCCGGGCACCGGGAGACAAGGCGGAGCCACACACGTAGCCGGGCACCGGGAGACAAGGCGGCCACACACCGTAGCCGGGCACCGGGAGACAAGGCGGCCACACAGTGAAGCCGGGCACCGGGAGACAAGGCGGCCACACACGTAGCCGGGCACCGGGAGACAAGGCGGCCACACACCGTAGCCGGCACCGGGAGACAAGGCGGCCACACACGAGCCGGGCACCGGGAGACAAGGCGGCCACACACCGTAGCCGGGCACCGGGAGACAAGGCGGCCACACACCGTAGCCGGGCACCGGGAGACAAGGCGGCCACACACCGTAGCCGGGCACCGGGAGACAAGGCGCCACCACCGTAGCCGGGCACCGGGAGACAAGGCAGCCACGCAGCGAAGCGCCGGGGACAAGGGCACCACACGGCGGGACAGGCAAGACCAAGGCAGACAGGCGCCACCACGAGCCGGGCACCGGGAGACAAGGCAGCCACCGCACGAGAACAGGAGCACCGGGAGACAGGCCACACGAGCCGGGCACCGGAGACAGGCGCCACAGCGAAGCCGGGCACGGGAGACAAGGCAGCCACGCACCGAGAAGCCGGCACCGGGAGACAAGGCAGCCACGCAGCGAAGCTGGCACCGGGAGACAAGGCAGCCAGCAGGAGCCGGGCACCGGGAGAGGCGCCACCAGGAGCGGCACGGGAGACAAGGCAGCCACACACGTAGCCGGCACCGGAGACAGGCGCCACACAGTGGAGACAAGGTGGCCACACACCGTAGCCGGCACCGGGAGACAAGGCGGCCATCCACACACCGTAGCCAGGGCACCGGGAGACAAGGCGGCCACACACCGTAGCCAGGCACCGGGAGACAAGGCGGCCACACACCGTAGCAGGCACGGGAGACAAGGCGGCCACACACCATATAGCCAGGCACCGGGAGACAAGGCAGCCACACAGCGTAGCCGGGCACCGGGAGACAAGCTGGCCGTACACTGTCACTCTGGGGATCGAGAGACAAGCCGGCCATACCCTGAAGCAGGGGGCCAGGAAACAAAGCCCGTCTTACAATGGTGTGCACATTACGCCAGTTGTCAGAGAGGGATAAAGCTGCCCACACTCTGCACCATGTGCTGGTACAGCGGGTGCAGACTGTACAGCACTACTGGGGTGTGCACTGACATCAGTCCCATCCTCAGCAGGGTTCTCCTGTGCTGGATGGGTGAAATGCCCACCCCATACTAGAGGCAGATCTCCTGGTCTTCCAGCGGTGGCAGACAGGAGAGCTATGTGCCAAGGAAGTGATGCTGGGCACACATGGTTACCAGGAGGAAGCACAATATTGACAAGTTTGGCTGCCAAACACCAGGACCCGGATACCCAGGCACTGCCAGGAGTGCCACCAGCCAGCCAGACACACTGGCATCATGCACGCTGCCCACAGACAAAGCCTCCAGGCTCCTGTGTCTGCAGTGAGCGGAGCACAAGCCCCTGTATCTGCACAGAACATCCATGGAAGCAGCGCAGGCCTATTTCCTCTCCTCCACAGTATCCTCCTCCTTCACCCCAGCAGCAGGGCCCCTCGGCAGCGGCACCCACAATCTGCGCGCGGCATGGCTTCCTCACCTTGTCCCCCTCCTTGTCGGAAGCAGGGCAGCAAGACGTGCAGGACCCCCAGCATAACATTGACGGCCGTGGCGCTGCAGCAGCGGCTGCCCCGTTGAGGGAGAAGCGGCCCCGCCATGCTGCTGCTCGGGCTCAGTGCTCGCTCGGGTGTCAACAGCGGAGCGGAGCGGGCGGGCCCGCCGTGCACACGTGGGGCGAGGTGTGTGAACGCGGCCGGGCGGGGAGAAGAGACGCTGCCACTGCTGCGTGCACCACGGGGCGGCGCTGTCCCTCCCACACAAAGAGAAGCGATGCCAGCCCCGAACAATACGCACAGGGTCTGCAGCGGGCAGCAGGCGCTCCTCACAAAGACGTGGCAGCACTGTGGGGCCCTATGCTGCCCTGATCCCTGAATACAGGCTGAAGGAAGGCATGGGGCCCTAGAACTCAGGATGCATGTGTATAAGCAGACCTCGTCCGCAGGAACAGGTCACCCCCAATGTCTAGTGCCCCCATATACAGTACAGGAGACTGCCCCATATACAGTACACGAGACTGCCCCATATACAGTACACGAGACTGCACCCCATATACAGTACACGAGACTGCCCCATATACAGTACACGAGACTGCCCCATATACAGTACACGGACTGCCCCATATACAGTACACGAGACTGCCCCATATACAGTACAAGACTGCCCATATACAGTACCATAGCCCAATCCACAATACAGTACACGACTGCCCCCATACAGTACACGAGATGCCCCATATAATAACACGAGACTCCCCTATACAGTACACGAACTCCCCCTATACAGTACACGAACTGACCCCCATATACGTAACCGATCCCCATACACGACACCAACTACACCCCCCATAACGTACATACAGACGCACGCCCCATACATACAGACGCCCCATATACAGTACACGACTGCCCCATATACAGTACACGAGACTGCCCCCATATACAGTACACGACGCCCCATATACAGTACACAGACCCCCATATACAGTACAGACTGCCCCATATAAGTACACGGACCCCATATAAGTACACGACTCCCCAATACAGTCACACGAGGACCTGCCCCATATACAGTACACGAGACTGCCCCTATACAGTACACGACTGCCCCATATACAGTACAGACTGCCCCATAAAACAGAGACTGCCCCCATAACAGTACACGAACCCCTATACAGTACAGACCCCCTATACGTACAGGACCCCCTATACAACACCCCCATATACAGTACGAGGCCCCCATATCAGTACACGAGACGCCCCATATACAGTACACGAGACTGCCCATATACAGTACACAGACTGCCCCATATACATCACGACCCCATAATCACCTCCCCATAAAACAGACTGCCCCATATATACACGACTGCCCCCATATACAGTAAAGACTGCCCCTATACATACACGGACTGCCCCCATATACAACACGACTGCCCATATACAGTCACGGACTGCCCCATATACAGTACGACCCAATAGTAACGCGCCCCATATACAGTACACACTGCCCCCATATACAGACACAGATGCCACCCATATACAGTACACGGACTGCCCCATATACAGTACACGAGACGCCCCATAACGTACAGGACTGCCCCATATACAGTACACGGACTGCCCCATATACAGTAACGAACTGCCCCATAAATACCGATCATCCCCTATACAGTACACGGACTGCCCCATATACAAAACTGCCCCCATAATACCTACACGAGACTGCCCCATATACAGTACACGAGACGCCCCATACAACACGGAGCCCCACATAACAACAACTGCCCCCATATACAGTACACGAACTCCCCATACAGTACACGCCCCATATAAGTAACAGACTCCCCCATAACATACAGAGATACCCCACATACGAACCCCCAAACATACCCCCCATAAAACACGGACTGCCCCTATACAGTACAGAGAGCTCCAACATACAACGACCCCCATACAGTAAGGACTGCCCCCATATACAAGAGACGCCCATACATACACGGCTGCCCCTTACATAACGGACTGCCCATATACATACAATGCCCATATACAACAGCCCCATAAATCAGACCCCATACAACGCCCAATCACTCCTAACACCCCTCAACAGACCCCATCAACGCCCATATACATACACAGACTGCCCATATACAGTACACGACTGCCCCATATACAGTACAGATGCCCCATATACAGTACACAGACTGCCCCATATACAGAACGATACACGCCCCATATACAGTACACGAGACTGCCCATATACAGTACAGGACTGCCCCATATACATACACGAACTGCCCCATATACAGTACACGAGACTGCACCCCATATACAGACACAGACGCCCCATAACAGTACACGAGACTGCCCCATATACAGTACACGGACTGCCCCATATACAGTACACGGACTGCCCCATATACAGTACAGAGATGCCCCAATACGTACACGGACTGCCCCATATACAGTACACGGCTGCCCCATATATACACGGACTGCCCCATATACAGTACACGAGACTGCCCATATACATCAGGACTGCCCCATATACAGTACACGAGACTGCCCCATATACAGTACACGCTGCCCCATATACAGTACAGATGCCCCATATACAGTACGAGACTGCCCATATACAGTACACGGACTGCCCCATATACAGTACACGGACTGCCCATATACAGTACACGGACTGCCCCATATACAGTACAGGACTGCCCCATATACGTACACGGACTGCCCCTATACAGTACACGGACTGCCCCATATACAGTACACAACTGCCCCATATACAGTACACGGACTGCCCATATACATACACGGACTGCCCCATAACAGTACACGACTGCCCCATATACGTACACGGACTGCCCCATATACAGTACACGAGACTGCCCCCATATACAGTACACAGACTGCCCCATATACAGTACAGACTGCCCCATATACAGTAAGAGACTGCCCATATACAGTACACGAGACTGCCCCAATACAGTACACGACTGCCCCATATACAGTACAGAGACTGCCCATATACAGTACAGGACTGCCCCATATACAGTACAGGACTGCCCCATATACAGTACAAGACTGCCCCATATACAGTAAGAGACTGCCCCAATACAGTACAGACTGCCCATATACAGTCACGGACTCCCCCATATACTCACGACTGCCCCATATACAGTACACGACTGCCCATATACAGTACACAGACTGCCCCATATACAGTACACAGACTGCCCATATAAGTACACGAGACTGCCCCATATACAGTACACGGACGCCCCCATATACAGTACACGGACCCCCCATATACAGTACACGGACTGCCCCATATACAGTACACGGACTGCCCATATACAGTACACGGACTGCCCTATACATACGACTGCCCATATACAGTACAGAGACTGCCCATATACGTAAGGACTGCCCCATATACAGTACACGGACTGCCCCCATATACAGTACAGGACTGCCCCATATACAGTACACGGACTCCCCATATACAGTACACGGACTGCCCTATACAGAAGAGACGCCCCCATATACAGTACACGGACTGCCCCATATACATACACGGACTGCCCCATATACAGTACACGGATGCCCCATAACAGTACACGGACTGCCCATATACAGTACACGACTGCCCTATACAGTACAGAGATGCCCCTATACAGTACACGGACTCCCATATACAGTACACAGACTGCCCCATATACAGTACACAGACGCCAATACGTAGACGCCCTACAGTACAACTGCCCATATACAGACACGACGCCCATATACAGTACCGACTGCCCCATATCAGACACGCTGCCCATATAGTACAAGACGCCCCATACAGTCAGGACTGCCCATATACAGTACACGACGCCCCATATACAGTACACAGACTGCCCATATACATACACGACTGCCCCATATACAGTACAGGACTGCCCCATATACAGACGAACTGCCCCCATATACAGACCGACTGCCCATATACATACACAACTGCCCCCATACAGACACGACTGCCCATTCAGTACACGGACTGCCCCATATACAGTACACGAGACTGCCCCCATATCATACAGACTGCCCATTACAGTACAGGACTCCATATACAGTACACGTGAAAGCCCCATATACAGTACACGAGACTGCCCCATATACAGTACACGGACTGCCCCATATACAGTACACGAGACTGCCCCCATATACAGTACACGAGGACTGCCCCCATATACAGTACAGAGACTGCCCCTATACAGTACACGGACTGCCCCATATACAGTCACGAGACTGCCCATATACAGTACACGGACTGCCCCATATACAGTACACGGACTGCCCATATACAGTACACGAGACTGCCCCATATACAGTACACGGACTGCCCCATATACAGTACACGGACTGCCCATATACAGTACACGAGACTGCCCTACGTACCACGCCCCATATACAGTACACGAGACTGCCCTATACAGTACACGAGACTGCCCCATATACAGTACACAAGACTGCCCCCATATACAGTACACGAGACTGCCCCATATACAGTACACGAGACTGCCCCATATACAGTACACGGACTGCCCCATATACAGTTCACGAGACTGCCCATATACAGTACCGAGACTGCCCATATACAGTACACGAGACTGCCCCATATACAGTACACGGACTGCCCATATACAGTACACGAGACTGCCCCATATACAGTACACAGAGACTGCCCCATATAAGTACACGAGGACTGCACCCATATACAGTACAGAGACTGCCCATATACAGTACACGGACTGCCCATATACAGTCACGGACTGTCCCATATACAGTACACGGACTGCCCCATATACAGTACACGAGACTGCCCCCATATACAGTACACGGACTGCCCCATAACAGTACACGAGACTGCACCCCCATATACAGTACACGGACTGCCCCATATACAGTACACAGACTGCCCCATATACATACACGGACTGCCCCATATACAGTACACGAGACTACACCCCCATATACAGTACACGAGACTGCCCATATACAGTACACGAGACTGCCCATATACAGTACACGAGATGCCCCCATATACAGTACACGAGACTGCCCCATATACAGTACACGAGACTGCCCCATATACAGTACAGAGACTGCCCCCATATACAGTACACGGATGCCCCATATACATACACAGACTGCCCCATATACAGTACACGGACTTCCCCATATACAGTACACGAAGCCCCATAACAGTCACGAGACTGCCCCCATATACAGTACACGGATGCCCCATATACAGTACACGAGACTGCCCCATATACATACACGAGACTGCCCATATACAGTACACGAGACTGCCCATATACAGTACACGAGACTGCCCCCATATACAGTACACGAGACTGCCCCCATATACAGTACACGAGACTGCCCCATATACAGTACACGAGACTGCACCCCATATACAGTACACGAGACTGCCCCCATATACAGTACACGAGACTGCCCCATATACAGTACACGAGACTGCCCCCATATACAGTACACGAGACTGCCCCATATACAGTACACGAGACTGCCCCCATATACAGTACACGAGACTGCCCCATATACAGTACACGAGACTGCCCCATATACAGTACAGAGACTGCCCCATATACGACCGGATGCCCATATACAGTACACGGACTGCCCCCATATACAGTACACGAGACTGCCCCATATACAGTACACGAGACTGCACCCCATATACAGTACACGGACTGCCCCCATATACAGTACACGAACTGCCCCATATACAGTACACGAGACTGCCCCATATACAGTACACGAGACTGCCCCATATACAGTACACGAGACTGCCCCATATACAGTACACGAGACTGCCCCATATACAGTACACGGACGCCCCCATATACAGTACACGAGACTGCCCCATATACAGTACACGAGACTGCCCCATATACAGTACACGGACTGCCCATATACAGTACACGAGACTGCCCCATATACAGTACACGAGACTGCCCCATATACAGTACAGGACTGCCCCCATATACAGTACACGAGACTGCCCCATATACAGTACACGGACTGCCCCCATATACGTACACGGACTGCCCCATATACAGTACACGAGACTGCCCCATATACAGTACACGAGACTGCCCCCATATACAGTACACTGAGACTGCCCCATATACAGTACACGGACCCCATATACAGTACACGGACTGCCCCATATACAGTACACGAGACTGCCCCATATACAGTACAGAGACTGCCCCATATACAGTACACGAGATGCCCCATATACAGTAATGAGATGCCCCATATACAGTACACGAGACTGCCCCCATATACAGTACACGAGACTGCCCCATATACAGTACACGAGACTGCCCCATATACAGTACACGAGACTGCCCCCATATACAGTACAGAGACTGCCCCATATACAGTACACGAGACTGCCCCATATACAGTACACGAGACTGCCCCATATACAGTACACAGACTGCACCCCATATACAGTACACAAAGCCTATACGCACACCCCATATACAGTACACGAGACTGCCCCATTTACAGTACACGAACTGCCCCATATACAGTACACAAGACTGCACCCCATATACAGTACACAGACTGCCCCATATACAGTACACGAAGACTGCACCCCATATACAGTACACTAAGACTGACCCCCATATACATACACAAGACTGCCCCATATACAGTACACGAAACTGCCCCCCATATACAGTACACAAGACTGCACCCCCATATACACTACACAAGACTGCCCCCATATACTAGTCATGCGACTGCCACCCATCATAATAACAAGACTGCCATTCAGTACCAGTCTGCCCCATCAGTATATAGTTCCGTGTCTGCCACCCATCAGTAATAGTTCTGCGTCTGCCACCCATCAGTAAAAATTTCGGTCTGCCACCCATCAGTAATAGTTCTGGTCTGCCACCCATCAGTAATAGTTTCGTGTCTGCCACCCATCAGTAATAGTTCTGTCTGCCACCCATCAGTAATAGTTTGTGTCTGCCACCCATCAGTAATAGTTCCGTGTCTGCCACCCATCAGTAATAGTTTTCCGTGTCTGCCACCCATCAGTAATAGTTTTGTGTCTGCCACCCATCAGTAATAGTTCCGTGTCTGCCACCTATCAGTAATAGTTCCGTGTCTGCCACCCACGAGTAATAGTTCCGGGTCTGCCACCATCAGTAATAGTTCCGTGTCTGCCACCCATCAGTAATATATTCCGTGTCTGCCACCCATCAGTAATAGTTCCGTGTCTGCCACCCATCAGTAATAGTTCCGTGTCTGCCACCCACCAGTAATAGTTCCGTGTCTGCCACCCATCAGTAATAGTTCCGTGTCTGCCACCCACCAGTAATAGTTCCCGGTCTGCCACCCATCAGTAATAGTTCCGGGTCTGCCACCCATCAGTAATAGTTCCGCGTCTGCCACCCATCAGTAATAGTTCCGCGTCTGCCACCCATCAGTAATAGTTCCGTGTCTGCTACCCACCAGTAATAGTTCCGTAAATTTAAGAAACATCATGATCCGAAGTTCAATGCTCTCAGATTCACCAAGAGGGACATATCCTTGCAATGGGAGAAGATGCAAAACTTGCATTCATATAGAGACCAACGACAAGATCCAAATCCCCAACACACAGAAGGACTATAAGATCCCCGGGACATTCACATATTCCTCTTCCAATGTGGTGTACAGTACAGATTCATCAGAGAAAATAACTTTACCCCAGTCCTCAGCAGTCCACTGCCTGTACCTTTTGCAGAATATCAGTCTGTCCATTATGTTTTTTCTGGAGAGAAGTGGCTTCTTTGCTGCCCTCCTTGAGACCAGGCCTTGCTCCAAGAGTCTCCGCCTCACAGTGCGTGCAGATGCACTCACACCTGCCTGCTGCCATTCCTGAGCAAGCTCTGCACTGCTGGTAGCCCGATCCCGCAGTTGAAACACTTTTAAGAGACGTCCTGGAGCTTGCTGGTCTTTCTTGGGTGCCCTGGAGCCTTTTTGGCAACAATGGAACCTCTCTCCTTGAAGTTCTTGATGATGCGATAGATTGTTGACTGAGGTGCAATCTTTCTAGCTGCGATACTCTTCCCAGTTAGGCCATTTTTGTGCATTGCAATGATGACTGCACGTGTTTCTTTAGAGATAACCATGGTTAACAGAAAAGAAACAATGATGCCAAGCACCAGCCTCCTTTTAAAGTGTCCAGTGGTGTCATTCTTACTTAATCATGAGAGATTGATCTCCAGCCATGTCATCATCAACACCCACACCTGTGTTAATGGAACAATCACTGAAAAGAGGTTAGCTGGTCCTTTTAAGGCAGGGCTGCAATGATGTTGAAATGTGTTTTGGGGGATAAAGTTCATTTTCTAGCCAAATGTTGACTTTGCAAGTAATTGCTGTTAAGCTGATCACTCTTTATAATATTCTCGAGTATATGCAAATTGCCATTAGAAAAAGTGAAGCAGTAGACTTTGTAAAAATTAATATTTGTGTCATTCTCAAAACTTTTGTCCATGACTGTATTTAATTCTATGCAATATATGTCCTGTGGGTGGCCTCTATGTTGGAGAAACAGGACAGAGACTGAGAGCAAGGATGAGGTCTCATCGTCATACGATTACAGACAAAAAACCCATCTACCTGTGGCCAAACATTTCTGTGGTCCAGGACACAACATAGACAATATGAAAGTTGTCATTTTGAAAGGCAATTTCCAATCACAAAAACTTTGCAGGGTTTGGGAATACAAATTCATTAACATCTTTGATTCTGATCACACAGGACTCAATTTGTCAGGAGGATTTATGGCCCACTACCAAATCTGAGCAACTTCCTCCAAAAACAATGAAGACACCACCAGTCCTTTGATCTCACATGCATATGGGGTCCATTAAACTTTCACACCACTTATCTAATCTTACCTAATTAAGGATTCTCTCTTTAAGCTCAGTGTTTATTTATAAATTATTATTATTATTTATTTATATAGCGCCATTAATTCCATGGTGCTGTACATGTGAAGGGGTTACATACAAAGTTATAGATATCGTTTACAGTAAACAAATTTACAATGACAGACTGGTACAGAGGGGAGAGGACCCTTAAGGCACTGCCACCCCTAGCCATCGCACTAGCGATCACGACAACAACACGACCTGGCGAGATCGCTAGTGCGATCGCTATGTGATCACTAGTTAGATTCCAAACACAACTCATCAGCGATCTGTGATTCCAAACACAACTCATCAGCGATCTGTATAACGACCTCTGCGGTCATTGGGAAAACCTAGTCCCACCTGAGACGCTGGTGAAGTCGTTCATAAAGGGTGTCACACTCAGCGATTCAGGCTCACCAGCGGGACACCAACGACCAAAAAACGGCTCAGAACGTTCATAAGCGATCAGCGACATCTCAGCAGGGACCACATCGTTGCTACATGTCACACACAGCTAAGTCGCTAACGAGATCGCTACTGTGTCATAAATGGTGACGCAGTAGCGATCTCGTTAGCGATCTCGCTAGCGATCTCGCTTAGTGTGGCATACCCTTTACATTCTGTGGGATAATGGGAAGAAACAGAAGGTCGGGGGTGCGGCAGCTCTGGTGGTGGTGGCGGCGAGGCGGAAGCTCGGGTGGTGGGGGCAAGGCGGAAGCTCGGGTGGTGGCGGGGAGGCGGACTGGTTATTGCAGGCTGTAGGCTTTCCTGAAGAGACTGGTTTTCAGGTTCCGTCTGAAGGATCCAAGGGTGGTGGATAATCATACATGTTGAGGCATGGAATTCCAGAGGATGGGGGATATTCGGGAGAAATCTTGGAGGCGGTTGTGTGAGGAACGAATAAGTGTGGAGGATAGTAGGAGGTCTTGGGAGGATCGATGTTACGCTTCCCACGGCTGCGGGGCGTCGGGACATGGCATAGCTTGCCTAACTAGCCAATGCTCCCACGCCGCCAGTCCACGACGACGTGAGGCATGCGTCCCAGATGGTAAGAGAATGTGGACCCACTGGACCACGGAGGGAGACCCGGGCCTGCCCGGACTAGGGAAGGGCAGCGACCGGGATCCGTGGCAGCTGAGCATGTGGGCAAGATGGCGACCTGCAGGACTAGACAACACCGCACAACTTCAGGTATGAAGAAACATAAAGTTTACTTAAAGAAACACAGTACATAAACAAAACATAAGACCGGGCTCCCGATTCCGCACATCAGAGAAGGGTACAACGACTCAGGATCACAGACGAGTGCAGGAGGACATCACGGGTAGATGCAGTCCAGGGTTATCTGGCACGGGCATACTTGGGCGGCCTCTCTCTCAGGCCTCAGGCGTAGCACAGGCTCAGCAGGAGAACATCAGACACCGACCTCAGACAGACTTCAGACGATGGCGGGGTCATCACGGGTAGATGCAGTCCAGGATCATCTGGCACGGGCATACTTGTATGGCCTCACTCTCAGGCCTCAGGCGTAGCACAGGCTCAGCAGGAGAACATCAGACACCGACCCAGGACAGACGTCATCAAGGGTAGACCAAGGAGGAACCGGCAGGACATCGGAACATCAGGAACACGGACTGGATCTCAGGGACACAGGACAGGACATCAGGAACACGGATTGGATCTCAGGGACACAGGAACACAGACAGGACATCAGGAACACGGATTGGATCTCAGGGAGTCAGGAACACGGACTGGAACATCAGGAACATGGATTGGATCTCAGGGAGTCAGGAACACGGACAGGAACACAAGAACTCGGATTGGATCTCAGGGAGTCAGGAACACGGACTGGACATCAGGAACATGGATTGGATCTCAGGGAGTCAGGAACACGGACTGGAACATCAGGAACACGGATTGGATTCGGACATCTGGAAGTGGTCATCGGACATCGGATATCAGGCAGTGGTCATCGGATATCTAGTATCGATCTGAAAAGGAACCCCAGCGGTCTGGTGCAAGCTCCGCCAGGCTCAACGGGAGCTGGCAGGGGATTGCACAGAAGCTGAGCACAGAGTAACAGAAACTCAGCACACACACCGGACTCCTCCTTCCACGATGAACTCAGGTTATATAGCAAGGAATCACAGTCACTGGTACAGGGTGCAGGACACAGAAGGACTTCAGGAACAAAACACAGAGGACACAGTTCAGACAGTCAGGTACAGGATCAGATCCAGGATCAGGGATACGGGTAATAAGACACAGCAGGAACAGGCCTGGATATGCAGGCTCCAGGAAGGGCATTCTGGGCAGTCAGCCCCCAGCATAGGCGAAAACACAAGACACAGTTCAGACATTCAGGTACCGGGATAGATCCAGGGTCAGGGATTCAGGGAACAAGATACAACAGGAACAGGCCTGGATATACAGCCTCCAGGAAAGGCGATCTGGGTAGTCAGCCCCCAGCATAGGCAAAAAACAAGACACAGTTCAGACATTCAGGTACCGGGATAGATCCAGGGTCAGGGATTCAGGGAACAAGATACAACAGGAACAGGCCTGGATATACAGCCTCCAGGAATGGCGATCTGGGTACTCAGCCCCAGGCATAGGCAGAAACACAAGACAGGACAAGGGGAATCAGCTCTCCAGAGCTGATCGAACTCAGAGCAGGAGCTGAACACACAACCACACATGGCTAGGTTCAGGAACTCAATGCAAAGTCAGTGCAAAGCTCTGGCAACGCCCACAGGGCTGGGGAACTTTATATATGAACTGCTTCACAGCGATAGGCTGGAGCAGTAATTCTAGTACACACCCAATCCTCATAAAAGCAGGACAGGTGTGGGCCGCGCCCCCTACGCAGAGCCAGACAGCTCAACACAGAGGGAACCCGACAGTGGCTGCTGCCACACACGTAGTAAGTCATGCACCAGTGCAGAGAACTTTGCAACGTACGGATGGTCTCTACAGCAGGCCAGGCACCTGACAGTAGCTGCTGCCACACACGTAGTAAGTCATGCACCACTGCAGAGGACTTTGCAACCTACGGATGGTCTCTACAGCAGGCCAGGCACCTGACAGAAGCTGCTGCCACACACGTAGTAAGTCATGCACCACTGCAGAGGACTTTGCAAGCTACGGATGGCTTTTACAGCAGGTCAGGGACCGCACATGCGGGTGGTCATGCAACGCAGCGGAGACACTCACGCAAGTACGGCTACGCAGCAGAGCTGGGAACTGAGCAGCATCCATACAGGTAACAGACAACAGTATCCCAGCTGGTTAGGGGGAAAGGAGCAAAAGGGTTAAAGCAGAGACATGCTGAGTAACGCTGGAAAATAAAGTACAGACAATACCAGCGTTACAATCGAAGATTACGTGAAGGAAGATATTGGGAGATTGGTTCAGAGATATAGGGAGGGGACAGGTTGTGGACGGCTTTGTAGGTCAGTGTTAGTAGTTTGAACTGGATTTGTTGGGGAATTGGGAGCCAGTGGAGGGATTTGCAGGGGAGTAGCGAGGGGAGAGGTGGATTAGTCGGGCAGCAGAGTTGAGGACAGACTGGAGTGGTGTAAGAGAGTTAATGGGGAGGCCACAGAGGAGGGTGTTGCAGTAATCGAGGCGGGAGATGATGAGGGCATGCACAAGAGTTTTAGTAGATTGAAGGGTGAGGAAGGGACGGATTCTGGAAATGTTTTTAAGTTGGAGGCGACAGGAGGTGGCAAGAGTTTGGATGTGTGGTTTGAAGGACAGGGCAGAGTCGAGAGTTACTCCGAGGCAGCGGATTTCAGGTGCGGGAGAGATCGTGATGCCATTTACCATAATAGATAGATCGGGTAGGGAAGATATGTGGGGTGGAGGAAAGATGATGAGTTTGTGTCATGGTATAGGACATGGTTAATGTCCTGTCCACTCAGGGTTAACTTTTGCTGGCCTCCCTATGGATCTGGGAGGGTATTTATACCCAGTCCAGAGGGAGATTCTCTGTCAGCTATACTTTCGTTGTGACTGTGTGCCTGACCCCCCTGGTTTTGTGTATACTGCTCTGCTTGTTTGACTCCCGTGTATGACCCGGTCTGTTTGCTCACTCCGCTCTCTGTCTCACGTTTTGCTAATATTGTCTTCTCGGTTCTGACCTCCTGGCTTGGCTATTGATACTCCGTTACAGTTTTGTCCCTATTGTACTGTTTATTGCCCGCTCTGGCTTACTGATCTATTGTTACGTCCTGACTATCCGTTCTGTCTAACCCTTTGGTACTGTCGTGCTAACTTGTGCTCTGATCTCGGCCTGTCCTGGTTTTCGTCCCTGTCTTTGCCCCTTGGTAACTTTATCTCGTCGTTACCCTGCTAGGAGTTTTCCTTCAGCTCTTAGATCTCTGGAGCTGAGGCCACGCCCCAGCAGTCACATGCTGCAGGTCCTGTTAGTCTGTAGTACACATCATTCATTACTGCTGTCCCGCTCCTCAGGTATCCTCGAGCAAAGTTTGTTTTATTCAGGACACGTGCACTGGCTCCGTGAGCATGTGCAGTGTGGTGTTCGTGACAGTTTGGTTTTGTCTACATTGAGTTTTAGGAAGCGAGAGGTGAAGATGGAGGATATGGCTGATAGACACTCCGGGATTCTGGACAGCAGAGAGGTGACATCTGGGCCAGAGAGGTAGATCTGAGTGTCGTCCGCATACAGGTGGTACTGGAAGCCATGGGACTTTATGAGTTGTCCTAGGCCAAGGGTATAGATGGAAAAAAGTAGGGGCCCCAGGACAGAGCCTTGAGGGACTCCAACAGAGAGAGGGCGGGATGAGGAGGTAGTGTGGGAGTGGGAGACGCTGAATGTGCGGTCGGAAAGGTAAGTGGCGATCCAGGACAGGGCAAGGTCTTTGATGCCAAGGGAAGAAAGAATCTGTAGCAGTAGGCAGTGGTCGACTGTGTCAAAGGCAGAGGACAAGTCAAGGAGGAGGAGGATGGAGAACTGTCTGTTAGCTTTGGCTGTGAGTAAGTCATTAGTAATTTTGGTCAGGGCAGTTTCAGTGGAGTGGTGGGGGCGGAAGCCAGATTGGAGGCTGTCAAGGAGAGAGTTAGATGAGAGGTGGGAGGAAAGTTGAGCGTGGACATGCTGCTCAAGGAGTTTGGAAGCAAACGGGAGCAATGATATTGGGCGATAGCTGGGCATAGCAGTTGGGTCAAGGTTTGTTTTTTTGAGGATGGGTGTGATGGTGGCATGTTTGAAGGCAGAGGGAAAGGTACCAGAAGATAGCGATAGGTTGAAGAGATGGGTTAGGGCTGGGATGAGCGTGTTAGTGAGGTTGGGGAGCAGGTGGGAAGGGATGGGGTCAAGTGCAACAGGTGGTAAGGTGTGATTTGAAAAGGAGATGAGTAAGCTCTCCTTCAGTGATGTTGGAGAGGGAGGTTAGTAGGGAAGGGCAGAGGTCTGGTGGTTGGGGTGGTGGAGCAGTAAAGGTTTGCCTTGTTTGGTCAATCTTATTTTTGAAGTAGGTGGCAAAGTTCTCGGCAGAGATGAGGGGAGTTGGAGGTGGCAGTGGTGGGCGGAGGAGAGAGTTGAATGTGCTGAACAGTTGTTTTGGGTTGTAGGATAATGAAGATACCAGGTTTGTGAAATAGGTCTGTTTAGCAGAGGTGAGGGCTATTTTGAAGGCAAGTGTAGCTTGTTTGAAAGTAGAGAAGTCGTCTGGTAGACGTGTTTTCGTCCAATGCCGCTCCGCGACCCTGGATGATTGTCGACGTTTTTTGGTGAGATTGTTGTGCCAGGGTTGACTATTGGTTCATCGCACTTTGCCGTGCATGAGAGGGGCGACTGAGTCTATGGCAGATGTGAGGGTGGTGTTATAGAAAGCGGTGGCGCTGTCTGTGTCGTGGAGTGAAGATATGGAGGACAGAGGTAGAAGAGAGTCTGAGAGTCTGTGAATGTCTAGGTGTGCGAGGTTTCTGCGAGGATGTGCCAGTGGCTGGACATAGGGGGCAGGTGAAGAGGACAGGGATGAGAAGGTGAGAAGGTGGTGGTCTGATAGGGGAAGGGGAGAGATTGTGAGATTAGATAGGGAACAGAGGCGGGTGAAGATGAGGTCTAATGTATGTCCATCTTTGTGGGAGGCTGTGGAGAACCACTGAGTAAGTCCAAAGGATGAAGTAAGTGACAGGAGTTTGGAGGCTGCTGGCTTGCGGGTGTCAATAGGGATATTAAATGTCCATGTATCACACCATGCCTGTGCTTTTCACTGTATATAATTGGGTTTCTTCAAATATTTTGTTATACCAGCCTGATGAAGAGACGTAAGCAGTCTTGAAAGCTTGCTTTGTAATATAATTCACTATATTTTGTTAGCCATTAAAAGGTATCATACCCACAAGATTCCTATTTTGCTTCTCCCACTGAGAGCACTCTATATGTTTTTTTGCCACCCATCAGTAATAGTTCTGTGTCTGCCACCTATCAGTAATAGTTCTGTGTCTGCCACCCACCAGTAATAGTTCTGGGTCTGCCACCTATCCGTAATAGTTTTGGGTCTGCCACCCATCAGTAATAGTTCTGTGTCTGCCACCCACCAGTAATAGTTCTCTGTCTGCCACCCACCAGTAATAGTTCTGGGTCTGCAACCCATCAGTAATAGTTCTGGGTCTGCAACCCATCAGTAATAGTTTTGGGTCTGCCACCCATCAGTAATAGTTCTGTGTCTGCCACCCACCAGTAATAGTTCTCTGTCTGCCACCCAACAGTAATAGTTCTAGGTCTGCCACCCATCAGTAATAGTTCCGTGTCTGCCACCCACCAGTAATAGTTCTGTGTCTGCCACCCACCAGTAATAGTTCTGGGTCTGCCACCCATCCGTAATAGTTTTGGGTCTGCCACCCATCAGTAATAGTTCTGTGTCTGCCACCCACCAGTAATAGTTCTCTGTCTGCCACCCACCAGTAATAGTTCTGGGTCTGCCACCCATCAGTAATAGTTCTGGGTCTGCCACCCATCAGTAATAGTTTGGGGTCTGCCACCCATCAGTAATAGTTCTGTGTCTGCCACCCACCAGTAATAGTTCTCTGTCTGCCACCCACCAGTAATAGTTCTGGGTCTGCCACCCATCAGTAATAGTTCTGGGTCTGCCACCCATCAGTAATAGTTTGGGGTCTGCCACCCATCAGTAATAGTTATGTGTCTGCCACCCACCAGTAATAGTTCTCTGTCTGCCAGCCACCAGTAATAGTTCTGGGTCTGCCACCCATCAGTAATAGTTCCGTGTCTGCCACCCACCAGTAATAGTTCTGTGTCTGCCACCCATCAGTAATAGTTCCGTGTCTGCACCATCAGTATATTCGGGTCTGCCACCCATCAGTAATAGTTCTGTGTCTGCCACCCACCAGTAATAGTTCCGTGTCTGCCACCCATCAGTATTAGTTCCGCGTCTGCCACCCATCAGTAATAGTTCCACGTCTGCCACCCATCAGTAATAGTTCTCTGTCTGCCACCCACCAGTAACAGTTCTGGGTCTGCCACCCATCAGTAATAGTTCTGGGTCTGCCACCCATCAGTAATAGTTTTGGGTCTGCCACCCACCATTAATAGTTCTGTGTCTGCCACCCACCAGTAATAGTTCTCTGTCTGCCACCCACCAGTAATAGTTCTGTGTCTGCCACCCATCAGTAATAGTTCTGTTTCTGCCACCCACCAGTAATAGTTCCGGGTCTTCCACCCACCAGTAATAGTTCCATGTCTGCCACCCATCAGTAGTAGTTCTGGGTCTGCCACCCATCAGTAATAGTTCTGTGTCTGCCACCCACCAGTAATAGTTCCGGGTCTGCCAGCCACCAGTAATAGTTCCGTGTCTGCCACCCATCAGTAGTAGTTCTGGGTCTGCCACCCATCAGTAATAGTTCTGTGTCTGCCACCCTCCAGTAATAGTTCTGTGTCTGCCACCCATCAGTAATAGTTTTGGGTCTGCCACCCATCAGTAATAGTTTTGGGTCTGCCACCCATCAGTAATAGTTCTGGGTCTGCCACCCACCAGTAATAGTTCTGGGTCTGCCACCCATCAGTAATAGTTCTGTGTCTGCCACCCATCAGTAATAGTTCTGTGTCTGCCACCCATCAGTAATAGTTCTAGTTCTGCCTCCAAACCAGTTCTAGAAGAGTATCGCCATAAATAAATAATGATGCTAGCACTGTCATATCATGCCAGGAGACTTCTTATTATGATTCCTATAATGTAATACAGTCATACAATTACCGCTATATATTATCACTGTACTGCTGCTTAACAAAGCCCAGTATGCCAAGCCCAATATTATTAATAATACCACATTATATGACCACACAATGACCGCATAGCTCCTCTAATAATAGATGGACTGATACCACCACACCGTTACTGCACTGTAGAGATACCAGCTACATGCAGGCTTTCTATAGTCTTTATTAGTGGATATCATACAGTGTAATCCAGTTACCCCATGTGGATATATTCTCTGATTGGAGAAACAATCGTTTCCTTTACATCTCATCATAAACACTTGTGTTATTACTTTCCCATTACCATCATTAGCGTTACACAATCCCCCATCCATAGAGTCCCATTGAGGAAAAGTGTCCCCTATGGCAATAGTGTCCGAGAGGGAAATTGTTCCAGTACAGTAATAGTACGACCTTACAGGCCCAAACATTAAGTGTGGCTAGGAGAGTTACCAGAGTTTGGGGACAACTACCAGCATCCCCCTTTACAGAAAAATGTATATTTAAAGTGTTTAGAGCACGTGAAGTTACTGGCCTTTCTAGTTATGACTTGCTTTACAGCCATTATGATTAATAGTGAGCCAGACAAACCGCCTTGTTACATTTATTGTGTGTTTAACTACTTTATTGTTGGTGCGGTATGTAAAGTGTAATTGTGTATGATGCAGGCTCAGTTATGTTGTGTTAGCGGTGAATACACAAGCAGACCGAGGTCATAAGCGCCATGTGCAGAGTCTGGAGCCCTGCACTGCACGGGCTCTCCCAGGTGTGTGAGCCAGTGTGCATCTGAGCTGTATAGTGCACCGTCATGGTAAGAGCAGTGATCAATCTGGAAGTTGTAGTTCGGCATGAGTAAGTGAGAGAGACAAGACCCCGGGATCTGACAAAGTGCTTGTTTTGTATGCCCGAAGGCCTATATTAGACTGCTGTCTTATTTTGAGCTTATGGGAGAAGCCTTGTAATGAACAAGTGGTTACCAACCACTAGCTGGTGCTCTGATCAGAATTATGACCCTAGGGCCAGTACAGGTAAGTACGTCTAAAGTGACCTGCTTCTGTTGACTCTGGCCTGCAACCACCTGTGTTGGATATATTCTTCATCATCTTCCTATGCCTATTTAAGGCTTATTTAAACATACACCTCTATCTTGGAATTGAGACTTTAGACCTCTACAGTTAGGTCCAGAAACAATTGGACAGTGGCCGAATCTTTGCAATTTTGGCTCCGTGTGCCGCTATTTTTTATTTAAAATGAAACAATTAAGATGCAATTGAAATGTAGACGTTCAGGTTTAATTAAAGGGGTTGAAAAACAATATCCTGTGTTTTTTGCAACCATTTTTCTACAAAGCCTCCTCATTTCAGGGGCTCAAAGTACTTGGAAAAATTAACTTTACCATAGATATGATGTTCATTTTTAATACTTTGTAGAGACTCCTTTGCAGGCAATGACTGCCTGAAGTCTGGAAGCCATGGACATCATCAAAAGCTGGGTTTCCTCCTTTGTGATGCTTTACCAGGCATTTACTGTAGCTGACTTCAGTTGTTGCTTGTTTGTGAGTCTTTCTGCTTTAATTTTTGTCTTCGGCATGTGAAATGCTGCTCAATGGGGTTGAGATCTGGTGAATGACTCGGCCATTGCAGAATATTCCCCTTCTTTGCCTTAAAAACTCATGGGTTGTTTCACAGTCTTTTTTGAGTACTGTGAAGCACTATCCAATTAATATTGCTGCATTTGGTTGAATCTGTGTAGAAAGTATAACCCTGAGCACTTCAGAATTCATCCGGCTGCTTCGGTTTTCACTCACATCATCAATAAACACTAGACTGTTATGTTTCGGTAGCTGAGGAGAAATAGCAAAAATAGCCAAAGTAGCAATACACCAGAGAGGCTGGAAACTATTGGGTTGCAGGACCCTAAACTAACCGCAACACTAAAAGTAGCCGTGGAGCGTACCTACGGTGATCCTAGACGCCTTGTCACAGCCGGAGAGATAGTTACACCTAAAGGCAGAAAGATGAAAGCTAACGGCCCCGTAGCCGAACCCCAAAGAAATAGGAAGCCCCCAAACATGTAATGGCGGTTAGACAAGAAGAAAATACGAACACAGACAGAAAATAGAATGAGCAAACGCTGGGGCCCAATTCTGTCTAGATAGAAAAGTATAGGAAAGAATTCTGACTGCAACCCAAAAAACCCTAACAAAAATACCAACACTTCTGATTAACAAAAAACCTGAGATCACACGATCTCTACCACCTAAATCAGATCTCTGGTGTAACACACAGCAATTAAGCAAATAAAAAGTGACACAGGAACAGAGCAAAAGTGCAAACACAAACTGAGCACAAATGCAGCGCCAGGCCCCAAAAGGGGACCAGGCTGAAGTCTACTGCAAGGCAGCAAACCAGCAAGGAAAATCCAACCAGAGGAAAAAAACAGCAAGTCACTTATCTGAATGAAAGCAGGAATGGAAGCTGAGCTCCAAGCAAGACCTAGAAGAACAATTTATTACCGGCAAGGCTGATGGGAGTTCAGGTCACTTATATCAGACCATTCAGACCCAGTTGAAAACCATTCAGCAATTGGTTCATTACCCTCAGCAACCACCGGAGGGAGCCCCAGCTCCGAAGTCGCCTCCAGCGTGTTCACAACACTAGACCCAGTGCTACTAGAAGCCATACATGCCCAAGCCATAACACTGCCTCCACCATGTTTTACAGAGGATGTTGTGTGCTTTGGATCATGAGCCTTTGCAAGCCTTCTCCATACCTTCATCTTCCCATCATTCTGGTATATGTTGATCTTTGTTTCATCAGTCCAAAGAATTGTTTTACATAACTGGACTGGCTTCTTTATATGTTTTTTTTTTTTGGCAAAGTCTAATCTGGCTTTCTATTTTTAAGGCTGATTAATGGTTTGCATCTGTTGGTGAACCCTCTGTATTTGCGTTCATTAAGTCTTCTCTTCATGTTAGACTTAAATACTGAAATATCTACTTCCTAGAGAGTGTTCTTCACTTGGGTGGATGTTTTACTTCACCATGGGAAGGATTCTGCAATTATCCATCTCTGTTGTCTTCAATGGACGTCCAGGTCTTTTGAGTTTCCAAGCTCACCAGTGCACTCTTTTTTTGCAGCAAATACCAAACTGTTGATTTGGTCACTCCTAACATTTCTGCTATCTTTCTGATGGATTTGTTCATTTTTTCAGTCTGATGATGGTCTGTTCCTTTTCCATTGACTGCTCCTTTAACAGCATGTTGTGGGTTCACAACTACAGCTTCCAAATGCAAATGGCACACGTGGAATCAGCTCCAGACCTTTTTCTTGCTTAATTGATGATATCGAGGTAATAGGTCATGCAGCCCATTAAAGAGCTTTTGAGATAATTGCTCAATTACCTTTGGTCTCTATAAAAAGAACCAGCTACATATTAAAAAGCTGTAGTTCCTAAATCCTTACTTTAGTTAGGATGTGAATACCCTCAAACTAAAGCTTAGAGTGTGCACTTTAAGCACATATTACTTAAAGAACTGCATGTTGAATGTTTTAGTAAACAGCTAAAATGCCAAAACGTGTGTCACTGTCAAAATATTTCTAGACCTACCATATATTTCAGACTATAAGATGCACTGGACCATAAGACGCACCCCAAATTTTCAGAAAGAAAATAGGGAAAAAAATTAATGTGTCAAATAGGGGTCCATCTTACAGTCTCAATTCAGCTTACCGGGGGGATTGGCACAGATGGATGAGAGGTCATAGGGGAGCATGGTCACAGGTGTTGTCCGGTGGTCCGTCAATATGACCCCCATCCCAGGCTGGTGTGGTGGCCTCCAGGAAATACCATCCCAGGCTGGTGCGGCGGCGGTGGTGCTCTGTGGTGCGGAGGCTCCACCGGCATTTTGCAACAGGTTTGGCGGTGGTGCTCTGTGGTGCGGGGGGCTCTGCTGGCATTTTGTGAAAGCCAGGAGGCCCCCGCAGATCCATTGCTGCGATACAGTGGCCTTCGGGGAAAATGGCCGCCAGAGGCGGCGCATGCTCAGATTGAGATCTCAGCAATGAGGTCTCGTCTCCTGAGATCCCAGGATGAGATCTCGTTGCCGAGATCTCAATCTGGAGGCCACCGCAGTGGATCTGCGGGGGCCTCCGGGCTTTCACAAAATGCCGGCGGAGCCCCACTGCACCACAGAGCACCACCACCGAATCTGTCGCACCAGCCGCACCAACCGGGGGAAAAAAGTGTGTCTTATAGTCCTAAAAATACAGAAACTGTATGTTTGGTGTATTCCGCCTAGTGTGCATACTTATGCTTTACCTAGATTCCAAAACAGCTGGGTTCCTCTTTAACATCAGACTTTCACCAACAACAGAGACCTTCAAGAAAAACCTGAAGACCCACCTGTTCCGACAAGCCTACAACCTGCAATGATCCTCAGTGTACTGAACCATCGTACGACCAGCTCTACCCTTTCCTAGTGTATTCTCACCCATCCCTGCAGTCTGTGAGCCCTCGCGGGCAGGGTCCTCTCTCCTTCTGTACTTGTGTGTCCCTTGTCCAGCACATGTTTATTGTACCTGTCTATATTTTTCCCCTTTTCATATGTAAAGCGCCATGGAATAAATGGCGCTATATAAATGTATAATAATAATAATAATAGGTCCTGCTGCTCCTAAGAATTGTGAGTGTGCCAAGTCCTTGCTGCTCACATGCCTTTTTTCTTGCTGCATCAACCACTGTGGTCTGTGTACTCAGATCTGATGTCTGGTGGATCCACCCCAACTGGTGAGCCTAACAGCGATGTTGAAAATAGCTGTAGCCTGAACTTTTAGTAAGTAACATTGATGACATTTCCTAAGTGAGATAAAAATGTGAATTGTACCAAGTGTCATAGGCTGTGAGTAGACACTATAAGAAAACTGGCCAGAACAGAAGCTGGTTGTTTTTTGTCTATTGCTAGTAACGGCCCCCCAGATGTGAGGTGTATTGAGAGTGTATTTTTGGCATCACTTTTCATGTGTAACACCACTGCAATAAACAAATTTTAAGCCAGTATACCTGAGGGACCATTTATGCTTATATCGTTGGAAGCACTCCTCAAGCGCACACACCAGACACATTGTGAACAGAACTTATTAGCATAATTTATATTTAATTAATGGCGTTATAAACTTCTTATTAACAGTTTCATCTCTGACAGAGCTGAATAGAGGTAGTGTAATGAAGGCACTGTTTGTGTTCGTCTGTCAGATGTTAATAAGGCTTCCACAAACAGGTTTACCATTAGCCACTAGGGCTATTAGATCCCTGTCCTTTACACTCCAACCCCTATAGGGATTTGGATTTACACAGCGGCTTCTGGATTTGGGCCATGCAGTTGTTATGAACTGCTACAAGGACTAAGGAAAGATGGGAACTCTGTCCCTACAATAAAACTGAGTTTGATCCCTACGATGTAACAGGTAACCTGATCCTGCGACCAGACCCGCTGAAGTCCTCAGCTAGTCTGAACGAAGACCTATAGTTGCGAGGGAGGAATCCCTACAAGATCTAGGGACTGGGAGAAAAGGTGGACACCTCCTAACAGAAATTGTAGTAGGGAAAATTAAACAGAAAACAAATTACTACGAGATCCTAAGATTAAGCAAAACTGACAGAGTAAGGCACCTAAGCACCCGGCTAGCTTAAGAGTAGATAATACAATGAAGTCCAGCAAAGCCAGAAGGGCGGAGCCAGACTAAATAGGGAAAAAAGGTCATGTGACCAGCAAACTGAAACAAAATCTAACAAGAGGGTTCTAACAGTACCCTCCCTTCTAAGAGGATCCTCCGGATCCCCTAGGACTTAGGCTTATCCGGAAACCTCTTGTGAAACGCTCTGACAAGTCTAGACGCAGAAACATCATCCGCCCTCACCCATGAGTTATCCTCGGGTCCATAACCCTTCCAAGCGACGAGATACTGCAAACCCCCTCTATACCGTCTAGAATTTAGGATGCGGGAAATCTCATATTGCCCGTCCTCCACCACCAGGGGAACAGTGGTCAAGAGGTCTCCATCTGAGACCTCAGCTTTTTTCAAGAGAGAAACATGAAACACCGGATTAATCTTCCAGGAGGTGGGAAGCTCCAACTTAACAGCAGATTGTTTAATAACCTGAAGCACCTTAAAGGGCCCTACAAACTTGGGACCCAATTTCTTAGACGGAATCCTCAAGCGCAAATTCTTAGAGGACAACCAGACCATGTCACCAATAGCAAACAAAACCTCTTGTCGTTTTCTATCAAAATACACTTTGGATCTTTTGTTAGCCTCCTGAAGATTACCACGCACATCAGTCCAAACTCTCTCCAACACACCAGAAAAATTCTCCTCTTCGGGTACAGCCGATCCCAACTTGGAAAATGACCCAAAAGACGGATGTCTCCCAGTACAACAAAAAAAAGGCGAACAACCAGCAGAAGCGGATGTATGATTGTTAAGAGCAAACTCAGCAAGTGGCAGAAACTCAGACCACCCCTCTTGATTATCAGTCACAAAACAACGCAAGAACTGCTCAACATCCTGGTTTTTCCTTTCTGTCTGGCCATTAGACTCAGGATGATATCCGGATGAAAACGACAAATGAACTCCCAACCTGTCACAAAAGGCGCGCCAAAAACGAGCCACAAACTGAGGTCCCCTATCAGAAACAATGTCAGTAGGAACACCATGTAGTCTGACTATTTCCTTGACAAAGGCCTTAGCGAGAGTCTTAGCGCAGGGCAATTTGATGAAAGGAACCAAGTGACACATCTTGCTAAAACGGTCCACGACCACCCAGATGACAGTGAAACCCTCAGAGGGGGGAAGGTCAGTAATAAAGTCCATAGCCAAATGTGTCCAAGGTGCACTAGGGACCTCCAGAGGGCAAAGCAACCCTGCAGCAGGAGTATGAGAAGACTTAGATCTAGCACACACAGTGCATTGACACACCCACTTAATGACTTCCTTCTGCCATCCAGGCCACCAAAAGCTGCGACCCACAAGTCTCTTGGTCTCAGAGATTCCAGGATGACCTGCCAACCGAGAGTCATGACATTCAACAAACAAATCTCTCCTCAGGGTACCAGGCACAAACAACCTCCCATGCGGCGTGTTAGATGGGGCATTCTCCTGTGCTTTAAGAATCTCATCTTCCAACACGGAGTCCAAAACCGCAATAACAACCCCCTCTTGCAAAATGTTTTCCTCCTCCTCAGTACCCACCATAGGAGAAAAGCTGCGAGACAAAGCATCAGCTTTAACATTTTTAGTACCTGGGATGTAAGTAACGGTAAAATTAAACCGTGAGAAAAACAGTGCCCACCTAGCCTGACGGGCATTCAAGCGTTTGGCAGCATCAAGGTAGATCAGATTTTTATGATCGGTGAAGACTTGAACGGGAAATTCCGCTCCCTCCAAAAAATGACGCCAGTGTTCAAATGCGAGTTTAATTGCCAACAATTCCCGATTACCGATATCATAATTTAGTTCAGACTCAGAAAATTTCTTTGAAAAAAAGGCACAAGGATGTACTCCATCCGTCTTTTCCTGAGACAACACCGCGCCGACCCCCACAGAAGAAGCATCAACCTCAACCAAAAATGGTTTAGTCACATCAGGCTGCGTAAGGATGGGAGCAGAGCTGAACCTCTCCTTTAGCAACACAAAAGCCTCAATGGCCTCAGTAGTCCACTGAACCGCATCAGCACCTTTCCTGGTGAGATCGGTCAGAGGTTTGGCAATCACAGAAAAAATTTTTATGAATTTTCTAAAATAATTGGCGAACCTCAAAAACCTCTGTATTGATTTCACACCAATAGGTCTAGGCCAATCCTGCACAGCTTGCACTTTCACAGGGTCCATCTCAAAACCTTCACTGGAGACAATGTAGCCCAAAAAACTAAGTCTCTGTACAGCGAACTCACATTTTTCTAGTTTGGCAAAAAGTGAATTATCACTCAGTAACTGTAATACTTCATGCACACTCCTCCAATGAGACTCCAAATCCGGTGAATAAATCAAAATGTCATCCAAATACACAACCACACTTCTGCCGATCAAAGGTCTAAGGATGTCATTAATAAGATTCTGAAAAAATGCCGGAGCACTGGAAAGTCCAAAAGGCATGACCAGATTCTCAAAATGACCCAGTGGAGTGTTAAACGCAGTCTTCCATTCGTCCCCCTCCTTCATGCGCAACAAATTGTATGCCCCTCGAAGATCAATTTTCGAGAACCACTTGGCCCCCACTAACTGATTAAACAAATCAGGAATCAATGGCAGTGGGTAAGGATTGCGTACAGTAATCTTATTAATCTCACGAAAGTCTAGACAAGGCCGTAAACCGCCGTCCTTTTTTTAACAAAAAAAAATCCAACCGCCACAGGAGATTTGGAAGGCCTAATGTGACCGGCGGCCAAGCTTGTCTGTATGTATTCCTCCAAAGCCTTTCTCTCAGGAATAGTCAAATTAAATAAACGACTTTTAGGAAGAGTCGCTCCAGGGACAAATTCAATTGCACAATCATATTCTCTATGAGGAGGCAATACCTGCGATTCTTTATCAGAAAAAACTTTCCAAAAATCCTGAATAGGTACAGGTAACTCCCCCTTAACTACAGCAGCAATACGCCCGTTACAACACTTGTCATAACACTTAGGACTCCAGGACTTAATTTCATTGGTAGACCAATCCAGTACCGGATTGTGCAATTTTAACCAGGGTAACCCCAAAATCACCAGTGAGGGCAAATTATTCAAAACTACCAAATCCAAATTCTCTTGATGAACACCATTAATAGTAAGAGGAAATTCACAGATATGGTGAGTAACATTTTTCAAGGGAGAGCCATCCACAGACACCACATTAATAGGAGAAGACAGAAGTTTGGGTTTTAATTTTAGTTTTTCCAAAAATTTCCCATCAATCACATTGAGAGTTGAACCACAATCCACAAATACCCGAAACTCCATTAATTCCTCCTCACCAGCAGTGGTAGCAGAAAGAAAGACACCTTTATTGTTTAAACAAGCTATGCGGGCGACACTGACCTCATTTTTTTTTTTCTCTTTATTCATTCGAAGCGCACAGTTCTTAATGAAATGCTCAGATTTACCACAGTAGAAACACAAACCTTGAGCAAATCTGCGTTCTTTTTCCCGAGAGTGAGGTGCCATTGCTCCAATTTCCATCGGCTCTGCAATGTCAGTACATTCCTTTTCCAAACCTGGAGCTGACAAAGCAGACTTACTCTCATTAACCCTTGCACGCAGTCTCCTATCCACCCGTATGGCCAATTGCATAGCCTCTTGCAAGTTACCAGGTATAGGATAAGCAATCAGCAAATCTTTAACCCTTTCACTTAATCCTGCAAGAAATAAACTTTTCAAAGCTGAATCGTTCCAGCCCACCTGGGTGGACCACCTACGGAAGTGAGTACAATATTTTTCCACATTACCCGATCCCTGTCTCAAACGTCTCAACTCTGTCTCAGCTGATGAAACACGATCCGGATCATCATACAACAACCCCTAGGCAGAAAAAAAAAACATCCACTGATCCAAAGCATGGATCAGTAGGCTGCAGAGAAAAGGCCCAGTCCTGAGGTTCTTTGCGCAAAAGTGACATTATGAACCCTATGCGCTGTAATTCATCACCAGAGGATCTGGGTCTCAAACGAAAATACAACAAGCAAGCATTTTTAAAAGAAAAAAAATCTTGTTGTTCACCAAAAAATAAATCAGGCAAACGTACCTTTGGCTCCACGAAATGTGCTCCAGAACAACTACTCACGTGTTGCTGGATTTCAGCCACCTCCAGAGAGAGACCCTGCAGGCGTTCAGCCAAATCCCGAACCGACACCATGATGAAAACAGAAAATCTTTCCTTAGAGATTTTTTTTTTTTTTTATTTCTTGGCTGGACTTACTGTTATGAACTGCTACAAGGACTAAGGAAAGATGGGAACTCTGTCCCTACAATAAAACTGAGCTTGATCCCTACGATGTAACGGGGAACCTGATCCTGCGACCAGACCCGCTGAAGTCCTCAGCTAGTCTGAACGAAGACCTATAGTTGCGAGGGAGGAATCCCTACAAGATCTAGGGACTGGGAGAAAAGGTGGACACCTCCTAACAGAAATTGTAGCAGGGAAAATTAAACAGAAAACAAATTACTACGAGATCCTAAGATTAAGCAAAACTGACAGAGTAAGGCACCTAAGCACCCGGCTAGCTTAAGAGTAGATAATACAATGAAGTCCAGCAAAGCCAGAGGGGCGGAGCCAGACTAAATAGGGAAAAAAGGTCATGTGACCAGCAAACTGAAACAAAATCTAACAAGAGGGTTCTAACAGCAGTAGGCTTCTGGGCAGTAGAGCAAGCTGTCAGCAATAAAGTTTGTCTCAATAGGTTATTTGGAAAAATCGGAAGTCAGAAGAATTGTCAATAAACAGGCCAAGTAGAAGCTGAGCAACAGGAGAGAACCAGAGGTAGTATTGACTGTAACTGGCAGGAAGTGGAAGACTATGACTCAGAAGTATAAATAGACAGCAGCACCTCCCGGGCTCACAGCAGGGGGTTCTAACAAGCCAGGAGTTACCCCCAAGCTTCCAGGTTGGGTGTTACCATAAGTAAAACAGGTCTGCTTTGTTCTCCTGCGTCCCTCAGCAATTGAGGAGATAACAGAGGGGCTATGCACTGGCATGGATGTTACAGGTAGGTGGAAGTCCTTGGGCACAAAGTGTGTTGCTCTAACCCACCTGCTCAGCAGCAGAATTATACAATGCATTTCTACTTTAGTTGGACGTATTAAGACCCCAATTTATCAAGACTTTGACTTTGCATACTAGTCTTGATAAAAGGAGCGCTGGAGTAAGATGCACCAAATTCATTAAGATATATGTGGCTCTTAATTAATTTGGCACACCTTTCATCTGATGTATTCCAGCTTTTTGAGTCATATATTTTGATGAATCTGAGAGGCTGCTGAGGTCAATAAGGCATGAACCACAGGACATACAGTACAGACCAAAAGTTTGGACACATCTTCTCCTTCACAGATTCTTCTGTATTTTCATGACTATGAAAATTGTAGAATCACACTGAAGGCATCAAAACTATGAATTAACACATGTGGAATTATACATTACACTTTAGAAAAAAGTGTGAAACAACGGAAATATGTCTTATATTCTAGGTTCTTCAAAGTAGCCACCTTTTGCTTTGATTATTGCTTTGCACGCAGAACAGGTGAACGGATGCACTCTGTTATGAATGTTTTAGAAATGAATTCTGAGCAGAAGCTCCCTCTGGTGGTTACAAACAGTACTGAACCATTCAATGAGGATTGGCAATCAGGAATCACAGACTGGCTGGATATAAGGGAGGTTTCCCCCATCATGGTTGCCGATGATCAATTGTTCTTATCTCAACTTTGTTTCCTGGTTCACTTGGAAGCTTGCTGAGTCTTGCCTCTTCTCCTGCTCTCAGATAAGATATTTTCTGTTTTTTGTTTTTGTGCTTGCCATTTGCATATTTCTCTGCATTTCTGTGAGGTTGGCCAGGTTCCCCTCCCCGGGGGGCTTGGGCTCCTCTCGGTTCCTTTGGAGCCACTGTTGTTTGTTCATTTGCCTTTTCCAGTTTTTTCAGTAGCTGCGGCTGAGTTTTGTTACACCAGAGAACTAATTTAGGTGGTAGAGGTCGTGTGATCTCAGGTGTTTTTGCAATTAGTAGCGTTGGCTTTTTTTAAGGTTTTTTTTTTGGATTGCAGTAAGTATCCTTCCTATCCTTTTCTGTCTAGGCAGATTGGGCCCCAGCGTTTGCTCATACTATTTTCTGTCTGTGTCTGTATTTCCTCTTGTCTAATCGCCATTACATGTTTGGGGGCTTCCTATGTTCTTTGGGGATCTGCTCCGGGGCAGATAGGCTGTGACGAGGCGTCTAGGACCAACGTAGGAACGCTCCACGGCTGCCTTTAGTTGTGGTGGTTAGTCAGGGTACTGCAATCCAGTAGATTCCAACCTCTCTGGTGTATTGCCGTTTTTGCCTGCTCTCCTCAGCTACCAAAACATAACAGTATTACCGGCCCAACTGAAAATTATATGGTATTCACAGAAGGGAAAAATAGTGTGGAAACAAAAAAGGTTGTCAGAGTTGTCAGAGATTTTTTTTTTTTTGTTTGTTGCATTTTTTTCCTCTTTTTCTCTGGGTGCTGAGGAGGATTTTTTTTTTTTCCTCAATGGAGTTTGCACAGTTGTCTGGCCGTGTGGATGAGCTTGCCACTGAGGTTCGGAGTATTGCTACCTATCTTGCTAGGTTGCCAGTTGTGGAACCCAGGATCCCCATGCCAGATTTGTTTTTGGGGGTCGAGCTAAATTTCTGAATTTCAAAAATAACTGTAAGTTGTTTTTTGCCTTAAAACCTAAGTCCTCAGGGAACGCAGCACAGCAGGTTCAAATTGTCATCTCTCTCCTGCGGGGCGACCCTCAGGATTGGGCTTTTCCCTGACACCTGGGGACCCTGTTTTGACTAATGTTGATGCATTTTTTCTGGCTCTGGGGTTATTATACGATGAACCTAATGTCACTGATCAAGCTGAAAAAACCTTGTTGGCATTAAATCAGGGGCTTGAGGATGCTGAGTTGTACTGTCAGAAATTCCAAAAGTGGGCAGTCCTGACCAAATGGAATGATGATGCTTTGGCAGCCCTTTTTCGGAAGGGTCTGTCAGAGAATGTAAAAGATGTTATGGTGGGTTTCCCTGCTCCCTCTGGTCTCAATGATTCTGTGTCATTAGCGATTCAAATTGACAGACGTTTGCGTGAGCGTAGAAGTATGCGTGGAATAGTGTTGCCTTGTGAACCAGCTTCTGAACCCATGCAGTGTGATAGAGTGGCTTCTGGGGCACAGCGTCATGAGTTTCGAAAACGCAATGGGTTATGTTTCTACTGTGGTGATGCCTCTCATGCTATTTCAGTCTGCCCTAAGTGGGGAAGACGTTTTGCACGCTCAGTTGTCTTGGGTAGTGTTCAGACTAAATTTCTGTTGACTGTTACCCTGATTTGCTCCCTGTCCACATTTTCTGCTCAGGCTTTTGTTGATTCAGGAGCAGCTATTAACCTGATGGATTTTGATTTTGCTAAACATTGTGGGTTTCCCTTGATGCCCCTACGGAAGTCTATTCCCCTACTGGGGATTGATTCTACCCATTTGGCTGAGAATAAACCCCAGTTCTCTACTCAGGTGATAATGAGGGTTGAACCTGATCATCAGGAGAGTTGCAAATTTTTGGTGTTGTATAATCTGCATGACATTATTGTACTAGGTTTCCCTTGGTTACAGTCTCATAATCCTGTTTTGGATTGGAAATCTGTGTCTGTAACCAGTTGGGGCTGCCAATGTGTTAATGCCAACACTCCTGTTTTTTCTGCCTCTCCCCAGGCTCAAGATGTTCCTGACTTTTTGACTGATTTTTCTGATGTGTTTAGCGAAAGTAAATCTGCATCCTTGCCCCCCCATAGGAGCTATGACTGCGCTATTGAATTAGTGCCTGGTAGTAAATTCCCTAAAGGTCGCCTTTTTAACTTGTCTGTACCTGAACATGACGCTATGCAGTCTTATATCAAGGAGTCATTGGAGAAGGGTCATATCAGACCATCCTCTTCACCCTTAGGTGCCGGTTTTTTCTTTGTGGCCAAAAAGGATGGTTCATTAAGGCCGTGTATTGATTATCGTCTCTTGAACAATATCACTGTGAAATATCAATATCCGTTACCCTTGATTTCTGACCTGTTTTCCAGGGTGAAAAGTGCTACTTGGTTTACCAAGCTTGACCTCAGGGGGGCGTATAACCTTATTCGCATTAAGCACGGGGATGAATGGAAGACGGCGTTTAATACCCCAGAGGGGCATTTTGAGTACCTAGTGATGCCCTTTGGGCTCACTAATGCTCCTTCCGTCTTCCAGTACTTCATGAATGACATTTTCAGGGATTTTGTGGATACATTTCTGATTGTTTATTTGGATGATATCTTGATTTTTTCCAATGACTGGGACTCTCATGTGAAACATGTTCGGACTGTGTTCCAGATTTTGAGAGAGAATGCTCTGTATTTGAAGGGATCAAAGTGTCTTTTTGGCGTACAAAGGATCTCATTTCTCGGATTCATTTTGTCTCCATCTGTTATTGAAATGGACCCGGTCAAGGTTCAGGCCATCTGTGATTGGGTCCAACCTACTTCATTAAAGGCTCTTCAGAGATTCTTGGGTTTTGCCACTTTTTATCGTAAATTTATTGGTAATTTCTCTGTTATTGCTAAACCATTGACTGATTTGACCAAAAAGGGTTCTGATGTGGTGAATTGGCCTCCTGAGGCAGTCTCTGCGTTTCAGGAACTTAAACAGAGATTCACTTCTGCTCCTGTTCTACGGCAGCCTGATGTTTCTCTGCCATTTCAGGTGGAGGTTGATGCCTCTGAAATTGGGGCAGGTGCCGTTTTGTCCCAAAGAGATCCAGAGACCTCTAAAAGTAACCCTTGTGCTTTTTTCTCTCGAAAATTTTCTCCAACTGAACGTAATTATGACGTGGGTAATCGGGAGTTATTGGCCATGAAGTGGGCTTTTGAAGAGTGGAGACATTGGCTGGAGGGAGCCAAACATCAGGTGGTGGTCCTCACGGACCATAAGAATCTGGTTTATCTGGAATCAGCCAAGCGACTTAATCCTAGACAGGCCAGGTGGGCCTTGTTTTTCACACATTTTAATTTTGTGGTTTCCTTTCTTCCTGGCACTAAGAATGTTAAGGCGGATGCCCTCTCGAGGAGTTTCCTTGAGGACTCTCCTGAGTTATCTGATCCTGCTGTTATTTTGAAAGCGGGTGTAGTTCTTTCCGCCATCTCGCCCAATTTGAGACTGGCTCTGGAAGGGTGTCAGGAGGATAAACCCGAGCGCTGCCCTGTTGGGAAATTGTTGGTCCCAGACCAATGGAAGAAGAGTGTGATGTCTGAGATTCATTGTTCCGCGTTGGCCGGTCATCCCGGAATTTTTGGTACCAGAGACTTGGTGAGTCGGTCCTTTTGGTGGCCTACTTTGTCTCGTGACGTCAGGGAGTTTGTGCAGTCCTGTGGGACTTGCTCTCGCTCCAAGCCTTGCTCTCGCTCTAGTGGTTTGTTGATGCCATTGCCTGTACCCAAGAGACCATGGACCCATATCTCTATGGATTTTATTTCCGACCTCCCTGTTTCTCAGAGAATGACCGTTATCTGGGTGATTTGTGATAGGTTTTCCAAGATGATACATCTTGTGCCATTACCTAAGTTGCCTTCCTCCTCCGAATTGGTGCCTTTGTTCCTTCAGCACGTGGTTCGGTTACACGGCATTCCTGAGAACATTGTGTCTGACAGAGTAGTCCAGTTTGTTTCCAGATTTTGGGGGACTTTTTGTTCTAAACTTGGTGTTTAATTGTCCTTCTCCTCTGCTTTTCATCCTCAGACCAATGGACAAACTGAGAGAACAAACCAGACATTGGAGACTTATCTGAGATGCTTTGTGTCTGCTGATCAAGATGACTGGGTCTCTTTTTTGCCTTTGGCTGAGTTTGCTCTTAATAATAGGGCAAGCTCTGCCACTTTGATGTCTCCATTTTTCTGCAATTTTGGGTTTCACTCTCGATTTTCTTCGGGACAGACGGAGGCTTCTGTCTGTCCGGGTGTTGACTCTGTTGTGGAGCGTATGCAGCAGATTTGGGACCAGGTAGTGGAGAGGTTGTCCCTCTCTCAGGAGAAGGCCCAGCGGTTTGCCAACCGGCATAGGACTGATGGTCCTCGGTTTAAAGTGGGGGACTTGGTCTGGTTGTCCTCAAGAAATATCCCTATGAGAGTTGCATCTCCTAAGTTTAAGCCTAGGTTCATTGGACCTTATAAGATCATGGAGATTCTTAATCCTGTTTCCTTTCGTTTACTTCTTCCAGGGACATTTAAGATCCATAACGTGTTCCACAAGTCCTTATTGAAGAGGTTTGTCGAGCCAGTGGTTCCTATGGCTGCGCCTCCTGACCCTGTTTTGGTTGAGTGCAATCTGGAGTATGTGGTTGAGAAAATATTGGATTCTCGTTTTTCTAGACAGAAACTCCAGTATTTTGTTAAGTGGAGAGGTTATGGTCAGGAGGACAATTCTTGGGTGTTTGCTTCGGACATCCATGCTAGGAGACTGATCCGTGCGTATCACAGAGCTCATCCTGACCGACCTGGTTGCACAAATGAGGGTTCGGTGACCCCTCCTCAAGGGGGGGTACTGTTATTAATGTTTTAGAAATGAATTCTGAGCAGAAGCTCCCTATGGTGGTTACAAACAGTACTGAACCATTCAATGACGATTGGCAATCAGGAATCACAGACTGGCTGGATATAAGGGAGGTTTCCCCCCATCATGGTTGCCGGTGATCAATTGTTCTTGTCTCAACTTTGTTTCCTGGTTCACTTGGAAGCTTGCTGAGTCTTGCCTCTTCTCCTGCTCTCAGATAAGATATTTTCTGTTTTTTGTTTTTGTGCTTGCCATTTGCATATTTCTCTGCATTTCTGTGAGGTTGGCCAGGTTCCCCTCCCTGGGGGGCTTGGGCTCCTCTCGGTTCCTTTGGAGCCACTTTTGTTTGTTCATTTGCCTTTTCCAGTTTTTTCAGTGTCTGCGGCTGAGTTTTGTTACACCAGAGAACTAATTTAGGTGGTAGAGGTCGTGTGATCTCAGGTGTTTTTGCAATTAGTAGCGTTGGCTTTTTTTAGGGTTTATTTTTTGGATTGCAGTAAGTATCCTTCCTATCCTTTTCTGTCTAGGCAGATTGGGCCCCAGCGTTTGCTCATACTATTTTCTGTCTGTGTCTGTATTTCCTCTTGTCTGGCCGCCATTACATGTTTGGGGGCTTCCTATGTTCTTTGGGGATCTGCTCCGGGGCAGATAGCTTTCCTCTTTCTATCTTTAGGTGTAGTTAACCTCTCAGGCTGTGACGAGGCGTCTAGGACCAACGTAGGAACGCTCCATGGCTGCCTTTAGTTGTGGTGGTTAGTCAGGGTACTACAATCCAGTAGATTCCAACCTCTCTGGTGTATTGCCGTTTTTGCCTGCTCTTCTCAGCTACCAAAACATAACAGGACTCTACATGCCTGGTTCCCACCGTGAAGCATGGAGGAGGTGGTGTGGGGGTGCTTTGCTGGGATTTATTAAAAATTGAAGCGGTAAGCGGTCCAGCTCACCCCAAACCATCTCGATTGGGTTCAGGTCTGGTGACTGTGGAGGCCAGGTCATCTGGCGTAGCACCTCAACACTCTCCTTCTTGGTCAAAAAGCCCTTACATAGTCTGGAGGTGTGTTTGGGGTCATTGTCCTGTTGAAAAATAAATGATGGTCCAACTAAACGCAAACTGGATGGAATAGTATGCTGTTGCAAGATGCTGTGGTAGCCATGCTGGTTAAGTATGCCTTCAATTTTGAATAAATCCCCAACAGTGTCACCAGCATAGCGCCCCCACACCATCACACCTCCTCCTCCATGCTTCACGGTGGGAACCAGGCATGTAGAGTCCATCCGTTCACCTTTTCTGCGTGCAGAGCAGTAATCAAAGCAAAAGGTGGCTACTTCGAAGAACCTAGAACAGTGATGGCGAACCTTTTTGAGACCGAGTGCCCAAACTGCAATCTAAAACCCACTTATTTATCGCAAAGTGCCAACACGGCAATTTAACCGGAATACTGAGGTTTTAGATTAGAAAAACAACTCCATACTGTATAATGGCCACACATGATGCTGCATACTGTATAATGGCCACACATGATGCTGCATACTGTATAATGGCCACACATGATGCTGCATACTGTATAATGGCCACACATGATGCTGTATACTGTATAATGGCCACACATGATGCTCCATACTGTATAAAGGCCACACATGATGCTGCATGCAGTATAATGGCCCCACATGATGATGCATACAGTATAATGGCCCCACATGATGACGCATACAGTATAATGGCCCCACATGATGATGCATACTGAATAATGGCCCCACATGATGCTGCATGCAGTATAATGGCCCCACATGATGCTGCATACAATATAATGGCCCCACATGATGATGCATACAGTATAATGGCCCCACATGATGACGCATACAGTATAATGGCCCCACATGATGATGCATACAGTATAATGGCCACATATGATGATGCATACTGAATAATGGCCCCACATGATGCTGCATACAGTATAATGGCCCCACATGATGATGCATACAGTATAATGGCCCCACATGATGACGCATACAGTATAATGGCCCCACATGATGATGCATACAGTATAATGGCCACATATGATGATGCATACTGAATAATGGCCCCACATGATGCTCCATATAGTATAATGGGCCCACATGATGCTGCATACTGTATAATGGCCACACGTGATGCTCCATACTGTATAATGGCCACACATGATGTTCCATACTCTATAATGGCCCCACATGATGCTCCATACTGAATAATGGCCACACATGATGCTGCATGCAGTATAATGGCCCCACATGATGATGCATACAGTATAATGGCCCCACATGATGCTGCATGCAGTATAATGGCCCCACATGATGAGGCATACAGTACAATGGCCCCACATGATGATGTACACTGAATAATGGCCCCACATGATGATGCATACAGTATAATGGCCCCACATGATGATGCATACTGAATAATGGCCCCATATACTGCTGCATACAGTATAATGGCCCCACATGATGCATACTGAATAATGGCCCCACATAATGATGCATACAGTATAATGGCCCCACATGATGCTCCATTCTGAATAATGGCCCCATATACTGCTGCATACAGTATAATGGCCCCACATGATGCATACTGAATAATGGCCCATCATAATGATGCATACAGTATAATGGCCCCACATGATGCTCCATACTGAATAATGGCCCCATATACTGCTGCATACAGTATAATGGCCCCACATGATGCTCCATACTGAATAATGGCCTTGCATAAAAAAAATCTACTCACCTCTGCCCGTTCCAACGCTGATATCGCTTTCTCATCTATCACACACACAGCGTCTCACACACACACACACACACACCACACACACAGCATCTCACACACACATACACACAGCGTCTCACACACACACATACATACACACAGCGTCACACACACACAGCAGCTACACACACACACAGCAGCTTCACAGGCACAGCAGCCAGACTCACCTCTCCACGATCCGGGAGCTTCCTTCTTCTCACTTCCTCTTACACATTGAGCGGCGCTGCCGGCCGGATGACGTCATTTTTCAGCTCCGCGGCCGCGCCGCTCAATGTGAGAGGGAGCTGCAGGGAATAACTGAGGCGAGGCCGCGTGCCAGCTGAGAGGGCTCTGCGTGCCCTCGCTGGCACGCGTGCCATAGGTTCGCCATCACTGACCTAGAATATAAGACATATTTTCAGTTTTTCACACTTTTTTGTTAAGTGTAATGTATAATTCCACATGTATTATTTCATAGTTTTGATGCCTTCAGTGTGATTCTACAATTTTCATAGTCATGAAAATACAAAAAAAATCATTGAATGAGAAGGTGTGTCCAAACTTTTGGTCTGTACTGTAGACTGTAATCAAGATCTGAGACAAACCAAAATGTTGGCTGTTGTGAATAGGCTGGAAATGAGTTCTGAGCAGAAGCTCCCTCTGGTGGTTACAAACGGTACTGGACTGTCCAGTGAAGATTGTGAGGATTGGGAATCAGGTGTTACTGACTGGTCTTATATAAGGGAGTCACCTTCCCATCAGGGTTGCCGGTGATCAATTGTTCTGGTCTCAATCCTTGATTCCTGTTTCCTTGGAAGCCTGCTGTGTTGTGTCTGAATCTCCTGCTAACAGATAAGACATTTTCTTCTTTTTGTTTTTGTGCTTGATTTTTGCATTTTGTCCTGCACTTCTGTGGGGGCCTTCAGGGTCCCCTCTGGGGGCTTTTGCCTCTCAGTTCAGTTCAGCCACTGATGTTTGTACATTTGCTTTTTCCAGTTTTCTCAGTGGCTGCTGTTTTGTTTTTGGTTACACCAGAGAACTAATTTAGGTGGTAGAGGTCGTGTGATCTCAGGTGTTTTTGAAATTAGTAGAGTTGGTGCTTTTCAGGGTTTTTTGGGATTGCAGTAAGTGCCCTTCCTATCCTTTTCTATTTAGTAAGTTTGGGCCCCAACGTTTGCTCATACTATTTTCTGTCTGTGTCAGTATTTCTTCTTGTCTAACCGCCATTACATGTTTGGGGGCTTTCTATGTTCTTTGGGGATCTGCTCTGGGGCAGATAGCTTTCCTCTTTCTATCTTTAGGTGTAGTTAGTTTCTCAGGCTGTGACGAGGCATCTAGGACCAACGTAGGAACGCTCCACGGCTGCCTCTAGTTGTGGTGGTTAGTCAGGGTACTGCAATCTCATAGTTTCCAACTGCTCTGGTGTATTTCCTTTTTGCCTGCTCTCCTCAGCTACCAAATCATAACAGTATCACCGGCCCAAACTGAAAATTATATGGTACTCACAGAAGGGAAAAATATTGTGAAAGAAAAAAGTTGTCAGAGTTGTCAGAGATTTTTTTTTTCTGTTTGTTGCATTTTTTTTCCCTCTGTATCTCTGGGTGCTGAGGAGGATTTTTTTTTCTCTCAATGGAGTTTGCACAGTTGTCTGGCCGTGTGGATCAGCTTGCCACTGAAGTTCGGAGTATTGCTACCTATCTTGCTAGGTTGCCTGTTGTGGAACCTAGGATTCCCATGCCAGATTTGTTTTTAGGGGATCGAGCTAAGTTTCTGAATTTCAAAAATAACTGTAAATAGTTTTTTGCCTTAAAATCTAAGTCCTCAGGGACTGCGCAGCAGGTTCAAATTGTCATCTCTCTCCTGTGCGGCGATACTCAGGATTGGGCTTTTTCCCTGACACCTGGGGATCCTGTTTTGAGTGATGTTGATGCGTTTTTTCAGGCTTTGGGGTTATTGTACGATGAGCCTAATGTCACTGATCAAGCTGAAAAAACTTTGTTGGCATTAAGTCAGGGGCTTGAGGACGCTGAGTTATACTGTCAGAGATTCCGTAGGTGGGCAGTCCTGACCAAATGGAATGACGACGCTTTGGCAGCTCTTTTTCGGAAGGGACTGTCAGATAATGTAAAGGATGTTATGGTGGGATTCCCTGTTCCCTCTGGTCTCAATGATTCTATGTCATTAGCGATTCAAATTGACAGACGTTTGCGTGAGCGGAAAGGTATGCATGGAATAATGTTGCCTTGTGAACCTGCTTCTGAATCCATGCAGTGTGATAGAGTGGTTTCTGGGGCACAGCGTCATGAATTTCGAAAGCACAATGGGTTATGTTTCTACTGTGGTGATGCCTCTCATGCTATTTCTGTCTGCCCTAAGCGGGGAAGACGTTTTGCTCGCTCAGTTGTCTTGGGTAGTGTTCAGACTAAGTTTTTGTTAACTGTTACCCTGATATGCTCTCTGTCCTCATTTTCTGCTCAGGCTTTTGTTGATTCTGGAGCAGCTATTAACCTGATGGATTTTGATTTTGCTAAACGTTGTTGGTTTCCCTTGATACCCCTACGGAAGTCTATTCCCTACTGGGGATCGATTCTACCCCTTTGGCTGAGAATAAACCTCAGTTCTCTACTCAGGTGATAATGAGGGTAGAACCTGATCATCAGGAGAGTTGCAAATTTTTGGTTCTGTATAATCTGCATGACATTATCGTACTGGGTTTCCCTTGGTTACAGTCTCATAATCCTGTTTTGGATTGGAAATCTGTGTCTGTTACCAGATGGGGCTGTCAATGTGTTAATACCAACACTCCTGTTTTTTCTGCCTCCCCCAGGCTCAGGATGTTCCTGACTTTTTGATTGATTTTTCTGATGTGTTTAGCGAAAGTAAATCTGCATCCTTACCTCCCCATAGGAGCTATGACTGCGCTATTGAATTAGTGCCTGGTAGTAAATTCCCTAAAGGTCGCCTTTTTAACTTGTCTGTACCTGAACATGACGCTATGCGGTCTTATATCAAGGAGTCATTGGAGAAGGGTCATATCAGACCATCCTCTTCACCCTTAGGTGCCGGTTTTTTCTTTGTGGCCAAAAAGGATGGTTCATTAAGGCCGTGTATTGATTATCGTCTCTTGAACAATATTACTGTGAAATATCAATATCCGTTACCCTTGATCTCTGATCTGTTTTCCAGGGTGAAAAACGCTACTTGGTTTACCAAGCTTGACCTCAGGGGGGCATATAACCTTATTCGCATTAAACACGGGGATGAATGGAAGACGGCATTTAATACCCCTGAGGGGCATTTTGAGTACCTTGTGATGCCCTTTGGGCTCACTAATGCTCCTTCTGTCTTCCAGTCCTTCATGAATGACATTTTCAGGGATTTTGTGGATAAATTTCTGATTGTTTATTTGGATGATATCTTGATTTTTTCCAATGACTGGGACTCTCATGTAAAACATGTTCGGACTGTGTTCCAGATTTTGAAAGAGAATGCTCTGTATGTGAAGGGATCAAAGTGTCTTTTTGGCGTTCAGAGGATCTCATTTCTGGGTTTCATTTTGTCCCCATTTGTTATTGAAATGGACCCGGTTAAAGTTCAGGCTATCTGTGATTGGGTCCAACCTACTTCTTTAAAGGCTCTTCAAAGATTCTTGGGTTTTGCCAATTTTTATCGTAAATTTATTGGTAATTTCTCTGTTATTGTTAAACCATTAACTGATTTGACCAAGAAGGGTTCTGATGTGGTGAATTGGCCTCCTAAGGCAGTCTCTGCATTTCAGGAACTTAAGCAGAGATTCACTTCTGCTCCTGTTCTACGGCAGCCTGATGTTTCTCTACCATTTCAGGTGGAGGTTGATGCCTCTGAAATTGGGGCAGGTGCCGTTTTGTCCCAAAGAGATCCAGAGACCTCTAAAAGTAACCCTTGTGCCTTTTTCTCTTGAAAATTTTCTCCCACTGAACGTAATTATGACGTGGGTAATCGGGAGTTATTAGCCATGAAGTGGGCTTTTGAAGAGTGGAGACATTGGCTGGAGGGAGCCAAACATCAGGTGATGGTCCTTACTGACCATAAGAATCTAGTTTATCTGGAATCTGCCAAGCGACTTAATCCTAGACAGGCCAGGTGGGCCTTGTTTTTCACACGTTTTAATTTTGTGGTTTCATTTCTTCCTGGCACTAAAAATGTTAAGGCGGATGCCCTCTCGAGGAGTTTCCTGGCGGACTCTCCTGAGTTATCTGATCCTTCTGTTATTTTGAAAGAGGGTGTAGTTCTTTCCGCCATCTCGCCCAATTTGAGACTGACTCTGGAGGGGTGCCAGGAAGATAAGCCCGAGCGCTGCCTGTTGGGAAATTGTTTGTCCCGGACCAGTGGAAAAAGAGGGTAATGTCTGAGATTCATTGTTCTGCGTTGGCCGGTCATCCCGGAATTTTTGGTACCAGGGACTTGGTTGGTCGGTCCTTTTGGTGGCCTACCTTGTCTCGTGATGTCAGGGAGTTTGTGCAGTCCTGCGGGACTTGCTCTCGCTCCAAGCCTTGCTCTCGTTCTAGTGGTTTGTTGATGCCATTACCGGTGCCCAAGAGACCATGGACCCATATCTCTATGGATTTTATTTCCGACCTCCCTGTTTCTCAGAGAATGACCGTCATCTGGGTGATTTGCGATAGGTTTTCCAAGATGATACATCTTGTGCCATTACCTAAGTTGCCTTCCTCCTCTGAATTGGTGCCTTTGTTCCTTCAGCACGTGGTTCGTTTACACGGCATTCCTGAGAACATTGTGTCTGACAGAGGAGTCCAGTTTGTTTCCAGATTTTGGAGGACCTTTTGTTCTAAAATTGGTGTTCAATTGTCTTTCTCCTCGGCGTTTCATCCTCAGACCAATGGTCAAACTGAGAGAACAAAACCAGACATTGGAGACTTATCTAAGATGCTTTGTGTCTGCTGATCAGGATGACTGGGTCTCTTTTTTGCCTTTGGCTGAGTTTGCTCTTAATAATAGGGCTAGTTCTGCCACTTTGATGTCTCCATTTTTCTGTAATTCTGGGTTTCACCCTCGATTTTCTTCTGGACAGACGGAGGCTTCTGTCTGCCCGGGTGTTGACTCTGTTGTGGAGCGTATGCAGCAGATTTGGGACCAGGTAGTGGAGAGGTTGTCCCTCTCTCAGGAGAGGGCCCAGCGGTTTGCTAACCGGCATAGGACTGATGGTCCTCGGTTTAAAGTGGGGGACTTGGTCTGGTTGTCCTCAAGAAATATTCCTATGAGAGTGGCATCTCCTAAATTTAAGCCTAGGTTCATTGGACCTTATAAGATCATGGAGATTCTTAACCCTGTTTCTTTTCGTTTGCTTCTTCCAGGGACATTTAAGATCCATAACGTGTTCAGCAAGTCCTTGTTGAAGAGGTTTGTTGAGCCAGTGGTTCCTACTACTGTGCCTCCTGACCCTGTTTTGGTTGAGGGCAATCTGGAGTATGTGGTTGAGAAAATATTGAATTCTCGTTTTTCTAGACAGAAACTCCAGTATTTGGTTAAATGGAGAGGTTATGGTCAGGAAGACAATTCTTGGGTGTTTGCTTCGGACATCCATGCTAGGAGACTCATCCGTGCGTATCATAGAACTCATCCTGACCGACCTGGTTGCTCAAATGAGGGTTCGGTGACCCCTCCTCAAGGGGGGGTACTGTTGTGAATAGGCTGGAAATGAGTTCTGAGCAGAAGCTCCCTCTGGTGGTTACAAACGGTACTGGACTGTCCAGTGAAGATTGTGAGGATTGGGAATCAGGTGTTACTGACTGGTCTTATATAAGGGAGTCACCTTTCCATCAGGGTTGCCGGTGATCAATTGTTCTGGTCTCAATCCTTGATTCCTGTTTCCTTGGAAGCCTGCTGTGTTGTGTCTGAATCTCCTGCTAACAGATAAGACATTTTCTTCTTTTTGTTTTTGTGCTTGATTTTTGCATTTTGTCCTGCACTTCTGTGGGGGCCTTCAGGGTCCCCTCTGGGGGCTTTTGCCCTCTCAGTTCAGTTCAGCCACTGATGTTTGTACATTTGCTTTTTCCAGTTTTCTCAGTGGCTGCTGTTTTGTTTTTGGTTACACCAGAGAACTAATTTAGGTGGTAGAGGTCGTGTGATCTCAGTGTAAGGTTCTGTATATCTGTTTCTGAAACTCAGTTTGTTCGTCGGCCATTTTGCTTTCTGTTTTGCTGCAGCTATCTTGCCCTCAGTTAAAATGGAGTTTTCCAGCTTGCATGTTCCCGCCCTGATTCTCTCCGTTTGCTTCTTAAACAGCCACACCTGAGCAATCAGTGCTTCAGAATCTGGCCTGCAGTGAACCTGTGTTCTGACTCCTGAAGCCTTGGACTTTGTACTCCAGCCATTTCTACTGAGAAGCTCTGGAGCTCTTGTGGACTCTGAACTCTGCTCTTGAAAGCCTCACGGTTGCATGGACTTGCGGTAACATAGAAGAAGATCTGAATCTGTTGTGGAGAGTTATTGATGAACTTAGATTACTTTGGCCTGCTGTGTCTCCTGCTTCTGTGTTTGCAACCTGTGTGTTTATTTTTGCCAATTTGTATGAAGCAATACAAGACTTTCTTTTTCAACCTGTGTCTCAAGTATTTTCATCGCACCCAAGCACAAGACGCTATATGAACTGTATCACATACATTACAAGATTCTGAAGCCAAACGTTAGTGTCTGCTGGGTCTGGAAAGGCTTGTCTGCTGTACTGTGGATATCGGATGTCCGGTTGTACTTTCTGTGATAACAGTGGTTGTGACTTCTCACAACCATTCCAGGTGAGCAATTCCCTTAAGTTTTTTTTCTGCAGAGTTATCACAGGTAAACACTATTGTTTTTTTTTTTTTTTCTCTTCTCTTTTGTCTGCTGAAACTCTGGATATCAGATGTCTGGTTGAAAGCTTTCTGTGATGATAGTGGTTGTGACTTCTCACAACCATTCCAGGTGAGCAGTTCCCTTAAAGTTTTTTCTTTCTTCAGTGTTGCCACAGGTGAACACTATTGTTTTTTTTTCTCTCTCCTCTTCTTCCAGTATCCTGTCTTAAAAGATCTGGAAAATGGAGGCCCGCATAAAGGAACTTTGTGGAGTGACTGATAATATCCTTGCGGATTTGCAGAATATAAAGACCCGTCTTACAAATCTTCAGGACCTAAATAATCACAATTTGCAAGTGGTTGGACAGACTACTCAGGATTTGCGAGCCAGGATTGAGGTTCTGGAGGGGCGAGTCCAGGCTCCTGCCATGGCCCGAGTTCTGGGATTCCCAAGTTGCCCCCTTTTCGTTTTGGTGGTGAACGTGAAAAATTCAGGGGATTTGTTAATCAATGTAATCTTTTTTTTTCTGCACATGCTTCACAATTTCCTACTGAACGATCTAAGGTGCTTACTATAATTATGTTGCTTACCAACAAGGCTTTGATATGGGCAAACCCTCTGATTGAGACTGAGGATGATTGTTTGAATCACCTTGATGACTTTATTTCAGCCATGGGGCAGGTGTTTGATGACCCCAATCGAGGTGCAACAGCTGAAGCAGCCATGTTAGCTTTGCGCCAAGGTAAGCACTCAGTAGCTGAATATGCCTTGGATTTCAGGAGATGGGCCCTTGATACCACCTGGGACAATTCCGCCAAAAAATCTATTTTTCGAAAGGGGTTATCCCCACTAATTAAGGATGAACTTGCTCGTGCCGACCCTCCCACTGCGTTAGGTGACTTTATTAACTACTGCATCCGTATTGATACTCGTTTAACTGAACGCAGGCAAGAGAGATGGTTCGAAAGCAATCGTACTAACCTTTTCCTACCTTCCTCTCCAGCTAAGGAACCTTTGAATAGGATTACACGGGAACCTGAACCTGAACCCATGCAGGTAGACTCTTTGCTACGACGGGTTAGTGATGCACGCAAGGAACATCGTTTTAAGGAGAATCTATGTTTTTACTGTGGTAAGTCAGGGCACTTTATTATTAACTGTCCCAGCCGTTCTCGCAAGACTACTGCAGCACTCATTCATTGTGAGTGTTGCGAGAGGGGATCTGTCAGGTCCGAGACTCAGGCTCCAGAGATAGCTGCCGCAGCAGATCTTGATTTCTCGGACTTAAACTCCGTTACCTCTGAGGACGTTGACTGTGTAAATGCTGCCATCTTTCAAGTTTCCTCGCGGTGTCCCAGCTGAGTTGTAAGAAAAACAATTCTCACTGTTTTCTTTCCATCAAACTCTGGGTTGACTCAGCCTGGGTGTCTAGCTCTGCCATGATCGACTCAGGTGCAAGTGGAAATTTTATGGATGTCTCCTTTGCTCTAAAACAGGGAATACGTTCAGTGAAGAAGGCTGCTCCCGTACAGATGGAAATGTGGATGGCTCCCTGCTGACCTCTGGACCAGTGGATCAGGAAACAGAGCCTTTAAAGGTTCTTATGGGTAAAGATCATCAAGAGAAACTGTCCTTTATGCTTATCTCTTCTCCTCACTTTCCCATTATTCTAGGGCTACCATGGCTGCAGGCTCAGATCCTACCATTAACTGGGAGACCAAGGAATTACACTTCCCAGAGAAACAGATGAGTCAAAAAATTTCAGCTTGCTCTGTTCCTAAAGGAACCATGTCAGTCCCTGAATTACCAGCTGTATACCAGGACTATGTGGATTTATGTGACAAGAAGAACGCTGACCAGCTTCCTCCTCACCGTCCATATGATTGTCCAATTGAATTATTGCCTGGAGCAGAGATACCTTTTGGTAAGATCTACCCCCTGGCGGGGCCCGAGCTGAAGGCTTTAAAAGAGTACATAGACGAAATCTAGCCAAGGGCTTCCATACGCCCCTTTCATCTCCTGCAGGGGCACCCATATTCTTTGTAAAGAAGAAAGATGGATCCCTGAGACCATGCGTAGACTATAGGGAACTTAATAAGGTTACTATTAGAAACCGTTATCCATTGCCTTTAATCCCTGAGTTATTGGAGAGAGTGCGACATGCTAAAATTTTTTCTAAACTAGATCTTCGTGGGGCCTATAACTTAGTCCGTATTAGACCTGGGGATGAATGGAAGACTGCATTCAGGTCACGCTATGGACACTTTGAATATCTGGTTATGCCTTTTGGTCTGAGTACCGCCCCAGCCACTTTCCAACACTTGGTGAATGACATCTTCAGGGATCTCCTAGATACATTCGTGGTAATTTATTTGGATGATATTTTAATTTTTTCTAACTCCACAGAGGAACATCATGGACATGTGAGAATGGTCTTGGAACGTCTAAGACAAAATCATCTTTACATCAAGCTTGAAAAGTGTGAATTCCATAAGACCGAAATTCAATTTCTGGGGTATGTACTGTCTACACAAGGAATTAGTATGGATGGAAGTAAAACCCAAGCCATCAATGATTGGCCAAGTCCTAGAAATGTGAAGGAGGTACAGCGCTTCATCGGGTTTGCAAACTTCTATAGACGTTTCATTAGAAATTTCTCTGAGGTAGTGTCACCTATCACCCAACTTACCCGGAAAGAGTCTAAGTTCTCCTGGACTCCCCAAGCCCAGGAAGCATTTTCCCGTCTAAAAGATAAATTTACCACTGCACCTATTCTAGTACATCCCAACCCAGAGCTTGCCTTCATAATAGAGGTGGATGCTTCAGACTGTGCCGTGGGAGCTATACTCTCTCAGAGAACAGGTGAGAAGAATGTCTTGCATCCCTGTGCCTTCTTTTCCCAGCAGTTGTCTTCGGCTGAGAAGAACTACGATGTGGGCAATAGAGAGTTGTTGGCCATTATTGCCGCCTTCAAAGAATGGAGACACCTTCTGCAAGGAGCTGCACAGCAAATAGTCGTTCTGACAGATCATCGTAATCTTGAGTTTATCAGGTCGGCTAAGTGCCTGACTCCTCGCCAGGCTCGCTGGAATCTTTTCTTAAACCAATTTAATTTTATTATTTCTTATAGACCAGGATCGCGCAATGGAAAGGCTGATGCACTCTCTAGGATTTACTCAGCAGGAGACACGTCCAATTACTCCTCCTAAGACTATTCTTCCTGACTCTAGATTCCTAGGAGTGATTCATCATCAAGACCTAATTAAAGACATCAAGGAAGCATACCATGCGGATTCTTTTTTGGCTCAACCCCCAAGGGACGTAAGTCTTGTCTTTAAGAATGGTGTGTGGATTCTGGGACAACGTCTGTATATACCTGAAACAGTCAGATTGAGAGTATTGCAACTCATTCATGATTCCAAAATAGCGGGCATAGAGGAATTCTAAAGACACAGGAATTTCTTTCTCGTTTCTTTTGGTGGCCCACTTGTAGGAAGGATGTTTTGGATTATGTCACTTCGTGTGAGGTTTGTGCAAGATGCAAAACACCTCGCTCTTCACCAACTGGTCTGTTACAGCCTCTTCCACCCCGTCCCGCCCGTGGGGATCCATTTCTATGGACTTCATTGTCGAATTACAACCTCTCAAGGGAAGAACACTATTCTAGTGGTGGTTGATCGTTTAACAAAGGCAGCTCATTTTATCCCTTGTGTCGGCTTACCCACTGCAAAACAGACATCAGATTTGATGATTAAAGATGTGTTTCGTTTACATGGAGTACCGGATGAGGTTATTTCGGATCGAGGGGTGCAATTCACTTCTAGGTTTTGGCAAAATTTCTGTGCAGATTGGACATTAAAGTAAACCTTTCTTCTGCTTTTCATCCCCAGACTAATGGACAAACCGAACGAACCAATCAAACCCTGGAGCAGTATCTCCGCTGTTTTATCTGCCACCTACAGGATGATTGGGTGGATCTACTTCCATTGGCTGAGTTCTCTTACAACAACTCTCAGAGTGCCTCCACTAAACAGTCTCCTTTTTTCTCTAATTTAGGTTATCATCCTAATATTCTACCACGATTTCCCATAGAGACGCCTTTGCCAGCAGTGGCTGAAAGAGTCACGACTTTACAGAAGAATATGGATCTTCTAAAGGAGAATCTGGAATCGGCTCAGGAAAGGTAAAGAAGGCAGCAGATAAATTTCGTAAACCTGCACCAGTTTTTAAGGTAGGAGACCTGGTCTGGCTGTCAACCAGAAATCTTAAGTTAAGGATTCCATCATCTAAGTTGGGACATAAGTACATTGGACCCTATAAAATCAGTAAGTTATAAGTGCCGTTGCTTGTCGTCTTCAATTGCCCAGAACTATGAGAATCCACCCTGTCTTTCATGTATCCTACTAAAGGCTGCAACACCAATACGTTTCCTGGACGTTCTTCTCCTTGCTGACCAGTGCTAGTCGATGGTCAGGAAGAATTTGTGGTGGAAAAGGGATTTTAGATTCCAGGTTGTATAGAAATCGTTACATATCTGATTAAATGGCAGGCTACCAGTGGAGGACAATCATGGAGCCAGTCAATAACGTTAATGCTCCTCGCTTGCTCCGTCGTTTCATCAGAGGTACCCACATAAGCCTGGTTGAGGTCATCCGGAGGTTGCCCTAAGGGGGGAGTATGTAAGGTTCTTGTATATCGTTTCTGAAACTCAGTTTGTTCGTCGGCCATTTTGCTTTCTGTTTTGCTGCAGCTTCTTGCCTCAGTTAAAATGGAGTTTTCCAGCTTGCATGTTTCCCGCCCTGATTCTCTCCGTTTGCTTCTTAAAACAGCCACACTGAGCAATCAGTGCTTCAGAATCTGGCCTGCAGTGAACCTGTGTTCTGACTCCTGAAGCTTGGACTTTGTACTCCAGCCATTTCTACTGAGAGCTCTGGAGCTCTTGTGGACTCTGAACTTGCTCTTGAAAGCCTCACGGTTGCATGGACTTGCGGTAACATAGAAGAAGATCTGAATCTGTTGTGGAGAGTTATTGATGAACTTAGATTACTTTGGCCTGCTGTGTCTCCTGCTTCTGTGTTTGCAACCGTGTGTTTATTTTTTGCCAATTTGTATGAAGCAATACAAGACTTTCTTTTTCAACCTGTGTCTCAAGTATTTTCATCGCACCCAAGCACAAGAAGCTATATGAACTGTATCACATACATTACACTCAGGTGTTTTTGAAATTAGTAGAGTTGGTGCTTTTCAGGGTTTTTTGGGATTGCAGTAAGGCCTTCCTATTCCTTTTCTATTTAGTAAGTTTGGGCCCCAAGTTTGCTCATATATTTCTGTCTGTGTCAGTATTTCTTCTTGTCTAACCGCCATACATGTTTGGGAGCTTTCTATGTTCTTTGGGGATCTGCTTGGGCAGATAGCTTTCCTCTTTCTATTTTAGGTGTAGTTAGTTTCTAGGCTGTGACGAGGCGTCTGGCCAACGTAGGAACGCTCCACGGCTTGCCTCTAGTTGTGGTGGTTAGTCAGGGTACTGCAATCTCATAGTTTCAACTGCTCTGGTGTATTTCCTTTTTGCCTGCTCTCCTCAGCTACCAAATCATAAAACAGTTGGCAGTCTTTTTCTATTTCCAGAAGCACTTATCAATAAAACTTAAACTGAAACTAACATTTTTAATTCCTAAATGTCTGTCTATTTAATGTATAATCTAATCTCTTTTCTATTATACTTTAATTAAAAAGACCATACTGTTCCACCACATTGCTATCTAAGGCTCTTTTCACATTAGCATATCTTGTGCGGCAGCGTATGATTCGCATGATCCGCATTTGTCACGTGTACATATATTTAACATTGTGTACGCAGGGGACATGCGTTTGCATCAGTTCGCATGCGGATGCGTACGCATGCAATGTTTTGCGAGTTCGGCGGTGTCGGCGAAGCAACATGTTGCACTTTTTTTTGGCGTCAAATTTGCGCATCATGCGCATGCAGATGAGTGCATCAAAACAACGCATTACTGTCTATGGGAAACTGTTGTGTTATGCTGGAGGCAGTTCTGGAGCTGGGGCTCCTCCGGTGGTTGCTGAGGTAATGAACTGATTATGAATGGCCTTCAGTGGCGCTGAATGGTAGGATATAAGGGCTGGTTCCCAGCAGCCTTGCCGTTTATCAATTGTTCCTTCTGGTCTTGTGAAGACTGTAGTTTCCGCTTCTTCAGATAAGGGTTTGCTGTTTTTTTCCTTGTTTGTTTCTTGTGGTTTGCTGTTGCAGTGGTTTGCAGCCTGTCCCCTTTTGGGGGGTTGGCGCTGCAATTGTGCTCCGTTTTGTCTGCACTTTTGCTTTGCTCCTTTGTTACTTTTTATTTGCTGTGCGTTTTGTTACACCAGAGATCTGATTTAGGGGGATGGATTGTGTGATCTCAGTTTTTTTTTTTTTTGGCAATCAGAAGTGTTGGTATTTTTGTTAGGGTTTTGTTGGATTGCAGTCAGAATTCTTTTCCCGTATTTTCTGTCTAGAAGTTGGGCCCCAAGGTTTGCCATTTATTTTGTCTGTGTCCTGCTTTCTTCTTGTCTACCGCCATTACAGTTTGGGGG
>JARQOD010000001.1:168188621-168232291 GCA_033576555.1 Oophaga sylvatica | reverse complement strand
CCTTTTGGTAAATCTCCCCGGGGGCGGGCCCGACTAAAGGCTTTAAAAGGTTACATAGTTTGAAAATAACCAAAGGGTTTTTAAAACGCCCCTCTTAAATCCCGGGGGGGTGCACCCATCTTTTTTTAAAGAAGAAAGATGGACTCGAGACCATGCTAGACATGGGAACTAAAAAGGGGTTTAAAATTTTAAAACCGTTATCCATTGCTTTAATCCCTTTTTTAATTGGAAGAGTGGGGACACCCAAAAATTTTTTTTTCTAAACTAGTTTTTTGGGGGGCCTATAACTTTACCCTTTTTTCCCCCGGGGGATGAATGGAAACTGCATCAGGTCCCCTAGGGAAATTTTTTGAATATCTATTCCCCCTTTTGGTCTGACCCCCCGCCCAGCCACTTTCCAACCTTGGTGAATGACACGGGGGTTTTTCCCCTAAAAACATTCGTAAAAAATTTAAATTTGGGGATATATTCAATTTTTCTAACCCACAGAAACATCATGGACATGTGAAAATGGTCTTGGAACGCTAAGACAAAATCCTTTACACAAACTTAAAAAGTGTGTTTTCCATAGGACCGAAATTAAATTTTTTGGGGGGGTATGTACGTCTAAAAAAGGAATTATATGGAGGAACAAAACCCAACCACCAAGGATTGGCCAAGTTAAAAATGTGAAGAGGTCCCGCGTTTCCCGGGGGGTTTCCCAATTTCAATAGATTTTTCATTAAAAATTTTCCCTGAGGTGTTCCCCTTTATACTTTTTTCCCGGGGAAAGTGGGGGTTTTTTGGGGGAAAACCCCCCCCCCGGGGGAAGAATTTTTTTCCCGTCTAAAAGAAAAATTTTTAACCACTGCACCAACCAAAGAAAATCCCAACCCCGGTTCCCTTCTAATAGGGGGGGATGCTTCAGACTGTGCCTTTGGGAAAAGCATACTCCTCAGGAACAGGTGAGAAAAAGGGTCTTGCATCCCGGGCCTTTTTTTCCCCCGCATTGTTTTTGTGAGGGGAAAATCGTGGGGCAATAGAGAGTTTTTTGGGCCCCTTTTTTCCCGCCTTCAAAAAAGGAGCCCCCCTTTTTCAGGGGCTGCACAGAAAAAAGTCCTGACCCCCCTAAAAACCCTTTATTTTTTATCGGGTGGGGCAAGTGCCTGACTCCTCCCCCGGCCGCTGGAATCTTTTCAAAAAACCCCAAATTTTAATTTTTTATTCTTATAGCCCCGGAAACCGAAAAGGAAAGGCTGATCACTCTCTAGGTTTACTCAGCAGAGACCGTCCAATTACTCCTCCTAAACTATTTTTCCCCGACTCTAAAACCCCTAGGAGTAATTCATAATCAAACCAATTTTAAAGGAAACATCAGGAAGCATACCAGGGGAAAATTTTTTGGCAAAACCCCCCAAAGGGGAAAAAAAATTTTTTTTTAAAGAATGGTGTGGGGGTTCAGGGACAACCCTTAATTTGAAACAGTAAATTTTTAGATTTTTTTCAACTCATTCCGTTTCCAAAAAATAGCGGGAAAAAGGGGGGAAAAAAAAGAACAGAATTCTTTCTCGTTTTCTTTTGGGGGCCCCCACTTGCGGGAAAGGGGTTTTTAAAAATTTTATGTCATTTCCCATGTGGCCTTTTGCAAGATGCAAAAACCTCCCCCTCACCAACTGGTCTTTTTTACAGCCTTTTCCCCCCCCCCCCCCCGGGCCCGTGGGGATCCATTTCAAATGGACTTCTTTGGGGATTTTCCAAAACCCTCCAGGGGAAGAACACCATTTTTTTTGGTTTTTACCTTTAAAAAAAGGGGAGCCATTTTACCCCCTTTTTTCGGCTTAAACCCCCTGAAAAAAAAGACATCAGATTTGTGATTTAAAAATTTGTTTCGCTTTTCAGGGGGTACCGGATGAGGTTTTTTTCGGATCAGGGGTGCAATTATTCTATTTTTTTTAAAAATTTTTTTTTGCACTTGGACCCTTAAAAAAAACCTTTCTTCTGGGTTTTCCCCCAGACAATGGACAGCCCCAACAACCAATCAAACCCGGAGTATCCCGCTGTTTTATCTGCCACCTAAGGATGTTTTGGGGGGGGACTTCCATTAGCTGTTTTTTTCCCTATAAAAAACCCAGGTCCCCACAAAAAATCTTTTTTAAACTCAAAACTAGGTTTCATCCTAAATTCTAAACCCCGTTTTCCCATAAAAAAAACCCCCTTTTCCCCCATTTGGGTGAAAGAATTTCCTTTTTTTCAGAAAAAAAGGGGGCTTCAAAAAGGGAAAAACGGAATGGGGTCAAAAAAGGGGACAAAAAAACAGCAGATAAATTTCCCTAAACCTGCACCATTTCAAGGTGGGGAAAACTTGGTCCCGGCCTGTAACCAGAAAAACTTAAAATAAGGATTCCTCGCTAAGTTGGGCATAAGTACATTGGACCCTATAAAATCAAAAAATTATAACCCCTTGCTTGTCGTTTTCAACTCCCCCGAAATTTGAAATCCACCCTGTTTTTCAAGTATCCCTACTAAAGGCTGCGACACCCAATCTTTCCCGGGGGTTTCCCCCTCATTCCCCCCGACCCAGTGCTAGCGATGGCAGGAAGAATTTTGGTTTGGGGGAAAGATTTTGATTCCGGGGTTTTAAGAAAATCTTTTACGATTGATTAAATGGCAGGGCTACCCAGGGGAGGACAACCCATGGGAACCCCGGGCAAAAAGTTAAAACCCTCGCTTTCTCCGGGCAGTTTCACAAGGTACCCCAAAACCCCCTCTAGGTCATCCGGAGGTTTCCTTAAGGGGGGGTTTAAATTAAAAAATTTGTTATACCCCCAATCATTTTTTCGTCAGCCATTTTACTTTCTGTCTTGCGCAGCTATCTTGCCCCCCGTCAAAAGGGGGTTTTTTCCCGTTTTCATTTCCCCCCCTGTTTCCCCCCCCTTTTTCTTCTTACAGCCACACTGAGCCCAAACATGCTTCAAATCTCCCCCGTGAACCGGGACTTACTCCTGTAAGCCTTGGAAACCTTTTTACCCAGCTATTCCAAAGGGAACCTGAACCCTTTTTGGGGGCTCTAAACCCCCCCCCCTTTTTTAAAGAAACCCCCGTTTTGCATGGACTTACGTAACAGAGAAAAGATCCAAATCTGTAATTTGGGGAGTGGGTTTGCTGGCCCGGATTACTCCGGCCTGCGGGGTCTCCTTTTCTGGGGCGCCCAAATGTGTGAATTTCTCCCCAATTTTTATAAAATTTAAAACAGGCCCTTTTTTATATCAAACCTTTTTTTTATTATTTCATCGCCCCCCAAACACAAAACCTATATAACTGAAATCAAACATTACAGTAATGGCAGATGAACGAACAACGTCCTTGAAAAATTTCTTGGGGGTTTTGGGGCTCTGTATTAGGATGATGGTGTGTGCTTTCCCCTTTTGGTGATTTTTGCTTTTAACATCGGTGAGTCGTCCAAAGGTATGTCCCCTTTTCCCCGGGGAACAAAGGGTTTGGGGGGTTTTTTTCTTTTTAAAATTTTGGTTGTTTCCCGGGGAGGAGTCTGTCAGCGTTTAAAAAAAAAACTTTTGGGGGGATCCCGTAACACTCCCAAATTCAAGGGGGTAAAGTCTTTGCAAAACCAAAAAGGGGGGTTCGGTTAATTTTTTTTAGGTTGGGGAAAGTTTTGGCCCCCCAAAGGGGAATATTAAGCTAAAAGGTTTCCCCATCACCCAAATCCCCCAAAAAATTCAATGGTCCATATGAAATTGGGGAGCTAGTAAAACCCTAAAGGCCATAGTTACGTCTCCCCCCTCATTCAAGATTTCTAAGGGTTTCCCAAAAAATTTTCCCTTTTAAAAAAACGTTGGGTCTTTTTAGGATTTTTTCTTGCGGCGTTTCTCCCGGTTTTGGGGTGGAGGGTCACAGGGAAATGGGGGCCGGGGACACATTGTTTTCTCGGGGTACCCCCAAACCTTACACGGGAAAGGGGGTATGCCCCAAGGACAGTCGGGGCCCCCCGGGGCCCATTTTTTTACCCGGGATTGTCTGATTCAGGATTTTTCATGTCAGACACCCTGAATGCCTGGGGGTCCGGGGGGGGTACTGGGGGGTCTTTAAAAATTCCCTTTTTTAGTGTTTGGGGGGTTTTTAATGTTTTTGGGCCTCTCCGGGTTCTGGAGGGTTTTTTAAATACCCATTTGGGTTCGTCCGTTGTCAGTGATATTTTTTAATTTTGGTTACCCCCTGACCCCTGTATATCGGGGGATACGTCCCTGGTAGTTTGTTTCCGTTACCGGTCCCTTCCGGTTTCTGATATCGCTGCCTGACTCTGTACTTTTTTTCGCCCCTTTTAGGGAACCTTTTGCCTGCCCCCGCATTTTCCTTGTTTCCTCCCTGTCCCCCCCGCGTGCAAATCTCATTTTTCCAAAACCCCTTTTGGGTGGCTGACCATGCCCCCTTTTTTTGCCCCCCGTCCCGTGCCATCTCCGGTTTAGACCCGCGCCTACCCCACTACGCCCCAGGCTCCTACCCAACAGGGCCCTTTCCGGCCCCCCGGACTTGTCTCCCCCCCCAGACACTACCTCGAAACCCTTTTCCCTTGGGGTCCTGTTTACCTGAAGCACCATCCCCCCGCTGCCCCCCCCTCCCCCCTTGGAAATTTTTGACCATATGTGTTCAACTCAGGACCCGCATTTGGCCCTATGTAAAAAAAGTGCTTGCAGTGTTCCTGACATTTTTTTAATTTGGAAAAACCAGCCATTTTTCAGGACTCTCCAAGATGCTCAATTGGGTTTTTTGGGGGGGGGTTTTGGGCCAGCAAAATGGTCACAGTTTTTTGTTCTGAAGGCACCCTTTTTTTTTTTAAGATATTTTTTTGGGGGGTCATTGTCTTTTGGGAAAAAACCCTTTTCGGCCAAGTCGAGGTCCGGGAAAAACTCGGGGAAGATTTTTTCATCCAAGTATTTTCTTTTTTCCAAAAATCTTTTTTACTCAATTCCCAACCAGTCCCCCTGTCCCACTGAAAAAAAAACCCCAAGCATGTTTTTCCCCCCACTTTATTGGGGGGGATTGTTTTGGGCGGGTGGATACATTGGGGGTTTTTTTCCCCACCCCGCTTAGAATTATCAAAAAAAAATTCTATCTTTGTCTCATAAAAACCCGAGAATTTATTTCTCTAGCTGGGATTTCCCTTTATGTGTTTTTTTTTTAGCAAAAATCTTGGGGGCCCCTTTATATTCTTTTCAAATGGGGACAGTTTCCCCTCGGCCCTCTGTCAAAAAAGGCCCAACGGGGAAAAGGGGTGCAATGGGTAGATGACTTTGGGAACTTTCCCCCCTCCCCCCCCATCATCGTAGAGTCAGCCATTGATTTTGGGGGTTTCTTTCCCTTTTCCACAAAGCCTCTTCTCCACGTTGCTCAAACTGGCTAGGCTGGGGAAAACTTGGGGGTCCCAAACTTCTTCCATTTAAAGGTTTTGGAGGCCACTTGCCTTAGAAACCCCCTTTATAAAACAGAAATTTTTTTGTAACCTTTTGGCCCCAACCCCTTTTCCTTGCCACAATTCGCCCCTGAGCTTTCCCTTTGGGCCTTCCCCTTTTCCTATAATTTTCCCCTTTTTGGGCTGCATGCAAATGTGGGCTGTGAGGCTTATATAGAAGGTGTGTGTCTTTTAAAATCAAGCCCCTTTTTTAAAATTAAAATTTAAAACAGCTGGACCCCAAAAAAAGGGGGTTTGAACCATCCAATGAGGATCACAAGGGGAAAGGACAGCATTACAATAAGACTTGAGCAAAGGGTCGAATACTTTTTCCTGTGATTTCAATTTTCTTTTTAAATTTTCAAAAAAATTTTTACATTTTTTGGGGTTTTTTTCAGTCAAGATGGGGGTCGAGTGTAAAATTTAAAAAAAAAAAATGCTTTTTTTCATTTCCCAAAAAGACTGCAATGAAACAAAGAGTAAAAAATTTTAAAGGGGGTTTTGAAAACTTTCCGAACCCCTGTATTAAAAACTGGGGGTATGGATTTTTTACTTGGTTTTTACCAGTAGTTTTAATAAGCCATATAGGCAGTGAGAAAAAATTGTTCCCCAAAGGGGGGATTTTTTTTAAAAAGGATTCTAGCAGAGGAGAAATTTTGGAGGGGGGGAAACTTGAAAAAAGGGCACGAATCAGATTATCAAAGCTACAATGAATTAAGGCTTGCAAGAACGTCAAAAGCAAGAAAAAAAATTTTTGGGGGATACTAAAAGTAAAAAAAAGCAAAGTGCTATGGTTTTTTCAGGAAAAAAGGGTGAAATTTAAGTCGGGATTTGAAAAGGCTGAACTTTAAATTCCTTTTTTTCACGTTTTTTTCCAGAAAGGAAATGAAACATCAACTGATTTTCCCATTAAAAAATAGAAGAATCCGGATATTTTAAACGAAAGACAGGAGGAAACATTTTCAACCTAAATGAATTCAAGTCTCCGGGGGCCAAAAAATTTAAAAACCCCCCGAGACTGAAGAATAGCAGAAGAAATTCTTGAACCACTGTCCATAACTTTGAAAATTCTGGGGAAAGGGGAATCCCAGAAGACAGGGAAGACAATGTTTTCCATCATCAAAAAGGGGAAAAAGGGTGGCCCCAGGGAACTCGGGGCCCGGGGTCTGTTCTATCCAAGAAAGATCTTTAAAAAATTTTTTAAAACGTATGAAAACCCTGGATAAAATAAATGTTAAAAAAGGTCAAGGGGTTTTTTTAACAATAATTCATGTCAGACAATAATTTCCTTTATACGAATCACGACGGGTGATCGGGAAATGCTGAAAAATAGAAATCGATTTCAGCAAAAGCTTTTGAAAAAATATCTCACACAATTTATTTAAAAAAAAGACAAAGTATGGAATGGACAAGGAAGTTGGGGGATTCAAAACTGGTTTGTGATCCCCAAAAAGGGGGAAAAAGGTGCACACCATTGGGGAAAAGTCTAAAAAAAAAATTTGGGGGCCCACAAGGCTTTTTTTGGCCCCCGCATTTTTTCAACATCTTTATCAATGATTTAGATAAAGGGGAAATTGGGGGAAAAGATAAAAATTTTGTGAAACAAAGCTGGAGGGGGGAAATACTATAAAGAAAGGGGAAAAAAAGATAAATAAACGGGAGCAGTGGCACACTAACAGAAGGTTTTTAAAAGGGGAAAAAAGAAAGTAAATCGGGGCAAAAAAAAATGAAAAAAGCAGATAAAATGGGAGGAATGGGCTAAGAACAGCACGGAAAAAAACTTGGGAAAATAATTACAAGACTGAAAGAGTAACAGTGGATGCAGCACAAAAAAGGGCAAAAAAATTCTGGGGTGTTCAACAGAAGCTACAGTCTGACACGGAGGTCATTATTCCCTTCCCCCTCTTTTAGACCTACGGAAAACGTGTCCAGTTTTGGGCCCCCCAATTTTAAAAAAGACATCAACAAACTGGAGCAAGTTAGAAAGAGCCACCGAATGGTGACCGTCTGCAAACCTTTCCTTTTGGGAACTTTTAGTTTTGGGAAAAGTTTAGCTTGCAAAAAGAAGACTGAGAGGGGACTTAATGCTGTCACAAATATTGGGTGCCCATTGTGAAGGACATCTTTATTCTATTTGCAAAGGAAAGACTAGAGCGGGGGAAAAACTGAAAGGAGACGAAGATTTAAAAAATTTTTTGACAGTTAGGGGGATTTTAAAGGGAACAGGTGCCTGAAGGGTGGGTTTCTTAAGGAAGTTTAAGGCGGAAAGACATCTGTTGGGGATTTAGAGAATCCTCTTTGAGCGGGGGGGTTGGCCCCAATGCCCAGGAGGCCCTTTTAAACTCACCATTCTTGATTCTTGTTAAAAAAAAATTTTGTGAACATCAGGGCCCCCATTTACATGTCAAATTTTTTATTTTTTTTGTAAATTTCCCCCGGGATGGCCATTTTAAAAAAGGATTTAGTTCTTACAAAAGACAGGAATGTTACCTCATCTAAAGATAGTGATAGAGGGGGGGATTGTTTGGGTCCTTAAGCAGGCACTTTTTCAATCAGTTTTTATCCAGCAAATTATCAGTACAACACAAGCCCTTTTGCGCCCGTCCAACCCCCCCTCCTACCATTAAACTTTTGGTCAATACAATGAAACAAAAGTGCCCTCAGTAGTGTCCGGGGTTTACATAAGTCCTTCCCCCTCTCCCGACACCCCTTTCCCTTTCCCTCTAAAGAAAGGTCCGAAAAAAAAGGACTTTTCATTCAAATCCGAGATGCCCCAAACTTTTTTTGATCACTTGTACATAATTCAGCATGCCCAACGCGCAAGATTAAAAACAAAAAAAAATTCTACACAACTGCTGACCCAGTAAAATAATGAAACATTCTAGAAAATAAATTTTTCTCTGGCCCATATCATTCTGCGGCAATTAATAAAAATTGGTGACAATTTTTTTAAGCACAGTTGTGGATCATCCACTAAACTAAAAGGGCAATTGTTAAAAAAATATTTTTAGATAGAAATCATTTTAAATGAAAGGCTTTTTACACAGTTAGATTGTTTTAAATTTGATCTTTTTGGTATTATCTTTTTCTCGTAATATTAAATATAAAAGCAAAGTTTCCTTTTTTGGCCCAGTACACAGCCATGATTTTGGGCTTAAAACTTTTTATGAATAAGGGGTTTTTAAAACCGCATGTTGGAGTCCTTTCCAAAAGTACGGATCTGTATTTTTAAACCTATTCGGATTTTGTTTGTTTTTTTTATTTTACGTATTCATGAGAGAATTACGGGTCAAAAACGAAAAAACGGCACAAAAAAATCATTAAAAACCTTTATTAAACTCCAGTTTTTTCAACAACGCTGTACGGTTTTTTGAATGAGGATTAGGTTTAAGGTTTCCAAATGGAGGAGTATATTTAGTGGGACAACTGATATGATTATTGTCCTTTTTAACACGGAATGACTGCAATGTTTTTAGACAGTTTTGCTTTGGATACATAGTTCACAGCTTTTTAAATCAAGAAGGTCAACAAGCCAGGATTATTGTAAGGCAATAGCATGATGGAGCTGAGCGCAATGCCTAGACATGGGTAACTTTCGGCTGCAGTCCAAGAACATTTAAAAACACTTTAAACCCGGAGAGCAAAAATATATGTGAAGCAACTTTACATTGTAAAAAAATAAGTCATTACACGGGTACATGCAGACTGGTCTAAAATCAGTGGCTAACCAAAACAAAAAGCCTTAGTACAGCCTATGAAAACCATTACATACCTACACAGTGAAAAGGTAATTCATGATAACTGGTCAGAATACAAGGAAAAACAAGCCGACCAATGACTCAACCGGTAATTAACATGTAACTATCCTAGTTTTCTGGCTAATTAAATCATACGTACCAATATGGAGTCCAGAGAGGGATGAATACACAATTTAACACAAGGTTACTTTAACCCCTTCGCGACGGGGTATTTTCGTTTTTTTGCTCCCCTTTCCCAGAGCCATAACTTTTTTTTTTTTCAGTCAATATAGCCTGTGAGGGCTTTTTTTTTTTCGGGACAAGTTGCACTTTTGAAACCATCATTGGTTTTAACAAATCGTGTATTGGAAAAACGCTAAAAAAAAAAATTCCAAATGCGGTGAAAGTGTAATTCCATAGTTTTTTTTTTTTTTTTTTACCATGTTCACTAAATGGTAAAACTGACCAGCCAGGCCATTACGAGTTCATTGACACCAAACATGTCTAGGTTCTTTTTTTATTTAAGTGGAGAAAAAAAATCTAAAGCTTGGTTAAAAAAAAAAAAAAAGCGTCATTTTCCGAGACCTGATAACATCTCCATTTTTCGCGATTTGGGGCTGGATGAGGGGCTTTTTTTTTGCGCACCGAGCTGACGTTTTTATTGATGCCTTTTGGTGTAGATAAGAAACTTTTGATCGCTCGTTATTGCATTTTATTTCAATGTAGAGGAGACTAAAAAAACAACAAAAAAACACGTAATTCTGACGTTTGATTTTTTTCTTCTTTATGCCGTTTAGCGATTGGGTTAATTCTTTTTTTATATTGATGATCGGGCGATTCTGAATGCGGTGATACCAAATATGTGTATATTTGATTTTTTTTATTCTTTTATTTTGAATGGGGCGAAGGGGAATGGTCTGAATTTAGATTTTTTTAATTTTTTTTTAATATTTTAAAGAAAAATTATTACCGTATTTTTCGACTATAGACGCACCGGACCATAAGACGCACCCCAAATTTTGGGGTGAAAATAGCAGAAAAAAAGATTTTTAAAAATTTGGGGGTCCGTCTTATTGTCCGAATTTTAAGGTACCTGTGGGCCGGCGGTGGTACAAGCAGGGTTGCGGCAGTGGTGTGGCAGAGGTGCGGTGATGCTGATACTGTACTCACCTTCCTCAGGTGAGGTGACGCTGCGGCACGGAGAGCAGAGCCGGGTTTTGTGGCTGTGGGTGTGGCGGTGGCAGGGGTGCGGCGGTGGCAGAGGCACGGTGGGCGGCGTGCACCTGAGCGGGTCCCTTCCTCAGGTGTGGTGACGCCACGGCAGGAGAGCAGACAGGACAGCAGAGCCGGGTTTGTCGGTGGTGGCGGCCATCTTCCTGAGGCGGCGCGTGCGCAGAGTACTCTGCTCCTGGGGCTTCAGGAAAATGGCCGCCGCAATCTCTATCTGCACAGCGCGGCCTACCGCGGCCATTTTCCTGAAGCCACAGGAAGCAGAGTACTGTATCTGCGCACGCGCCGCCTCAGGAAGATGGCCGCCACCACCGACAAACAAGGTTCTGCTGTCCTGTCGGACTCGGTGCCGCGGCGTCACCTCACCACCTGAGGAAGGGACCCTGCTCAGGTGCACGCCGCCCACCGCGCCTCTGCCACGCCGCATCTCTGCCACCGCCACACACCGCTGCCGCAACCCACCCCGGTAAGCTGCGGTCGGGCTATAAGACGCACCCCTCATTTCCTCACAATTTTTTGGGGGAAAAAGTTGCGTCTTATAGCCCGAAAAATACGGTATTTTTTTTTACATGCTTCAATAATCTCCAAGGGAGAATAGAAGCTGTACTACTTCGATCAGATTGTCATTGTTTTAGCAGAAATGCTCACTTGCTATAAGCGCCGATCACCAGTAAGCGCGAGTTAAATACCGCTGTCAGAAATTGACAGCAGCATTTAACTAATTAATAGTCGCTGGTGGATCGTTGTTTTGGGTATTTTCTATCATCTTTCTTCAACAAAAATAATCTTTTCGCCCCCAATTTTTTTTTTTTTTTTTACCCAGGGTAACAGGAGAATGTGGACCCCAAAAATTGTTGTGCAATTTCTCTTGAGTATGCAGATACCCCATATGTAGGGGAATACTACTTTTTGAGGCACAGTGCAGGGCTCAGAACGGAAGAGGCGCCATATTGGAGTTCAGAGTTTGCTGGATTAGTTTGGGTTGCCATGTCACATTGGGCAGAGCCCCTGAGATGCCAAACAGCAGAAACCCCCTGTATGTGAACTCATTTTACAAATTACACTCCCAATGAATTCATCTAGGAGTACAGTGATCATAGTAACACCACATGTGCCTCACAGAATTTTATACCACTGAGTGGTGAAGAAAGAATAAGGGTCAACAGGAATTTTTTTTACAACAAACTGAGTTCCATTTTTTCCTGAGTGTGCCAAACCCTTCATGTAACTGGGAATATTTTTCGGGCATAGTGCAAAGCTCAGAAGGCAAGGAGCGCCAGATTTTACTGTTATGGTTTGCAGGTGCCATGACCCACTGGGAGAGCCCATGAGGTGCCAGAACAGCAGAACCACATAAGTGACCCCATTTGACAACTACACCTCTTAATGAATTCATTTAGGGGTGCAGTGATCATATTGACACCATGGGTGTGTCACAAAATATTATACCATTGGGCAGTGAAGACAAAATTTAATTCCATTTTTACCAACAACATTTTGTTTTAGCCAAACATTTTACATTTTCACATAAAGAAGCGGGTAAAAATGGCACCAAAATTTGTCCCACTATTTCTACTAAACGTGGCAATACCAATATGTGGCTGAACAGTACTACTTAGCCATACGGAGAGACTCGGGAGGAACGGAGCGCTATTTTGCCTATTCAAGTGAATGAGTCTGTGCACATGTCAGTGTGTTACCACGGACCGTATATTTGTGGGCAAAACACGCTGACATGTCCATTTTTTAATGTCAGCACGGGCCACAAATGTCCCGCACACGTTCATACGCATATCACACATGGATTGTCACATGTGACACGCATCGGCAGCAGGGAAGAATCATTACAGTAAGCACTGTTCCCCGGCGCGGGTGCTGAAGACGGCTCTCATCATTCTCCCCTGCTCTGCTGGTGATCGGCAAGAGCAAGGAGAATAATGAGAGTTACTTTAAGTGATAAAAAAGACAGCAGGCGGCAGCTGATGGGACTATTACTCCCATCAGCCTACCCCTTCTGCTAATAACAGTGACAGCAGGAGTGGCTGATGGGAGTATTCTTCAGCCGCCGCCTGCACTATAAATAAATAAATTTAAAAAAAACGGCGTGGTTTCCCCTGTATTTTCTATAACCAGCTGGCAAAACTCACAGCTGGGGGCTGCAATCCTCAGCTGTCATCTTCAGCAAGGCTGGTTATCAAGAATAGAGGAGTCCCCACGCTGTTTTTTTTTTTTAATTTAAATAATTTTTTTTAAAACGGCGTAGGGTCCCCCCCATTTTTGACAACGGCCTTGCTAAAGCTGACAGCTGGGGGCTCGTATTCTCAGGCTGGTAATGGGCCATGGATATTGACCACCCCCCCAAGCCTAAAAATAGCAGCCTGCAGCTGCCAGAAAAGGCCCATCTATTAGATGCACCAATTCTGGCGCTTTGCACAGCTCTTCCCACTTGCCCTGTAGCGGTGGCAAGTGGGGTTCATATTTTTGTGGTTGATGTCACCTTTGTATTGTATTGACAAGGCATTTACAAATAAAAGAACATGTATAAGTTCAAAGTCAATTAGAGCAAAGGGTCGGTAGAAAAACGTATGTATCGCATACATTGTAAGGGCAGGGGAAGCATCAAATCTATTTAATAAGCAAAATGAAACGCGAGTTGGGGCTGCTGGCGTGGTAGCACATGTGGGGAATTATGGGTAAGAGCCTATAGTTGATGTATGTATGGGTGCAATAATAATGCGGATTATGATATACCTTACTATCTAAATACATATAGCCTTGTTTATTAAATAGACAATTAACTGTCTGCAATTCTTTTGCATCCCCATATACCCTTATATATGAGGTATTGAAGCAAGGGCACTTTATAAAGCTATTTACTAAATTTGATGCTCCCCTGCCATTAGAAGTGTGTTATAGAAAAGAGTATGTACCTGACCATTTGCTCTAACTGACTTTGAACGGATACATGTTTCTTTTACTTGTAAGTGTTGTAAATGCCATGGGTACGTTTAATAAAGTAAGTTTTTGAATAATATTTTGGACTATATACTCCATGTTTTTAGTATTCATTCCAGTGCAGGAGTATCCATGTGATCACTATGCAGGGTTCCGCTAATTAGGCATAGGACCTTTAAACATATTTATACTTTTGAGCATGTTTTCTGTTTTGATATTGTGTCATAATTCTTCCATACAGATAGCAGTTCTTAGTACAGGTACGAATGCAGAGGTCCATGAAACAATGACTGATTTATGGACTGGCCACAGGTCTCCCGACCTGAACTCAACAGCCTCATGGGCATACATACTCACACAAAGTTAGGGATATTTGGCTTTCAGGTAAAATTTCAGTTTGGTGGCGGTGGTGTTACAGTGTGGGCAGTTGAGTCTAGTCAATACATAACTGCCCTACACTTTGTGAATGGTACAGTAACAAGCCCCTACTACTTGAACATCATTAATCCACTTATTGTGCCTCTCCATGAACAACACAGGCCTAATTTCATTTCCATGGACGACAATGCTCCCTCACATTGAGGTCGCATCATTAGGGAACAGCTGCTGGAGACTGGGTTAGCTTAAACGCATGCTTCCACTTTTTCCAGAGCTGAATCCCACAGAACACTTATGGGATCAGTTGAGTCGCCATGTAGAGGCTTGTAATCCTTACCACAGAACCTGAATGACTGAGAGCTTGCCCTTCAAGAAGAGTGGGATGCCATTCCTCAGCAGACAATAACTCCATTTGTGAACAGCATGAGATGTCATTGTTTAAACTGTAATTGATGCTCAAGGCCACATGACAAGTTATTGAGTCTGACATTTTTGGGGGGTATACCCACCACTGTTGTTGTCTTTTGTTTCAATAAATTGTTTGATAAATCACCAGTGCATGCTTTTACTTAAATGCCCTACTTTCATGATAAAAGATCACTGTACAGTCATGGCCAAAAGTTTTGAGAATGGCACAAATATTATATTTTCACATGATCTGCTGCCCTCCGGTTTTTATGTGTGTTTGACAGATGTTTTTTATCATAGACAGAAATATAATAATTGCAAACATATGAGTAACAAAAGCTTATATTGACAGAATGAGTTAATGCAGCAAGTCAATATTTACAGTGTTGACCCTTCTTCTTCAGGACCTCTGTAATTCTCCCTGGCATGCTCTCAATCAACTTCTGGACCAAATCCTGACTGATAGCAGTCCATTCTTGCACAATCAATGCTTTCATTTTGTCAGAAGTTTTAGGTTTTTGTTTATCCACCCGTCTCCACAAGTTCTCAATGGGATTAAGATCTGGGGAGTTTCCAGGCCATGGACCCAAAATCTCTATTTTTGTTCCCTGAGCCATTTAGTTATCACCTTGCTTTATGGCAAGGTGCTCCATCATGCTGGAAAAGGCATTGTTGATCGCCAACTGCTCTTGGAGGGTTGGGAGAAGTTGCTCTTGGAGGACATTCTGGTACCATTCTTTATTCATGGCTGTGTTTTTAGGCAAGACTGTGAGAGAGCCGATTCCCTTGGCTGAGAAGCAACCCCACACATGAATGGTTTCAAGATGCTTAACAGTTGGCATGAGACAAGACTGGTGGTAGCGCTCACCTTGTCTTCTCCAAATGAGGCGTTTTCCTGATGTCCCAAACAATCGAAAAGGGGATTCATCAGAGAAAATAACTTTACCCCAGTCCTCAGCAGTCCACTGCCTGTACCTTTTGCAGAATATCAGTCTGTCCATGATGTTTTTTCTGGAGAGAAGTGGCTTCTTTGCTGCCCTCCTTGAGACCAGGCCTTGCTCCAAGAGTCTCTGCCTCACAGTGCCCAGATGCACTCACACCTGCCTGCTGCCATTCCTGAGCAAGCTCTGCACTGCTGGTAGCCCGATCCCGCAGCTGAAACATTTTTTAAGAGACGGTCCTGGCGCTTGCTGGTCTTTCTTGGGCGCCCTGAAGCCTTTTTGGCAACAATGGAACCTCTCTCCTTGAAGTTCTTGATGATGCGATAGATTGTTGACTGAGGTGCAATCTTTCTAGCTGCGATACTCTTCCCTGTTAGGCCATTTTTGTGCATTGCAATGATGACTGCACGTGTTTCTTTAGAGATAACCATGGTTAACAGAAGAGAAACAATGATGCCAAGCACCAGCCTCCTTGTAAAGTGTCCAGTGGTGTCATTCTTTCTTAATCATGACAGATTGATCTCCAGCCATGTCCTCATCAACACCCACACCTGTGTTAATGGAGCAATCACTGAAAAGAGGTTAGCTGGTCCTTTTAAGGCAGGGCTGCAATGATGTTGAAATGTGTTTTGGGGGATAAAGTTCATTTTCTAGCCAAATATTGACTTCGCAAGTAATTGCTGTTAAGCTGATCACTCTTTATAACATTCTGGAGTATATGCAAATTGCCATTAGAAAAAAGTGAAGCAGTAGACTTTGTAAAAATTAATATTTGTGTCATTCTCAAAACTTTTGGCCATGATTGTAGTGTGAACTTTTTCCGCTTTATATTAATTTTCACCCGAAGGCCAAATATCCCTACTTTTTGTGAGTAGTGTATGCAAAGCTGGCTGTTAAGTTCAGGTTGGCAGATCGGCAGCCGGTCCAGATGTCTAAATTTGTACTAAGCTGAAGGAGAGAGATTGAAGTTAGTTATATCTTATAATCAGGGTGGATAAAAATCAATGATTTTTTTTTAAAAAAAATCAAAAAAAATCGGATATTTTTTGATTTAAATCGGATTTTTTTTCAATAAATTGCTTTTTGAGGAAAATATTTTACCATCCAAAGGTTCTTCCATCATGAGATAAAGCTGAGTTGTTTAACTCAGTAGAATAAAGGCTGTATATGTGTAACATTCACAATGCCATGCTCTTCCAGAGGTTTCTGTAGGATTAGTGGGCAGTTTCTCTCCTATATTATCACAGACGCTCGCTTTACTTACGCAGTTCTCAAAACTGAATTTGACTCGCAGAGGTCCCAGCCTCTTCTTCACGGCAAAAATGTTACAACATGAACAGAGTTGAGAAAAAGACCTTAATCCTATTGTTCTACAAACCTATATGAATACAGAATCAACCCCTTCAGTGCCAAGTCCAAGAAGTTAGACAATATGTTTCTGATTGTTTGGAGTGGAATAGATCTGCACAACACAAGAAGAATGTGAATCTAAGTGTGAGGAGGAGGAAGGGCAAGCAGACAGAAAATGAAAGTGAAACTTTGAGCACAATACTGCAGCATAGCCACAGACAGACAAGTCTGGATCTGTTTGTGTGTACGATCTGAGGTTTATTACATTCTTTCCTTATAATGGCAGCAGGCCGTAAAAGAGACCCAGTTTGGGAATATTTTAATGAAGCTCCTTCGCCTATCGGTAAGGCAGGCATGCGTGCAAAATGCAAACGATGCAACAAAGAGATGCAAGGCCTGGTGGCGCGAATGAGGCAACATCATGAGAAGTGCGGTGATGAAGATGACCAAAGAAACACTTCTGAACAGGCAGGATCTTCAGGTTGGTAAACATTTTTATTGAATCCTATTTCTAAAGACTGAACTGTCATGTGTGAGAAAAATTATATTTCTTATTATTACTGCATGTTACGGTCATTTGGTACAGTTATGAAGAAAAACAAATATTCCTTTTGGGGCAGTGCTGTGTTGTGTACAATAAGCAGAAATTGTATAAACAATAAAATAACAGCATTGACTTTTTTTGTTTAGGGGAATTCATGGATTCTGGAAACTATCCACCTCCAAGATCACCATCATCCTGTTCTACAGTTTCAGAGTTATCCATCCAGGATAGTGCTTCATTAGCAGCAGCATCATCATCAGACACCCACAGCCACATATCACCATCACCCAAAAGGAAGAAAAAACCTTTACCTCCTGGAACCACCATAGATAGGTTTGTGATAAGAACTAGCAGATTAGAAAAAGAGTTGATTGATGAAAAAATTGCCCAGTTTATTTATGCAACGAACTCTTCTTTCCGTCTGACTGAGAACCACATTTCATTAATATGGTTCAGTCACTGAGACCAGGATACAGTCCACCCAGCAGAGCTGATGTTGCAGGGAAACTGCTGGATCAAGTGTATGACAGAGAAATGGAGCAATGTGCAACAGCTCTGGAGGGTAAAATTGTTAACCTAAGTATTGATGGGTGGAGTAATGTCCACAATGATCCTATTGTATGTGCTTGTATAACAACAGAAGAAGGTAAAGTCTTCCTTGCACAAACAACTGATACGTCAGGAAATGCACACACAGCAGAATACTTACAAGAAGTGGCAGTAAAAGCTATAACAACATGTGAACAAAAATTCAAATGTCTAGTACGCAGTTTGGTCACTGACAATGCTGCAAACGTATCCAAGATGAGAAGAAATTTAGAAGAGCAGGGAGGGAATACAAAGCTAATAACATATGGTTGCAGTGCTCATTTGCTGCACCTCTTAGCCAAAGACTTAAGTGAAAGTGTTCCAGAAATAAAGGCTAATGTTGTTGAAATTGCTAAATACTTCCGTAATAATCATTTTGCTGCAGCAGCTCTGAAAAGGATGGGTGGAACCAAGCTAACTTTCCCACAAGATGTTAGATGGAACTCTGTGGTGGACTGTTTTGAGCAGTATGTCAAAAACTGGCCTATTCTGATGACACTTTGTGAAGAAAATCGAGATAAAATAGATGGCACTGTCATGGCCAAAATCCTCAACATGGGCTTAAGAGAAATGTTGAACATATGCTGAGCTTCCTGAAACCCATCTCTCAAGCTTTAAACAAATACAGAAAAATAGCTGTTTTATTGCGGATGCTGTTGAAATTTGGAAGGAACTGAGTGAACACTTAAAAACAGAACTACACATGGACAGAATTAAATTACAAGCAGTAAACAAACAAATGGGACAAGCACTGACTCCAGCTCATTTTTTGGCAAATATTGTCAATATCCAATATCAGGGTCAAAACCTAAGTGCTGAGGAAGAGGAGTTAGCTATGACATGGGTATCCAGCAATCATCCATCTTTAATGCCAACTATAATAAACTTCAGAGCTAAGGGGGAACCATTCAAGAAATATATGTTTGCTGAAGATATTTTAAGGAAGGTCACACCAGTAAACTGGTAGAAGTCACTTAAGAGCTTGGATTTAGAGACTGTTCAAGTAATGATTTCACTTTTAACAGCAGTAGCTTCTTCTGCAGGCGTTGAAGAATATTCTCTTCCTTTGGACTCATTCATTCTAAATTGAGAAATCGGTTGGGACCCAATAAAGCAGGAAAGCTTGTTTTTCTTTTCCAGATTATGAATAGGAACAAAGAAGAAGATGATGATGAAGATGACGACGAGTGAGCTACAGAGGACAGCAGGGACAGTAGTATTTAAGTTTTTCATGTGTCGGCTGGGCTGACAGTCTAAGTTTCTTAAAATATATATATATTTTGTTTAGCCAAATTAGTTAACAAACATAGATGTTTGTTTAAGCAAATAACTTATGCTGTAATGTTGTTATTGTTTCAGTTGAATAAATCTATTTTAATTGTTATTAAGGTCAGGATTATTTTTCTCCTTCCTATGTACAACAGAACAGTGGTGTCCAAATATGAATGATTAACCCATTAAACTGGGGAGAAAAAAGTAATATAAAAAGTGATTCTAAAAATCTTCATCTACTTGCATGTTAAAGTAGCAAGAACTAGTTTAGGTAGAAACTTTGATTTAAATCACTGATTTAAATCAAGCCTTACTGACTAGTGATTTAAATCGTGATTTAAATCGTGATTTAAATCAGTTTGATTTAAATCAAATCCACCCTGCTTATAATGGCAGCATTTTACGTGCATTAAGCATAGAAGGTGTTATATCATGGTCTGGATCAATCAACACAATTAAAAAAATAAAGTAGCACTTTGTAGCACTATAGCATGCAAACATGAAATATATTAAATTTGAATTGCATTACTGCTCTAGAAAATATGAAAAATTGAGAATACTTAGAGCATAAATTGGTCAATTCATGTGTACCCGGCAGCTGCGAAAAGGCAATACTCGTTGCTGGGACCTATCCTGTGGGGACTCCTCTCATGGGCTGAGAACTTACATTTACATAGGTTGGCAGGATCAAGAATGTGTCACTTGTCAAAGTGCATGCTGTTTACTAACTGTTATGGATTTATCACTAAAAGATTAACATTAATGGGCTACACTAGTCTGCAAACGACCCTCCTGTGATAAGCAGCTCATTGTCTATGGACTTTGTACATATAGAGCCTGTTGTGGGCGGGTTAGCTTCCTCAGCTCTGCTTCATTCTAAATCTAAAAGCTCTGATTGTGTCAGAGCAGGTGCACCCAGTAATCTAAGTGATACATTGTTGATTTCAGCTTCTTGTGGCCTACATCATGCTGATCTCAAATGAGATAGAAAAAACCTGCTGATAGATTCCCTTTAAGTTAAGATCCTCTTAAAGTAAAAGTTGCTATTTACTATAAAGACAGATTTTTTTTCTATTACAGAACTCTATCATGTTCTCCAAATAAAACAAAGGGTCAAAATAGCCTAAATAATCTGAGAGTCTGAGCTTTAGTGTTGCTTACAGACAGCAACTTTCTAGTGCTATAGGTGGCTGATAAAGTCCATTTTTAGTAGGTTTCTATTTTAAGAATATCCAACAGCTACTTCATGCTGCCTAAATCATGATCATCAAGAAACAGGTACAGGCTCAAATGTTACAGAAAAAAAAACCTGAAAACTTAACTGGGCACAGGTACAAGAGGCTTCCTCTGGTTGGTAAAAGTAAAGCCAGTCAGCGAGTGGTCCTGTGGACTCCTGTCCCTAAGCCGAGCTTGTTTTTTTTTTTTTAGACATGTTTTTGTTTTGTTTTTTTAAACAGCTGCAGTATTTTAGAATGCGGAGGTAGTCTGTCATCATTATATTCAGCCAATGGTTCAGTTTCTAATGAGCTATTGCACTGGTAAACTCAACGTGTGTGGATAGGTGTATAGTTCTGAAGGCAGGGCTGTGGAGTCGATAAGCTAAACCACAGACTTGGACTCAATTTCTCTGACTTCCGACTTCAACGCCGACTCCACAGCACTGCTTCACTCCGGAGCATGTACATAGAGTGCAGCACAGATTCATCTCAACTAAAAGCCCAGATCCTTAGATCAGGAACAAAAGAGATATTTATAGGACATTTTTATAACTTTCCCAAATTATTCTGAAAACATTTACAGCACATCCTAACTGAATTACTTAACCCAATTTATTACGCTATATACTTTAGGATTTGGAGTCGGTCCATTTTATACAGACTCCAACTCCACCAAAATGGACACAGACTCCATCACTCCGACTCCACAGCCCCATCCGCAGGGGTAAGTTTACAGAGCGATATCTAGTTAGTACTGAACAAGCAACAAGGAGGGCAGGTGCTAGCTCGGTTAAACTATACTAATGCTAGCGCCAATAGCAGCAATTTAAATATTCAAATTCCACTGTTATTTACATTTAATTGGTGAGCTCTCGGTAAGGGCAACTCCCTGACTACTATTGGTGCCCCAGAAATGCGGGAGACAATGGGATGACGTTACAGCTGAGCGCCTTCATAGTAGGCATTCCCTTTCACTATATAGCACAATACAAAGTCAAGTTCTCTATGGGGAACAAAAAATACCGTAAGTCAAAAAGATTTCAAGAGTATATATAAAGAAACAATGGAAAAAAGAAAAATATATATTATTGCCAACACAAATCTATTAGAATTAGACTTAACTTGCACAGTAATGCCATAAGGCGCCATGTTGTGAATGGGTTTGAGATGAGTTCTGAGCAGAGGCTCCCTCTGGTGGTTACAAGCGGTACTAGTGAGGATTGGGAATCAGGTGTTACTGATTGGTCTTATTTAAGGGAATCATTTTCCCATCAGGGTTGCCGGTGATCAATTGTTCTGGTCTGAATCCTTCTTTCCAGTTTCCCTTGTAGCCTGCTGTGTCGTGTCTGCATCTCCTGCTATCAGATAAGACAATTTCTTATTTTGTGTTTTTGCTATATTTTTCATTTTGTCCTGCACTTCTGTGGGGGCCTTCTGGGTCCCCTCCGGGGGCTTTTGCCCTCTCAGTTTAGTCCAGCCACTGTGTTTTGTACTTTTGCTTTTTGCAGTTTTTTCAGTGGCTGCTGTTTTTGTTACACCAGAGAACTAATTTAGGTGGTAGAGGTCGTGTGATCTCAGGTGATTTTGAAATTAGTAGAGTTGGTGTTTTTCAGGGTTTTCTGGGATTGCAGTAAGTACCCTTCCTGTCCTTTTCTATTTAGATAGTTTGGGCCCCAGCGTTTGCTCATACTATTTTCTTTCTGTGTCAGTATTTCCTCTTGTCTAACCGCCATTACATGTTTGGGGGCTTTCTATTATCTTTGGGGTTCTGCTCCGGGGCAGATAGCTTTCCTATTTCTATCTTTAGGTGTAGTTAGTTTCTCAGGCTGTGACGAGGCGTCTAGGACCATCGTAGGAACGCTCCACGGCTGCCTCTAGTTGTGGTGGTTAGTCAGGGTACGGCAATCTCATAGATTCCAACTGCTCTGGTGTATTTCCTTTTTTACCTGCACTCCTCAGCTACCGTAACATAACAGTATCACCGGCCATAAAAATTGTATGGTACTCACAGAAGGGAAAAAATATTTTGAAGGAAGAAAAGTTGTCAGAGATATTTTTCTGTTTGTTGCATTTTTTTTTTTTTTTTCCCTCTGTATCTCTGGGTGCTGGGGAGGATCTTTTCTCCCAATGGAGTTTGCACAGTTGTCTGGCCGTGTGGATCAGCTTGCCACTGAGGTTCGGAGTATTGCTGCATATCTTGCTAGGTTGCCTGTTGTGGAACCTAGGATCCCCATGCCAGATTTGTTTTCAGGGGATCGAGCTAAGTTTCAGAATTTCAAAAATAATTGTAAATTGTTTCTTGCCTTAAAATCTAAGTCCTCAGGAAACGCAGCGCAGCAGGTTCAAATTGTCATCTCTCTCCTGCGCGGCGATCCTCAGGATTGGGCTTTTTCCCTCACACCTGGGGATCCTGTTTTGAGTGATGTTGATGCATTTTTTCAGGCTTTGGGGTTATTGTACGATGAGCCTAATGTCACTGATCAAGCTGAAAAAGCCTTGTTGGCATTAAATCAGGGGCTTGATGACGCTGAGTTATACTGTCAGAGATTCCGTAGGTGGGCAGTCCTGACCAAATGGAATGACGACGCTTTGGCGGCCCTTTTCCGGAAGGGTCTGTCGGATAATGTAAAGGATGTTATGGTGGGATTCCCTGTCCCTCTGGTCTCAATGATTCTATGTCATTAGCGATTCAAATTGACAGACGTTTGCGTGAGCGGAGAAGTATGCGTGGGGTGGTGTTGCCTTGTGAGCCAGCTGCTGAGCCCATGCAGTGTGATGGAGTGGTGTCTGGGGCACAGCGTCATGAGTTTCGAAAGCGCAATGGGTTATGTTTCTACTGTGGTGATGCCTCTCATGCTATTTCAGTCTGCCCTAAGCGGGGAAGACGTTTTGCACGCTCAGTTGTCTTGGGTAGTGTTCAGACTAAGTTTTTATTAACTGTCACTCTGATATGCTCTCTGTCCTCATTTTCTGCTCAGGCTTTCGTTGATTCTGGAGCAGCTATTAACCTGATGGATTATGATTTTGCTAAACGTTGTGGATTTCCCTTGATACCCCTACAGAAGTCTATTCCCCTACTGGGGATCGATTCTACCCTTTGGCTGAGAATAAACCCCAGTTTTCTACTCAGGTGATAATGAGGGTTGAACCTGATCACCAGGAGTGCTGCAAATTTTTGGTTCTATATAATCTGCATGACATTATCATGCTGGGTTTCCCTTGGTTACAGTCTCATAATCCTGTTTTGGATTGGAAATCTGTGTCTGTAACCAGTTGGGGCTGCCAATGTGTTAATACCAACACTCCTGTTTTTTCTGCCTCCCCCCAGGCTGAGGATGTTCCTGACTTTTTGTTTGATTTTTCTGATGTGTTTAGCGAAAGTAAATCTGCATCCTTACCTCCCCATAGGAGCTATGACTGCGCTATTGAATTAGTGCCAGGTAGTAAATTCCCTAAGGGTCGCCTTTTTAACTTGTCTGTACCTGAACATGACGCTATGCGGTCTTATATCAAGGAATCATTGGAGAAGGGTCATATCAGACCATCCTCTTCACCCTTAGGTGCCGGTTTTTTCTTTGTGGCCAAAAAAGATGGTTCATTAAGGCCGTGTATTGATTATCGTCTCTTGAACAATATTACTGTGAAATATCAATACCCGTTACCCTTGATTTCTGACCTGTTTTCCAGGGTGAAAAACGCTACTTGGTTTACCAAGCTTGACCTCAGGGGGGCGTATAACCTTATTCGCATTAAGCACGGGGATGAATGGAAGACGGCATTTAACACCCCTGAAGGGCATTTTGAGTACCTTGTGATGCCCTTTGGGCTCACTAATGCTCCTTCCGTCTTCCAGTCCTTCATGAATGACATTTTCAGGGATTTTGTGGACAAGTTTCTGATTGTTTATTTGGATGATATCTTGATTTTTTCTAATGACTGGGACTCTCATGTGAAAACATGTTCGAACTGTATTCCAGATTTTGAGAGAGAATGCTCTGTATGTGAAGGGATCAAAGTGTCTTTTTGGCGTACAGAAGATCTCATTTCTGGGATTCATTTTGTCCCCATCTGTTATTGAAATGGACCCGGTCAAGGTTCAGGCCATCTGTGATTGGGTCCAACCTACTTCATTAAAGGCTCTTCAGAGATTTTTGGGTTTTGCCAATTTTTATCGTAAATTTATTGGTAATTTCTCTGTTATTGTTAAACCATTAACTGATTTGACCAGAAAGGGTTCTGATGTGGTGAATTGGCCTCCTGAGGCAGTCTCTGCGTTTCAGGAACTTAAGCAGAGATTCACTTCTGCTCCTGTTCTACGGCAGCCTGATGTTTCTCTGCCATTTCAGGTGGAGGTTGATGCCTCTGAAATTGGGGCAGGTGCCGTTTTGTCCCAAAAAGATCCAGAGACCTCTAAAAGTAACCCTTGTGCCTTTTTCTCTCGAAAATTTTCTCCTACTGAACGTAATTATGACGTGGGTAATCGGGAGTTATTGGCCATGAAGTGGGCTTTTGAAGAGTGGAGACATTGGCTGGAGGGAGCCAAACATCAGGTGGTGGTCCTTACGGACCATAAGAATCTGGTCTATCTGGAATCTGCCAAGCGACTCAATCCTAGACAGGCCAGGTGGGCCTTGTTTTTCACACGTTTTAATTTTGTGGTTTCCTTTCTTCCTGGCACTAAGAATGTTAAGGCGGATGCCCTCTCGAGGAGTTTCCTTGCGGACTCTCCTGAGCTATCTGATCCCTCTGTTATTTTGAAGGAGGGTGTAGTTCTTTCCGCCATCTCGCCTAATTTGAGACTTGCTCTGGAGGGGTGTCAGGAGATAGGCCCGAGCGCTGCCCTGTTGGAAAATTGTTTGTCCCGGACCAATGGAAAAAGAGTGTGATGTCTGAGATTCATTGTTCCGCATTGGCTGGGCATCCCGGAATTTTTGGTACCAGAGACTTGGTTAGTCGGTCCTTTTGGTGGCCTACCTTGTCTCGCGATGTCAGGGAATTTGTGCAGTCCTGCGGGACTTGCTCTCGCTCCAAGCCTTGCTCTCGCTCTAGTGGTTTGTTGATGCCATTGCCTGTGCCCAAGAGACCATGGACCCATATCTCTATGGATTTCATTTCCGATCTTCCTGTTTCTCAGAGAATGACCACCATCTGGGTAATTTGTGATAGGTTTTCCAAAATGATACATCTTGTGCCATTACCTAAGTTGCCTTCCTCCTCTGAATTGGTGCCGTTGTTCCTTCAGCACGTGGTTCGTTTACACGGCATTCCTGAGAACATTGTGTCTGACAGAGGAGTCCAGTTTGTTTCCAGATTTTGGAGGACTTTTTGTTCTAAACTGGGTGTTCAATTGTCTTTCTCCTCGGCATTTCATCCTCAGACCAATGGTCAAACTGAGAGAACAAACCAGACATTGGAGACTTATCTAAGATGCTTTGTGTCTGCTGATCAGGATGACTGGGTCTCTTTTTTGCCTTTGGCTGAGTTTGCTCTTAATAATAGGGCTAGCTCTGCCACTTTGATGTCTCCGTTTTTCTGTAATTCTGGGTTTCACCCTCGATTTTCTTCAGGACAGACGGAGGCTTCTGTCTGTCCAGGTGTTGACTCTGTTGTTGAGCGTATGCAGCAGATTTGGGACCAGGTAGTGGAGAGGTTGTCCCTCTCTCAGGAGAAGGCCCAGCGGTTTGCTAACCGGCATAGGACTGATGGTCCTCGGTTTAAAGTGGGGGACTTGGTCTGGTTGTCCTCAAAGAATATTCCTATGAGAGTAGCATCTCCTAAATTTAAGCCTAGGTTCATTGGACCTTATAAGATCATGGAGATTATTAATCCTGTTTCTTTTCGTTTGCTTCTTCCAGGGACATTTAAGATCCATAACGTGTTCCACAAGTCCTTGTTGAAGAGGTTTGTTGAGCCAGTGGTTCCTGCTGCTGTGCCTCCTGACCCTGTTTTGGTTGAGGGCAATCTGGAGTATGTGGTTGAGAAAATATTGGATTCTCGTTTTTCTAGACGAAGACTCCAGTATTTGGTTAAATGGAGAGGTTATGGTCAGGAAGATAATTCTTGGGTGTTTGCTTCGGACATCCATGCTAGGAGACTTATCCGTGCGTATCATAGAACTCATCCTGACCGACCTGGTTGCTCAAATGAGGGTTCGGTGACCCCTCCTCAAGGGGGGTACTGTTGTGAATGGGTTTGAGATGAGTTCTGAGCAGAGGCTCCCTCTGGTGGTTACAAGCGGTACTAGTGAGGATTGGGAATCAGGTGTTACTGATTGGTCTTATTTAAGGGAATCATTTTCCCATCAGGGTTGCCGGTGATCAATTGTTCTGGTCTGAATCCTTCTTTCCAGTTTCCCTTGTAGCCTGCTGTGTCGTGTCTGCATCTCCTGCTATCAGATAAGACAATTTCTTATTTTGTGTTTTTGCTATATTTTTGCATTTTGTCCTGCACTTCTGTGGGGGCCTTCTGGGTCCCCTCCGGGGGCTTTTGCCCTCTCAGTTTAGTCCAGCCACTGTGTTTTGTACTTTTGCTTTTTGCAGTTTTTTCAGTGGCTGCTGTTTTTGTTACACCAGAGAACTAATTTAGGTGGTAGAGGTCGTGTGATCTCAGGTGATTTTGAAATTAGTAGAGTTGGTGTTTTTCAGGGTTTTCTGGGATTGCAGTAAGTACCCTTCCTGTCCTTTTCTATTTAGATAGTTTGGGCCCCAGCGTTTGCTCATACTATTTTCTTTCTGTGTCAGTATTTCCTCTTGTCTAACCGCCATTACATGTTTGGGGGCTTTCTATTATCTTTGGGGTTCTGCTCCGGGGCAGATAGCTTTCCTATTTCTATCTTTAGGTGTAGTTAGTTTCTCAGGCTGTGACGAGGCGTCTAGGACCATCGTAGGAACGCTCCACGGCTGCCTCTAGTTGTGGTGGTTAGTCAGGGTACTGCAATCTCATAGATTCCAACTGCTCTGGTGTATTTCCTTTTTTACCTGCACTCCTCAGCTACCGTAACATAACAGCGCCACCTTTTTGGCACTTACGGTGAATAGCGTTCCTTGGCAGAAGCTGTCAGATGTATACTATAGCTGCATCAGCCATGATTGCTTCTAGCACAGATTGTGGTCATTTAACAACCCAACACGCCGCTGTCAATAGCAACGAGCAGCATTACTGTAGATGGTTAACAGAGGATGATTGCTTCCTTTTTCACAGTATTGTTCCCCCTGTGATGCAATCATAGGATTCTTATGGTTGCTATGGCCACCTGAAGCCAAGTATTAGCCTGTCTGCTAGCTACAGTGGCTTGTTAGACCCTGCTTACGGTAGGGCCTAACATTCCATGTGTCCATATAAAAACTGACAGTATTACAGTATTAAATGTCCAGTGATCAATGTGTAAAAGAACATATTTATTTGATTTATCAAAATAGAAAACTAAACATTTAAATTATATTTAAAACATATTTTAATGTACAGGGGCCTATTGGACACTTTTTTACTGAGACATCCATTAATGTTAATGGAAAAATGGATGGCAGACCTGGGTTCCTTCTCGGAGTATCAGTGGGAGTCCATACTACAATATATTCCCAAGGTTTCTTTGAGTGAGGCTAATAGGGTGTCACAGTTATATTTAGTTTATAGAGTGTACAGGACTCCGGTATGGATGATGAAGGCGGTACTGAGAGGGGACTAAGGATGCCCAAGGTGTTCTGAGGAAGGAGCTGACCTTCTACATATGATGTGGTCATGTTCTCGCCTTCAGCCCTTTAGGAGGAAAGTGCTCAATTTGATTCAAGAAGTGATGGGGGTAAATATTGTGCATAGCCCGCTGACTTGCCTTTTGGGGCGTGTGGATGATATTGCTACGGATGAATGTGGGAGATCGGCTATGGCAAGATTGCTGTATGCTGCTAGGAAGCTTATTGCGATGCATTGGTTAGATGAAAAACCACCTGTCAAAAAGAATTTGTGAATAAAATGAACTTTATTGTCCTTATGGAAAGGAATATATATATTAAGAGAGGTCAACATGCAAAATTCAAAAACGTGTGGGGTGGATGGATGGATTATCCGGGTGTGGCATCTGCTGAGCTATTGCAGAGTAGGTTGGGAGTCGTTTAATTGCTTCTGTAGGAATTTCTTCTTGTACAGTTGAGCTTCTGGAAAACTGTTTATAATTTTGTTAACAGGAGATGTATTAGTTTGATAATAAAGGATATTGGGATGGAGATTAGGGGGAAGTGGGTTATTGGGTAAGGGTGTTAATTTATGTTAAAGGAAAATGTAATAACTTGCTTTGAACATTTTGTATCTGTCTGGAGTTTGTGTCAGACTGTGTTACAATCTGGATATCTGATTTAATAAAAGTACTTGATTAAAAACAAAAGTATTTTAAACACTCACAAAGAAAAGCGGTCGGCACTGCTCACACCACCTGTGCCATCAGGCAAACTCTGCAGGAGCTGCAGCCGGCTCCAAAGTCCAAAACCCACGGGTGCTTATCCAAAAAACAAGAAATCCAAATGCAACATAGAAGAAAAAGATGGAAAGCACTCACCGGGTTAAATTCAATCCTTTATTCAGACATGCGCGGGGGAGATCGGGAGCTGGGGAGTAGCAACATGACGACGATCGTTTCGCGCACACTGCGCTTCCACAGGTCACCCCCGCAAATGTCTGTATAAAGGATTGAATTTTACCTGGTGAGTGCTTTCCATCTTTTTCTTCTATGTTGCAAAAGTATTTTAAATTTTGTAAAATGTAAAAAAAAATGTAATTTATGAATTAAAATTCCAACTATTTATATGCACATATAGATCTTTCAAAGACAAGTTCAACAATATGGATACATGACCAGTCAGTTCCTCTATTACTGAGAAATCAGATTTTGAATTGATATACAAATGAGGCTGACAACCTATTTGTAGCTCCGAAGCCACTCCAGCTCTATTCCCGCCTTCTACTGCTTGACTGACAACTCTATGCAGTGTGACTTCAGACAAAGAAGCAGTCAGTCAAGCAGGAAGAGGCAGCGCTAGGTGGGGAATAGAGCTGGTGTGACAGAGGGGGCGAGGTGAGGAGGTGGTGTGGGAAAGGGAGACACTGAATGGTCGATCTGTTAGATATGATGAGATCCAGGATATCCAGGATAGAGCCAAGCCTGTGATGCCCAGAGATGAGAGAATCTGGAGCAGGAGGGCGTGGTCCACAGTGTCGAAGGCAGAAGACAGGTCCAGGAGAAGGAGAACAGTAGTGTCGCTTGCTCTTGGTGGTTAGTAGGTCGTTGGTGACTTTAGTTAGGGCAGTTTCAGTTGAGTGATGCAGTTGGAAGCCTGATTGAAAGCGGTCAAAGAGGGAGCAAGAGGAGAGGTGGGAGGACAGTTCAAGATGGACGTGCTGTTCCAGAAGTTTTGAGGCATAAGGGAGAAGAGATATCGGGCGATAGCTAGACGCAGAGGATGGGTCAAGGGAGGTCTTTTTGAGGATGGGTGTGATCGAGGCATGTTTGAAGGATGAGGGGAAAACACCATTTGTGAGAGGTTGAAGAGGTGTGTTAGCGTAGGGATGAAGACTGTGGCGAGGTTGGGGATGAGGTGGGAGGGGAGCGGGTCAAGTGTGCAAGTGGTGAGGTGTAATCTTGAAAGGAGGGTGGAGAGCTGATCTTCTGTCATGGTGGAGAAGTTGGTTTTGGAGGAACAGGGCTGAGCAGCTAAGAGGGGCATAGGGCGCTGTGGGCCAAAGCTTTCTCTGATCGTATCAATCTTCTGCTTAAAAAAGGAGGCAAAATCTTCAGCAGTAATGAGATGAGAGGGGGGAGGTGGTGGGGGACGGAGTAGAGAATTGAAAGTATTGAAGTGCTGTTTAGGGTTGTGAGACAGGGAGGATATGAGAGATGAGAAGTAAGTTTGCTTTGTGGCAGTGAGTGTGGACTTGAAGCTGGTGAGGGACTGCTTGTATGCAGTTAAGTGCTCGGCAGAGAAGAATTTCTTCCATCTCCGATCAGCAACCCTGGAAGCACGTCTCAGTTCTTTGGTGAGGCTGGTCAGCCAGGGTTGCCTGTTGATTGTGCGAGTTTTGCTATGTGTGAGGGGGGCGGCCGAATCAAGTGCTGCTGTTATTGTGGTGTTATAAAAGGTGGCAGCAGCATCTGTGTCATGAAGTGAGGCTATGTCTGTAAGAGGGAGGAGGGACTCAGAGAGCGATTGTAAATTGAGGTGTTTGAGATTTCTGCGAGGATGAGCGAGTTTGTGGAGCGTGGTTGCGTACTAGGAGAGGAGAGGGAAGAAAATGTCAGTAGGTTGTGGTCAGACAGGGGCAGGGGTGAGTTAGTGAGATTAGTAAGGGAGCAGAGGCGGGTGAAGATAAGGTCCAGTGTGTGACCATCTTTGTGAGGGGCCGGAGAGGACCATTGAGTGAGGTCAAAGGAGGCAGTGAGAGTTAAAAGTTTGGAGGCAGCAGAGGTGGAAGTGTTAATGGGGATGTTAAAGTCACCCATGATGATAGTGGGGATGTCAGCAGAGAGGAAATGAAGCAGCCAGGTGGTGAAGTGATCGAGAAAGGTGGAGATGGCTAGTTCTGGGAGGCGGTAGATGACAGCTAGCTGGAGGTTGGAAGGGGAGTAGAATGCGGACCGCCTGGACTTTTAAAATCTATGGGAGTTCCAGAAATAGGTAAAGGATTAATACTAGGTATTTTTTCACTAATGCTTTTGTGACGTGAGTAATGACAAATTATGGTCTAAAACTTCCTCTACGAGTCAAGCGGTCTCATGCATACAAATATCCTACAAAAACTTATACTGAATATCTTTAAAAAGGGAAATGATATAGACTTGCTTTAAATAAGCTCCAGGAAGACAGCCATATAAGGTAAAGTTCTTGCAATAGCTTAGTTTGGTTTCTCTGTAATATACTGATGCTGTACAGAATCTACTCTACACATAGAAACTTCATGGGGTAGATCTCCATCTAGTGGTTATAGGACTTGCTGGCAGGTAGATACATGTGTATGGGGAATGTCATGGTGATAGATTTTGGTGCTGTATACAAACCCTCGCTGATGTGAGCACTGTCTATGACAACTCTCAAATTAAATATCTATAACACCGCCTGCAGTTATAAGCCAAACAAAAGCTTACGTGCAAAAACAACCTGTTATACATTGCGTGGCCTCAGTCCAGGCAGGACTGATATAAAGGGTGAATACCTTTTTATGGCTAACTGAAAAGATGGTAACAAATTGCAAGCTTTCGAGACAACTCAGGTCTCTTCATCAGGCTAAACTAATACAAAATCTGAAGAATCACATGTGATTCTTCAGATTTTGTATTAGTTTAGCCTGATGAAGAGACCTGAGTAGTCTCGAAAGCTTGCAATTTGTTACCATCTTTTCAGTTAACCATTAAAAGGTATCAACCACTGAGGACTCTCAACTCTAAATATTTTTCTATCTACTGGCTAACACGGTACAAAGATATACATCTTTACTGTACCTTTTTATGTGACATTTTTTTCTTATCTAAATGCAAAAAGGAGAATTTATATCCCAAAACAATATTTATGTTCACCTCTATCTCCCATAATGACAGTTCTGCTTCACGTCACTTGTCTTATCTATTGCATTATTTCTGTGCAGTGTTGTGTATAAATATGTGATTCTTCAGATGTTGTATTAGTCTTTGCCTGATGAAGAGACCTGAGTAGTCTGGAAAGCTTGCAATTTGTTACCATCTTTTCAGCTAGCCATTAAAAGGTATCAACCACTGAGGACTCTCAATTCTAAATATTTTTCTATCTACTGGCTAACACGGTACAAAGATACACATCTTTCCTGTAACTTTTTATGCAGCACTTTTGTAACATGTATTACGTTTAACATGAGTTTCTGCTATCTATTAACCAGTGACAGACACTGGACTATTGTCCCACTATTGGACAGTGTAGCACATTAATTCAGTTTAGGGGCATCGGTTATATGTCTCATGATTATATGAACCTATAGCTCAATAGAATTGTTGTACAAGTTATTATGTCCTGGCTTATTCTCCGGCCCGGTTTTTACCTAGGGATCTAATTAAGCAAGTACACATAACCATTATTTAATATTGTTTGTTTACTTTGATAGTAATTTTGTGTAAAAATAAAAATTAAACATTTTATAATTTATTTTGCATATTTGACTCTGGTTCGCCTTAAAAATCAAATTATGATGAGTCGCTAAATATATGGGTACATTACTAATGTGGGACTGGTATTTTTGTATAATTCTGTTATACATTATTTCCACTTTTAGCAGTTTAAAAAATGATGTTGCATAAACAATGGCTGCAATTTTTGCTGCTTATTAACCCCTTAGTGACAGATCCAATTTTCAGCTTAATGACCAGGCCAATGTTTCCAATTCTGACCACTGTCCCTTTATGAGGTTATAACTCTGGAACACTTTAACGGATCCCACTGACTCTGAGATTGTGTTACACCCAAACCCCGTGCTGGCTCTGCACTCCGTTCTGGTCACTCACCTCCTGCTTTTCACGCTGTCCCTGTGCAGCAGCGAGCTCCCTGTCTGAGGTCTCATGCTCTCTCTACTTCTCAGCGTCCTGCTTTCTCTCCCTCCCCCATTTCCTGGCGTGCTGTCAGCAGATCTTCAGGGAATACTATTAGGACGCGAGCACGCACTCCTCTGGTTTCTTAAAGGGACAGCGTGCATTTTTTTGAATTTAGCAATTATCCAATGGCAGCGCACTGATTACTATTTCTGGTCTCTCCTCCACTGGGAGAGCGCCGGAGCAACGAGCATCTACCATTGCTACATCCTGTTCTGTCTCTGACTTGTCTACGCTGCGTTAGCAGTCTCTGTGCATTTGCTCATACTATTTGTCTCCACAGAGTATCGGTATCCTGCTATCCCTGACAACCTCTGCAATCACTCGTGCAAGTGTCATTCCGTTCCGCCAACAGCCATCCGAATCCGTGGACTGTGACAAGGCTACTTGAGACAGCTTGCTACCATCTACCCGGAACCAGGACCTTCCTCACCTGTGTCTACCGCTCCATGGTCTCTTCCATTATATCTGTTACCCCTTTTGGTTCCGCTGGGACAGCTGCCACGTGTCCGGAGTCTAACTGGAGGTAACACCTGTGTCCTCCGGCTATTCCATTCTGGTCCTGTTCGAGGGGCCTTACTACGGGTACCCAGGGTTCACTAGTTACACCCCCTTCGGAGCCCCCGGACTGTGGTCCCGAGGTTACACTTCAAAAATAAAAAACGAATGTGAACTTCACCATCTCAGCCTCTGCTTCCATTCATTACAGATTGCTCCGGCCATGGAACCCGCTGGACCCCAGAGGCCTCCGACCATGGAACTGTGCCTAGAGGTGACCCATTTAAGAGAACAACAGGACAAGATCACGACTTATCTACGCAGCTTGTCTACCCGCATGGATTCCCTGCTGATCTTGTCTGCACCTGACTCACCTACCAGCACCCAGGTACCTGCCTCCACGGCAAGTAAAGGCCCTCGCCTGGTGGCCCCTACCCGCTTCCATGGTGATCCTACTCAGTGTCGGAGTTTTCTCAATCAGTGCACTCTATACTTCGAAATCTTGGGGCATATGTTTGCTTCTGACGGAGCCAAGGTGGGCTTTGTTATGTCACATCTAGCAGGAGAGGCTCTCGCCTGGCTAAACCCACTATGGTAGAGAGGGGACCCGCTGGTTAATGATCTTCAATCTTTCCTAGAGGCTTTTCGCAGGACCTTCGATGAACCTGGTCGTACCATCTCGACCGCTTCAGCCTTGCTTCACTTACGCCTAGGAACTCTCACGGTGGCTCAGTATGCTGTTAGGCTCCGCACCCTCTCGTCCGAGTTGTCTTGGAACAACGTGGCCTTGGTGGCTAACTTTTGGGAAGGTCTATCAGGAAGAATCAAGGATGAACTGGCGGGACGTGACAGGCCTACCACCTTGGAAGATCTAATATCCTTGGCAACCCGAATTGACCTGCGTTTTCAGGAGCGTTCCATGGAGATCAAGCGAGACAAAAGGTCCTGTCACCTGGACTCTAGTTCTTTCAAAACGGTTACTTCGTCTTCCTCTCCTGAGGCCATGGAGGTCGACAGTGTAAGTTTGGCCACCCGCCGCCAGGAGGCGCGTCGCAAAGAAGGAAGATGTTTCTACTGTGGTAGTTCCGAGCATCTGATCCGTTCCTGTCCTAAGAAGTCAGGAAACTCCAGTGCCTAGGTTCGGTAGGAGAGGCAACCCTAAGTAGAGAACATTCCTCTCTCTCATTGCAAATCTCGGTCTCCGTGTCCTGTGGAGCAATAACATTTTCTGGACTCGGTCTATTGGATTCCGGAGCCGCCGGGAACTTTATCCAGCATGTGCTTGTGGAACATTACCGCTTACCTGTCCAGCGTCTTTCTGACCCTTTGCGGGTGACCGCCGTCGATGGCAAACCACTGACCGAATCTGTCCACCTCCAGACCGAGCCTATGGAACTCTGGGTAGGTCTAATGCACTCAGAAAGAATCCATTTTTATGTGTACCCTGGTTTGTCTCACCCCCTTGCTATTAGGTCTGCCATGGTTCCAGATACATGAACCGGTTCTTAACTGGAGAACAGGGGAGATTCTGCGTTGGGGAGATTACTGTACGGACCGTTGCTTAACCCGGATTGAACCAGTTTCGTCCTCTGTCCAACCTGCTACATTGCCAGGATTGCCATCCTCGTACTGGTCCTTCTCGGATGTCTTCGGGAGAAAGGAGGCGGAGAGACTTCCTCCTCACATTTCGTATGACTGTCTGATTGATCTTCTTCCCGGTACGTCTCCTCCCTGTGGGAGTTTACCCTCTTTCCCAAGCAGAGACTCAAGCTATGTTGGACTACATCCAGGAGAATTTGGCCAGAGGATTAATCCGAAAATCTTCACCAGCAGGAGCAGGATTCTTCCTCGTGAAGAAAAAGATGGATCCTTGCGGCCCTGTATTGACTACCGGGGTCTAAACCAGATCACGGTAAAAAAACAGGTATCCATTGCCTCTTATTTCAGAACTATTTGATTGTCTTAGAGGGGCCAAAATCTTCACCAAATTGTATATCAGAGGGGCCTATAATTTGATCCGAATCAGTGAAGAAGACGAGTGGAAAACTGCTTTCAACACCATGATGGTCACTACGAATACCTGGTAATGCCGTTTGGCCTAAGCAATGCACCCTCAGTTTTTCAGGAGTTTGTCAATGACATTTTCAGAGATCTGCTCTATACTTGTGCTGTTGTCTAACTGGACGACATTTTGATCTTCTCAACCGACTTGATCTCGCACCGGAGACAAGTACGTCTAGTCTTACAGAGACTCAGAGAGAACAGGCTGTATGCCAAGTTTGAGAAATGCCTCTTTGAACAATCCTCTTTGCTTTTCCTCGGTTACATTCTTTCCTCCACAGGATTAAAAATGGATCCAGAGAAGTTGTCGGCCGTACTCAGGTGGCCCCGTCCGATTCCATACAGCGATTCCTGGGCTTGGCCAACTACTACAGGCAATTCATTCCAAACTTCTCCACCCGAGTAGCACCCATCTCTGCTTTGACCCGGAAGGGTACAAATCCCAAGGATTAGCCCCTGAGGAAGAGGAGGCCTTTGTTTCTCTCAAAATAGTCTTTGCTGCCGCACCTGTTCTTCATCGTCCAAATTCTAATGAACATTTTTTTCTTGAGGTTGATGCTTCCTCTGTAGGTGCAGGAGCTGTACTTACCCAGAAATCGTCTGCTGGTCGAATGTACTCATGTGGTTTCTTTTCCAAGGTTTTTTCTTCCGCAGAAAGGAACTATTCCGTCGGAGATCGGGAATTGTTGGCTATCAAATTAGCTCTGCAGCAATGGAGGTATCTTCTTGAGGGAGCTCTTCACCAGGTTGTCATATTCACCGACCACAAAAACCTTTCTTACCTCCAAACCGCACAGAGGCTGAATCGCCATCAGGCCCCCATGGCTTTGTTTTTTACTCGATTTAAATTTGTTCTTCATTTTCGTCCAGCTGACAAAAAAGTCAAAGCAGATGCACTTTCCAGAGCGTTTTTGCCCCTGATCAAGAGGAAGAACCACAGCACATCATTGAACCTGCAAGGTTAGTCACAGTGGCTTCTGCTGGTCTCACCCGACTTCCCCCTGTGAAGACTCTCGTGTCTGCCTCTGAACGTAATCGAGTCCTACGGTGGGGTCACTCTTCCAAGTTGCCTGGTCATGCCGGCCAGAGGAAGACTCTGCAAGTCATCACCCGTTACTACTGGTGGCCTACTATGACTAAGGATATCCAGGAGTATGTCGCAGCCTGCCATTCCTATGCCCGTAACAAGACTGCTAAACCCCTACCCGCCGGTAGGCTTCAGCCTCTTCCGATTCCGTCGCTCCTTGGCAGCACATCGCCATGGACTTCATCACGGATCTTCCGATCTCGTCCGGCTGTTCAGTGGTGTGGGTAGTGGTGCTGATACTTTTTCTGAGGATTTCTCGAAGGTCTGGCAGGACACCAAAACTGCTTTGGAGAGAGCCTCCCAACGCATGAAAAGGCATGCGGACAAGAGATGTCTGGATGCTCCTACTTTTCGCCCTGGAGACAAGGTATGGCTCTCCTCCAAGTATATCTGTCTGAAGTTGCCGTCCTACAAATATGGGTCCACGGTTCATTGGGCCCTTTGAAGTCTTCAGACAAATCAACCCTGTCTCTTACAAACTGAAATTGCCTACTTCCTTACGTGTGCCTAACTCCTTTCATGTTTCTCTCATCAAACCAGTAGTTTTGAGCTCCTTCTTTAAGGACCCGGGTACCACTCCAGATCCTGTCTCTGAGGATGATGTTTTTGAGGTAAAGCATATCTTGGCCACTAAGAAAGTAAGAGGTAGGACCTATTACTTGGTCGACTGGAAGGGATTTTGTCCTAAGGAGAGGTCTTGGGAGCCTAAAGAGAACATCCAGGCCCTCTCTTAAAAATTTCACGCAGGCTTGAAAAGAGGGGGCATAAAGAGGGGGATACTGTTACACCCGGTCCCCGTGCTGGCTCTGCACTCCGTTCTGGTCACTCACCTCCTGCTTTTCACGCTGTCCCTGTGCAGCAGCGAGCTCCCTGTCTGAGGTCTCATGCTTTCTCTACTTCTCGGCGTCCTGCTCTTTCTCCCTCCCCCATTTCCTGGCGTGCTGTCAGCAGATCTTCAGGGAATACTATTAGGATGCGGGCTCACACTCCTCTGGTTTCTTAAAGGGACAGCATGTATTTTTGAATTTAGTAATTATCCAATGGCAGCGCACTGATTACTATTTCTGGTCTCTCCTCCACTGGGAGAGGATCGGAGCAACGAGTATCTACCATTGCTACATCCATTACTGTCTCTGACCTGTCTGCGCTGCGTTAGCAGTCTCTGTGCACTTGCTCATACTATTTGTCTCCACAGCGTATTGGTATCCTGTATCCTGCTATCCCTGACAACCTCTGCAATCACTCGTGCAAGTGTCATCCAATTTCCGCCAACAGCCATCCGAATCCGTGGACTGTGACAAGGCTACTGGAGCCAACTTACTACCATCTACCCAGAACCAGGACCTTCCTCACCTGTGTCTACCTCCCCACGGTCTCTTCCATTATATCTGTTACCCCTTTTGGTCCCGCTGGGACAGCTGCCACATGTCGGGGGTCTAACTGGAGGTAGCACCTGTGTCCTCTGGGTATTCCATTCTGGTCCTGTTCGAGGGGCCTTACTACGGGTACCCGGGGCTCACTAGTTACACCCCCTTCGGAGCTCCCGGACCGTGGTCCCGAGGTTCCACTTCAAAATAAAAAACAAATGTGAACTTCACCATCTCTGCCTCCGCTTCCATTTGTTACAGATTGTTTCTTCGTGACATATTGTACTTCATGTTAGTGGTAAAATTTCTTCGATATAACTTGCGTTTATTTATGAAAAAAACGGAAATATGGGGAAAATTTTAAAAATTTTGCAATTTTCAAACTTAATTTTTTATGCCCTTAAATCAGAGAGATATGTCACACAAAATACTTAATAAATAACATTTTACACATGACTACTTTACATCAGCAAAATTTTGGAAACAAAATCTTTTTTGTTAGGAAGTTATAAGAGATAAGAGGTGACCAGCGATTTCTCATTTTTACAACAAAATTTACAAAACCATTTTTTTAGGGACCACATCACATTTAAAGTCAGGGGTTTGTACATGACAGAAAATGCCCAAAAGTGACACCATTCTAAAAACTGCGCCCTCAAGGTGCTCAAAACCACATTCAAGAAGTTTATTAACCCTTTACGTGCTTCACAGGAACTGAAGCAATGTGGAAGGAAAAAATTAACATTTAACTTTTTTTTTTTACAAAATTTCACTTCAGAACCATTTTTTTTTATTTTCACAAGTGTAAAAAGAGAAAATGAATCACAAAATTAGTTTTGAAATTTCTACCATATGTGGGGGTCAACCACTGTTTGGGTGCACAATTGAGCTTGGAAGGGAAGGAGCGCCGTTTGACTTTTTCAACGCAGAATTGGCTGGAACTGAGATCGGACGCCATGTCGTGTCTGGAGAGCCCCTGATGTGCCTAAACAGTGGAAACCCCCCACAAGTGACACCATTTTGGAAACTAGACCCCTTAAGGAACTTATCTACATGTGTGGTGAGCACTGTGAACCCCAAGTGCTTCACAGAAGTTTATAACGCAGAGCAGTGAAAATAAAAAATCATTGTTGTGCAATTTGTCCTGCGTACACTGATGCCCCATATGTGGGGGGTAAACCACTGTTTGGGCGCACAGCAGAGCTCAGAAGGGCTATTCAGTTCACTTCAGGTCAGCGGGGACTTCCTCTGACGTCACTGATGTTGTGCGGAGTCCCTGGCGGCTGACCTGAAGTGAACTGAATAGCGTGGGAAACAATCAATTAAGCTTCCCAGCTAATCAGTTCATCTCCTGTGAGCCGCAGAGATGAGCTCATTCATTCGGGGGTTTACAGCGGGGCTGGCAGCATTGGCAGCGGTCCCTGCTGTAAACCTGTTAACCCTTTCAGATGGATTGCAGCGGGGGACCTGACCGAGCGCCAGAGAGGTAAGAATATTGTTGTTTTATTATTTTATTTTTATTATAGGAGAACAAGGGATTCGGAAGGATTACCAGTACAATAAAATATGGTCAAAAACTATGTGTATTTATTTCATTAAAATCATTTTTAATGTGTGTGTTTTTTTTAACCATTTAATACAATAGAATTAATAATGGAGAGTTGTCTAATTGACAACTCTCCATTATTAACCCGGCTTAATGTCACCTTCCAATAGCAAGGTGGCATTAACCCATTATTAACCCATTAGCCACCGCTACAGGGCAATGGGAATAGATGGGATAGGTGCCAGAAAAGGCGCATCTAATAATAGATGTGCCTTTTTTGTAGGGTGGCTGGGGACAGATGTTAGTAGCCGGGGGGGCACAAAAAAAATGCTCCCTCCCTAGGCTATGAATATCTGTCTTCAGTCACTGGCTTTCCCTGTCTGGTGGAGAAAATAACGCGGGAGCCCACGCATTTTTTTTCAACGAATTTACACATTTAATTAACACCTACATGTATGAAATTCTGCACACATACACTAATTGTTAATCAAAACCATATATCAAACTACATGAAATGGTTTACTGTATGTAAACCATGTGTCATTTCATGTCGGGTTCTGTAATGATTTTACAGAAGCCAACAATTGAATTAGCGGATATTATACTATGTAGAAGTGTATGAACTATAAATATATGTATATATACATGTCACAATGACATGTATATATATATATATATATATATATATATATATGTATTCTATGTGTATATATCTATTCTTTCCATTGTTTATTAAACCTGTCAGTGTGACTTTACAGTATAGCCAGGATGAATTGCAGGCTTTTCTAAGGGACACCGGTGCGTATTTCTAGCAAGTCACACGTGTGGTCCGTGTGTAATCCGATGTTTTTCACGCACCCACTGACTTGCATTGGCGAGTTTTGGCCGATATACGGTGCAAATCGCAGCATGCTGCGATTTCACTCGCACGTATAAAACGGCCGAGAAAAAAAATTGGCTGATGGGAGCTGCGCCATAGATTAACATTGGTCCGAGTGCAATGCGATTTTTTCTCGCATTGCAATCGTTAGTATTTCTCGCTAGTGTGACTCCGGCCTAAGTCAGAGATAATGGTCACAAGCCCTCAGTGTAAGTCTATGTGACCTCTGGCTCACCAGTAAATACTACTGGAATAGTGCGGCAGGTCACAAACTGGAAAAGATGACCGGAGAGGAGAAGCGAACAGAGAAAATGGTGGCGAGTAAGCATTGCTTGGGGTAGGGAACTTACAGTAGTGCTACCACTTTGGCAATAAAATAAAAAAAACAAAAACGTTTGAGTGGTGTTTTAAAAAACCGAGTGAGCTTGGAAAAGGTGGTAAATGATGATTAGCCTATTCTTCATTAGTCCTAATTCCACCACTCCTATGACATTATGCTACTGGGTCATTTAAACCGGATCAGGTACTTGGCGTTCACAGTTCTACTATATTTAGTGTCCAGAATGCCATTCATGTCTCCACTATTCCAGTTCTCTGCATAAGGTTTTTCCTTCTTTGGAAACAGTTACAGTTTAGGGACATGCACATTGCACCATTTGGGGCTCTGTTCAATTGAGGAGCGATAATATATAGGACAGATCATCTGGGTACGAAACACTGTGTAATATATGGTGTATACTATGACAAAAATGCAATGTTTGACTAAGCCATCAGGGGTCCTGATGAGTTGTGTGCTTTTTGTAACTAAAGCATTTCAGAATGGCAGCATAATCCTTTTTGACAAGGTTTTTTTGGACACATCAGTCTACTTACATCTTGTGCATGGACTTTAAATGATAAGGTATGTAGCCATCACTTTATATGAATGAAAACATTCTTTAACTTGTTGCACAAATGAATATGCTGCTAGTGTAGTATACTGCAAACTCTATATATATCACAAGTCTACAAATAAAATGTACAATAAAGAAAAGGAGAATCAGAAACCTGAGACCATGTCATGTCAGAGAGGGAAACTGAACGGTACCTTTCTGATACAAGTTGTGCAGGGTCGCTTTAGGATTTCTGAAGACACATTTGTGTATACTTTGCTCAAAACTACAAAGCAAACACAAATGTGTAACGGCACGACAGTCATTCGGCACGACAGTCATTCGGTACCACGCACATTTTTGAAGCCGCTCGCAGTTTAAGAAAATGAATTGCTTCTTAAATACCCCATTCACTAAAGAAGCAAAGTACATGAAATACTAAAAAATTATAAAAAAAAAAACAAAACAAAACACATTACACGTGGAAACAAAGGATATGTATTGGTGCAGGCACTGTGTAAATGCAGTGCTTCTTTAATGTACAGAAGACGTCATACGTCAGAATTACCTGGCTTTCCAACGTCTCCAGTTTTCGCTTTCGTGTATGAAGAGCCTTGCTGGGAAAAGCCCAAAAATAATTGGAAGTTCCGATGCGTCCGAATCTACCATTGCATCATCCACTAGGCTTTGCAGGACATCCTTCACGGACATGGAAGCTGTCACCAATCATAATCTATTAGCCAGGGACATGTATACAGGAAGTAATGCTAATGCAGCCCGCTGACTGGTATCTCCGCATGGCTTCATTATCCACTACTACATATCACAGTGCATTTTATACATTAAATAAATTCTACTACACACAAACAATAGGTTGGGTCCATAGATGCTTACGGAGCAGTTTATGCCCGCTTGTGGCCCATAAGATCCCAAAATGCACAAAAATTCACTTTTTACATAACGCTCGGCAAAAGCTGGGAGACTGGTAGGAAGAGTACCATCTGTGCCTGCACATAGGAGGTGGAGAATTAATTTTGTGACCTTCGGACAATCTAAAAGCGTGCAAGAGGCACAAAATGGTATAAACCTTTCTAAGGAATTTGGCACAATTTACCCCATTGTTCCTTATTACTGGCTTAGCACATGAACTATCAGTCTTAATAAATATGCCCACATATATTTTGGGAAAAACACCACTGCAGTTTTTGATACAGTTTTGGAGCTACAGTCAGAAGTGGATCCAGCGAGAAGCAGAAATGTGCATCCTTCTTCTAATTCCTATTCTTTTTAAACACACTCTGGCCTTTGGATTAAAAACAGCATAAAAAATACAGTGATATGTTTCCTACCAACCTAAAGTAGTCATATGCAGATTCCCATGCAGCTTTGGTGCAGAAATTTCACTTGGAATCTTAAATTTGTGTTTTTAGTGGCTCTGTCCCCCAAAATCACAACACAAACTGCATACATTGTTAAATAGACTGTAAAACTGATGAGGTTGGACATACTGTAAAGCATGTGTGAATGGCAGCATAATCCTTTTAAAATATATATATATTTATATATATATATTGTAAGCTTTTCAGGGGATATAGCTCTGGGATCGCCGTCTTGGGGAGACGGAGTGGCATAAAGAGTCCATTCACAGACAGCAGTTCTGGTAAAAACTGGCCGCAACCAGTTTTATTAAAGTCCACAGCAAACAGAACATAATCAAAACCAAATCATAAACATAAATCCTGGGCTTCTCCCGCCACTCACTACACATAGATGATTTCCCTTTCTATCCGGGTCCAGACTCTAACAGCCTGGCCCAAAAAACAACACATATACTCTGTAGTTACCAGCGTGGTTTCCTAGAATCTCCTCTTTGTGTCTGAATGGCACACCTAGCATCCAGACTGAGAGAGTTCTCCTTATATTCAGTGATTACCAGCATGGAGTGTCGCAGAGACTCCTCTTGTGTCCGGGGCACCTCGAGCACCCGACTGAGAGAGCTCTCACCTCCGGAGTCTCCTTCTGTGCCGGACTCCTGTCCAGACTAAGCGAGCTCCTGTCTGTGTTCTCAGACACCTACTTCTGGCTTCCTAATTAACACCCGAGTGACTTCAGGTTTGAAGTGCAAGCGTGTACTGAATGGATGGTGTAATGACCTTTCTCCACCACTAGTTTTACAAAGGCATACATTTCCTTATACCAGTCAGCAAAGTACCTAGGTGAAATGTACACCCCATTCAAACACATATGCTTTCACTGTCTCACATATCCCCCCCCCTCTTCTCCAGACCGGAGGGCTGGTCAACAATCCTATTATATATATATATATATAATATATTATATATATATATATATATATTACATTACACACACACAGTACAGACCAAAAGTTTGGGACACACTTTCTCATTTAAAGATTTTTCTGTATTTTCATGACTATGAAAATTGTACATTCACACTGAAGGCATCAAAAACTATGAATTAACACATGTGGAATTATATACTTAACAAAAAAGTGTGAAACAACTGAAATGATGTCTTATATTCTAGGTTCTTCAAAGTAGCCACCTTTTGCTTTGATGACTGCTTTGCACACTCTTGATGAGCTTCAAGAGGTAGTCACCGGAAATGGTCTTCCAACAATTTGAAGGAGTTCCCAGAGATGCTTAGCACTTGTTGGCCCTTTTGCCTTCACTCTGCGGTC